>VBSM01002121.1:22971536-22988430 GCA_008086735.1 Cheirogaleus medius
AAGGTATCTCCATATTGCTTTCCATAGAGGTTGAACTAGTTTGCAGTCCCACTAACAGTGTAGTAGTGTTCCTATCTCTCCGCATCCACGCCAACATTTATTGTTTTGGGATGTTTTGATAAAGGCCATTCTTACTGGAAATAAGTGATATCTCATTGTAGTTTTGATTTGCATTTCCCTGATGATTAGAGATGTTGAACATTTTTTCATATGTTTGTATAATCTTCTTCTTTACATTTTTCACATATTCTCTTTAAAGGCAGCCTCAACACTGTTTACATCTACATCCACCAACCTTATATTCACCTTTTTAAGGCAAGGTTTTAAAGTACCATAGATGGTTAATAGGTTAGTCTTTAATTTACAGTGTACTAGATAATTACATAGTCAACTTGTTTACTCTTAGAATTGTTTCTAGTTAGAGTTGGCAAAAAGAGGGACTTACATGAGATTTGGGAGATGGACATAAACTAGTGGCTATCATTTTCTGAATTCCTGTGGTTAGAGGGTCAGGCATATCCAAGGAGTACTGATAAAATTCCAGATTGACTTCATTCTCCTTCACTCTGTTTCTAATTTCTCAGCTGTTGCATTGCTGACAATGACTCAGATTTTATAGCAGATGCTTGCCTCTGGATCCCCACAACGTTCTGCTAGATTCAAGTCGGGTACCAATTCAAGTATCATTCAGGGTTCAATCTGGAAGCAGAGATAAAGAATGGGAATCTGAGATTGATTCTCAGATGTGATTATACTTAGTCAAAATAACCAGATTGCCATAAGAGTATGATATTATTGATCTTAAAGAAATGGGTACATACTTACTTAGGCATTTATTTCTCTTCACTAGGAAGTCCCAAGCCCACTTAAAACTATCTGTAGATATAAATAGCATGCATCATTTTTAAAAGTCAACTAAAAAAGACATGTTACCAGTGGTAAGGGGGACATTGATAACATATAGCATAAAATGGAAAAAGAGTGATTAAAATGATCATGGTAACCACGATAGGTAGGTGCTGCTATAAAAGAGTTTAATTGTAATAAGGAATATAATAGAGTTGATTGGTTGTTTCAACTTTGACTGGAGACCTTGGAGCTCAGGTTAATTTTTCTTAAAGATATTTTCCAATAGCTTAAAAAAGTGGTTAAATACAACTAATATATACATATTAAATTCAGGAAGAGAAAATTCTTCCTATTTTTAATATAAGGTTTCTGACATGGTACCTTAGCAAAATTTATCAGTAAATGGAAAAGGATAATAAAAGTGACAGATTGATGGAATTCCGTTGTATTCAGTGATGTATAAATTGTAATTTCCTAGCCGTTAACCTAATATTCCAATTTGGTCTTGTAATAAAATCTGTATTACATTGACAAAAATAATTCATTTCCCAAATCTCTGTCCCTTCATGCATGTATATTATGACTCTAAAATTGTTTCCTCTTGTGAAGTTTTCTTCTTTACCTTTAGAAAATTCTGGGTTCCTATTATGCGTTAGGGTCAACATAAGGAAAAGCAAGCTAACTGTTGTATTATCAATGTTTTATGTTACTTTAAAATGTTCTAATATACACTCTGGAAAATGTGTAAATTCGTATCATTCTATATTTTGATTCAGCATAAATCTTTACTATATCAATCTAGATCCAGGATATCTAATATATACACATTTCCATTCAAAATGCCTTATCTCAGCAGTCCCCAACCTTTTTGGTACCAGGCACCAGTTTCATGGAAGCCAATTTTTCCATGGACCAGGGTAGTGAGAGAGGACAATGGTTTGAGGATGATTCAAGCACGTTACATTTATTGTGCAGTCAAACCTTTCTGCTAATGACAATCTGTATTTGCAGCCACTCCCCAGCACCAGCATCACTGCCTCAGTTCCACCTCACATCATCAGGTATTAGATGTTTATGAGGAGTGTGCAACCTAGATTCCTCACATGCATAATTTATGTGGACTCAAGAGATTCTCCTGCCATTAGCTGGGACTAGAGGCTGTGCTACAAGGCTCAGCTAATTTTTATATTTTGTAGAGACACGGGTCTCACTATGTTGCTCAGGGCAATCTAGAACTCATGGCCCCAAGCGATCCTCCCACCTTGGCCCCACAAAGTGCTAGCATCACAACATTTCTTAAACTCATCTAAAATAAGTGAATTCTATTGTTTAAGTTATACCTTAATAATGAAAAAGTTAAAGACAGAATAAAAAGCTTAAAATAAAATTCAAATTTGAACTTATTTTATGCTCTTCAATGTACCATAGAAAACTGGCTTGAATAAAATAAATTACTCACTTTATGATACTTCATTTAAAATATCTGTACTTAAGGATTCTGTCTTTTGTATTAATTCTTAGTTTTTTAAGAAAAAATATGACAAGTCTAAACTCTTTGTGCTTCTACTAATTAATAAACTAATATTTTAAAATATCTTTCTTACTAACTTATAACTACTATATGTTATAAACCATTCTAAGTATTGGGAGATATAGCAGCAAAAAGATATATATTGTTCCTTCTTACTGGAGCTTACATTATAGTAGAAAAAATAAGTAACCAAATAAATAAAAAATATAATTACATAAACTGATAAATAAAACAAAGAAGAATAATATGATAAAGTAGAGGGAACCACATCAAAATATCACCTGTGGAAGATCTGGAGGAATGATGTCAGAGGGAGAAATGAGCTGTTGCAAAGGCCCTGAGGTCAGGGTGAGCTTGTTGTACTCAAGGGACTTGAAGAAGGCCTTTTGAAGGCCATTGTGTCTACAGGGGTAGTTGGTTAGCAGGTATCAGATAATGCAGGAGTTTACAGGCCCTAGTATTGCTTCTGTACTTATATATATGTATAATGAATACTATAGAAAAAATCTTAACATAGGAAAACAGGATTGTATTCCATTTTATAAAGGTTATTCTGCTGTTTTGTGGGATATAGATTGAAGGCATCAGTGACTGATTTAGACATGGGTGGAAGAAGAACAATTTATTGAGACCTATTTTTATATTGAAGCAGAATATAATAATAGTTTGGGTTATAATTTCAAAACAGAAAATAATAAGGTGTTGATAAATTTGGGGTATATTTTGACATTTGAATTGATACAACTTGATATTTGGGTGTGAGGGAAGTTAAGGGAAGAGAAGAGGTAATGTTGATATGTAGGTTTATAGCCTGGTAGTGTATTGATGTCATTCTCTAAGATGAGGAAGGTGGGTGAGGGAGTGGCTTGTGATGTTGGGCAGAATTTCGTGTTTATTTTGAGATGACAATTGATATCTAAGTAGGTATATCAAATAGACAGTTTTTATGAGTCTGAAATTTAGTGAAGAGAATTCTCCTGATGATATAAATTTAGGAGGCATTAGCATATAGATGATATTTAAAGCAGAGGAATAGATGAATCACCTATTCAATGAAAAATGTAAGTACTGAGGAAAATAAGGGCAATGATAAATCCCTGAAGCACTCTTACTTTTTGAAATTGAGCAGAGAAAATAATCAGCAAAGACCGAGAAGAATCCAGTGAAGGTGGAAGAAAACCAAAGAAATATGGTGTCACTGAAACTGAGAAAGAATTTCTTTTATGAAGGATGTGCTGTTTACAAAAGACTGTTAAACTAGTCTAAAAGGTTAAATAACTTTTAAAACAAGTTTAAAGTGACGTCTTAGAATTTCCAAAATAATGAGTATCATTGAGAAATGCAAACATGTTAGAATAATTGAGACAGACAGAAGGTTGAATGAGTTTAAGAGAGAACAGTTGAGAACATGGGGACCACAAATAGAGACAACTTTTTTGATAAATTTTATTTTAAAATGAAAACAAAGAGATAGGTGGATTGTGAGATTGGAAGAGGCAGCATTATAATTTCATATGAGAGTAACTAGAGGTTGCTTAAATATAGATATCACCAAATAATAATGATAATGATAATAATAATAATAAAAAGGCTGGGGGAAACTTTTGGAAGGAATGCATATGTTTATGACATATTTTGTGGTGATGCTTTCACAGGTGTGTATTTATTTCCAAATAGATTAAATGTATATATTAAATATATACAGAATTGTGTATGTCAGTTATACCTTACCAAAGTTGTTTAAAAACACATAGACAAGAATAATCCAGCTGAGAGGGAAAACTGTTATAAGAGAGAGAAAAGTTATTTTCTGAGAGATGAATACTTTGATCACAAAGGAAAATAGGCCAACAGGTATGTGAAAAATGCTCAACATCTTTAGTCATCAGAAAAATGAAAATCAAAATACGATGAGACATAATTTCACCTGAGTTAAAATGGCTTTAATCAAAAAGAGAAGTAATAATAAATGCTGGCAAGGATGTAGAGAAACAGGAACCCTTGTTGGTGGGCATGTAAATTAGTGCAACTACGATGGAGAAGGGTGTGGAGCTTTCTCAAAAATTAAAAATAGTACTACCGTATGACCCATCATTCTCAGTGCTGGGTGTATATTCAAAAGACTGGAATTCAGTATTAGAAAAGATATCTGTATTCCCATGTTTATTGCAGCACTATTCACAATAGTCAAGATTTGGAACCAACCTACATGTCCATCAATGGATGAATGGCTAAAAAAATGTGGTACATATACGCAATGGAATATTACATAACCACAAAAACAATGAAATCCTGCCATTTGCAACAACATGGATGGAGCTTGAGAGCATTATGTTAAGTGAATTAAGCCAAGCACAGAAAGACAAATCTCACATGTTCTCACTCATATGTGGTAACTAAATATTAAAAATAATTGATCTCATGGAGACAGAGTATAATGTTGGTTACTAGGTCCTGGGAAGGATAGTGGGGAGGGAGGATAAAGTGGGCATAGTTAATAGGCGCAAAAATATATTTAGATAGTTAGATAGAATAAATAATATTTGATAGCACAAAAAGATGACTATAACCAACCATAAGATATACTTTAAAATAACTAAAAGAGTGGAATTGGAATGTTCCTAACTCAGAGAAATGATAAATGCCTGAGGTGATAGATATCCCAATTACCCTGATTTAATTAATTCTCATTGTATGCTTTTATCAAGACATCACATGTGCCCTATAAATATATACAACTATAGGTACCCATAATAATTAAAAATTTTTAAAAAGAATATAGGAAAAAGAGATTGACATAGCTCACAGTATTATCTCTGGAAATTCATATGTAATGGATTTTTATTTCATCAAATCATTTTAATATTTTTAATGATGGTTTTAAAAAATCAATTATTTTAACCATACTTACCTAAGGAGGTATTGATACTTATACTAAAATCACCTCTGATCCTCAACCCCAAATTGAGAATCCTTTATATCTTCTATAGTGTCCACAATCAAGATAATTTAATCTTGCAGTCATGGATACACAAACACACACACATACATACATACAAACAACTACACACATAAGGCAATCTCTGTGAATATTATAAGTCATATGGAGTGATTTACAGAATATATTATTAGTTAAAAGAACAAGTTGCAGAAAGAATACAGAGTATACTATCTTTGTGCAAAGAAGAAGGGGGAATGATAACATATATACTTTTGCTAATTATTTGAAAAAAAAGAATGACAGTTATTAACATGTCTCTAAATACTAATTCATCCTTTTGTGTTCTAATCTTGGAATGCTAGAACTATAAATCTGTAAATCAGCATTTCTCCTTTGTTGTTGATCCAAGATAGGCTCCGACAATAGGACAGCCTAAAGGGAGATATAAAGCAGAAGAAGGGACTTACTCTCTGTAGTCTGTGGGTTTCCTGTGGGTTTCCTGAGGATTTTGAGTTGTCTTTAGTGTCACCCCAGTAATTCCACAACAGTTCTTTCCTGTAGCCACAGTTAAATCAAGTTTGCAGTTTTTACACTTGAAGAGCCAGCTTCAGTGGGTACCCTTCCATTCTGTATAGAAAACCCCATGTACACAGCATTCCTATTCCAGAGATCTGGGTCCCAGAATACTCCTCCTCCATGCTCAGAGACATCAGTACCAGGCTAGTGGCACCTCCTTCTTAGAGGTCTGGACCTCAGCTCTGTGGGCTCCTTTCTCTATGCGTCTAAATTTTAATAATTCTAATTTCTTTCATTGATTCTCTTTGCTCTAGGGATGCTATCTACTTTCTTCAGTAGCATGTCTATGACATACTTTCAGTTTCCCAGTTAAAATTAGCTTTCTATTAAATTCTATTCTGTTCAAATAACTGTGTGGTTTCTTTCTCCTGTCTTGACTATGACTACCGGTAACATACAGGAGGGATAAATCAGAAACTAATTAGAATAGTTACTGTAGGGAATAGGTGGAAACAGAAGGGGATAGAGTGCTTTTCTGAATATGATATATACATATGGTTTGAATTTTTCACCATATAAAATTTTGATATTTTAAAAATAAGTCAATTAAAAAAAAACAAATCTTAAAATTGAATATAAACTGAAACAAATATGCCTGTGAAACAAGTTGATAGCATAACAATCCAGGGAAATAGTCTATGCTACTGAACAGCTTTAAAGATAGAAATTATGTATTTGTTCCTTGACTATTTGTTAGAACCCATCCATGAAATCATCTTCTATTTTAATGATTTTAATGATAGAACTTTTAAAAATTATTTTGTGTTTATTAATTCACTATTTCTTTTTCAGTGCAATTAGAGCAACTTACATATTCTCAGAAAAAGTATTCATATTCTTTAGATTTAGAATCTTTTTTCATAAAATTAAAATATCAAAATTTCTCTTTTCTTCATCAGAATTGTCATACATGCAAAAGAAGTGGTTTTGGTCTCTTACTAACAACTGTAGGATTTACTTATTTAATAAATCAATATTTTGTTTCTATTATTTCCCTCCATTATACTATTTTGAGACTACTTAATAACTACATTTTTTCTTAGCTTTACACTTTCTTTGATTTTCAATGTTTCTATTTTTTAATATATTGATTTAACTTATGAACATTCCTTATTATTGTTTTGTATTTGCTCCATAAACATTGATATGATGTATTCATTCTTATTTTGTTCACTCATATGATATTCATTTGCAGTTTAGATTTTCTCTTTAGTCCAAGGGTATAGTTTATAAATGCTTTTACATATCAGAGTTGATAGTTCAATTTTTGACAATGTACAGTCATATTTTTGAGTTGTGATCAGAATATATGGGCTACAGGATATCTTTTTTGGGCATTTTTTGATACATTCACTGGAGCCTAGCAAATTCCTATGTTTGCACTGTAATGGTTTTACTCAAATCCCATATATTATTTTTGTGTATTGATCTTCTAAATTCTGAAACTTATACATTAAAGTTTTTTGTATGATTTTGGACTTATGAATTTCTCTCTGTACATTTATCAGTTATTATTTGATAAATTGAGAGAGTGTAGTTTGGTACATAGTAATGGATATACATAAACTGAAATAGTTCCTTTCAAATTTTAATATGTATAATTTCACATTCTAGGATTTTCATAAAATGCAGACTTTGAGAATATCTGGGATTGTGGTATATGGTCTGAAATTAAGATTCAATTATAAACACTTCTGTGACATTAGTAAAATCAGAAGGGCCTTCCCTTCCTGATGACCTCCCCTTCCAATTTTGGAATTATCTAGCCATTTCCTACAACCACGTAAGCCAACTTTGTACATAAATCCTTCTGTTTCTCTCTCCCCACCTCCTTGCCCCTTCTATCTCCTATTTTTTTCTGTTTCTTTGTGGATACTACATTGATAAAAAATGTTAGTACCAAGATTGAGTTTAGAGGAACAGAATGTAAAGCAGTACCTCCTGAATTACTTCTAGGTTGTGGAATTATTTTTCAAATAGGATTATGTTTAAAGGACTATTAACTCCATTTCCATTGGTAAAGATAATTCTGATAGTCCATGGAATAATATGATATAAGTATGTGAAAATGCACTTAATATTTATAATGGACAAGTTCTAGATGATCATGCATTTGATACCTTAGAATATTTTGATCAACCTAAGGAGTACAATAAAATTAATTGTCACTCCTTACAATGCTAGAGAAAGATGAAGGGAAAGATAAGAGCAGGGCTTCATCCTTAGCTCAAGTTCTGCATACATTTCCTGGAAGCCTCTATATGTACTCTGAAATAAACCCTTATCTTCAGTAGCTGCAGAGTTGGAATTATGTATACTGAACCCAGTCTTGTTCTATGAGAAGTCGAATTACCCCCCTAATTGAATCCCTATCTTAGTCTGCTTTGTGTTGCTCTAACAGAATACCAATACCACAGACTGAGTATTTGTGAAGAAAATGAATTTATTTCTCACAGTTCTGGAGGTTGAAAAGTCTAAGGTAAAGATCCCAGAACCTTATAAATGCCTTTCTGCTCTGTCCTTTCATGGCAGAAGTCAGAAGGGCCAGAGAGGGCAAGTGAGCAAGACAGCAAAAGACAGCAAGAGACAGCTGAATTCACTTTCATACCAAGCCCACTCTCAGGATAACTAACCCATTCCAGCAACAATGGCATTAATCCATTCATGAGGGCAGACACTTCATGACCTAATTGCCTAATAGGCCCTACCTCTCAACTGTGCATTAGGGATTCAGTTTCTAGTACATGAACTTTAGGGAACACATTCACACCATAGCAATCAATATATAATCTCACAAGGTGTCTAAATATAATATGTATAATGGAACATGAAAATTGGAATGAGGACATCTTAAAAGATGTAAATGACATTAGGGACATTGAAGTCCATTCTGCTGTGTCTTTTTAACCAGTAAAAGCAACCATTCCACTAATGTCTGAGGAGGTTTGCCCTGCTTTGACTGAGGAAACTGTAATGGCCTTCCCTGAGGTAATTGCTTTGCAAGACATTGCTGATTCTCCTTAGAATTTACTCCTACCCTCCATCTTAGCTTCTAGACCTATAACTACACCAAAATCCAGCAGATCCCAAATGATAAGGTACAAAGTACAACCCCTGAGGAATTGTACTATATACCAAAAGAACTGCATTTTTTTTTCAATTTGTACTGACAGAACTCTGAGGAATATGTGTCAGAATTGATATTAAAGGTTTAGAATATTGGTGGAAAAAAATATAAAGTTGGATCAGACTGAATTTACTGAGATAGATCCACTAAGCAGAGATTATCGATTCATTGATTTAGCTGAAGGGATTAGACAGCTCTAACAGTTTGGTAATTTGGTTGGCTGAAACAAGAATCAAAGAGTGGCCTATACTCAACGAATTCAAATGCCAACATTGCCTTTGTATACTGTAAGGGGTACTATGCAAAATCTTCTCAAAGGATTAGGGACACTGGAATGTTACAAGAGACTTTTTATGTAAGAACTGTTCACCCATCCCAGGAGAGATCAGAGGACACACCTTTCACCATGACTATGATAAATAAATTTGTGAGGGGAGTACCAGTGTTTTGTGCTGAATTATGCCCCCTAATTCATATGTTAAAGCCCTAACTCTCAATGTGGTAGTATTTGATAATGGGGCCTTTGAGTGTTAATGAGGGTTAGATGAGGTCATGAGGGTGGAGCCCCCATGATAGAATTAGTAGCCTTATAAGAAGAGACACCAAAGAGCTTGCTCACTCACTCTCTCTCCAAGCAGGCACAAATAGGTCATGTGTGTACACAGCAAGATGTGGGCAGCTACTTACCAACCAGGAAGAAAGCCCTCACCAAACTTGACCAGGCTGGCTCCCTGATCATAGACTTCTAGTCTCCAGAACTGTGAGAGAATACATCTCTGTTGTTTAAGCTACCCAGGCTATGATATTTTGTTATGACAACCCGAGCTATCAAGCTCCTTGAAGAGCTATGTGGTTACTCTTCTTCGTAGATCACAAACTGCAATGAAAAATGCAGCCACTGAACTGGGATTCATAAATGCAATGGAGATAATTGGATCCTGAGGTGACAGGGACAAATATTAGCATTTACTCACCAAAGCTAATGTGGTTATGAATATATTAATGGACAGGAGATTCAAAGCAATAATTATAACAGTTTGACTCACAGAGACCTATGGCATTGACAAGTTAATCACGGTGTCCCTTGAAAAGAAATTATCAGTCTAATAAACTCGCACTTGATCTGTTTAAGCAGAAGAGTTCTATATTAAATGAACAGAAGTTTAACTTAAACTACAAAACAATGAGTCAGGAACACTCAATCAATTCTCAGATATGAGATACTTTACATTCCTAGAACCCTTTGAATTAAGGGAAGGCCTGGTCCTCCTTGAGGAAGGGCTCTACTACATTCCCTAAAATTTACATGGTTAATCTTTCTCCATCCTTCCCCAAATGGATCTATTGCCATTTACTAGGGTGGTTGAGCATTAGGAAAAGGAAAACAATTTGGATTTTCAGAGATTACTGGACACTATCTCAGAACTGAGTCTAATATTAGAATAACAAAATCCAGGCCCAAGACCCTAGTATTGTACACCAATCATATTATGGGCTTTTAAAGGTCAGGTGATCAATGCACATATGGTAGTAACATTAATCAGGTGTCAAGTAGGTGGGAGGGGGTGGGTATATTCACACCTAATGGTGCGGTGTGCACTGTCTCAGGCATGGACATGCTTGCTTTGACTCGGGTGGGGCAAAGGCAATGTATGTAACCTAAACATTTGTACCCCTGTAATATTCTGAAATACATATAAAAGAACTATGATAGTCAGTTTATGTGTCAACTTGGCTAGGATATATTAAATAGTGCCTGGTTATTCAATCAAACACTGATTTAAGTGTTTCTGTGAAAACGTTTTGTAATGCAATATCTACTATCACTTGACTTTATGTAAGACATTAATCTGGGCGGATCTGAGCCAATCAGTTGAAAGGTCATAAGAGCAGATTGAGATTTCCCAGAGGAAAAAGAAATTCCATATGTGCACTGCAGCATCAACTCCTACCCAAAAGGTTCCAGCCTAAGAATTTCAGGCTTACCTATCCAGCCCTCTAATCACATAGGTCAATTCCTTGCAACACATCTCTGTCCTTTTCTGTCTCTCAGAAGTCTCTCTGTCTCTCTCTCCCTGCCCCAAAGGTCAATTCCTTGCAACAAAGCTCTCTGTCTCTCTCTCTCCCTTTCTCTCTGCCTCCCTGCCTCTCTCTGTCTCTCAGTGTGTGTATGTTCTGTTTCTCTAATGAAGTCCTTTTTGATACAAAGAAGCCAGTGTTCATAATTCATAACACAGTGTTCAGTCATTTTTGTTGTTTGTCAGGAGTATAGAAATAAAATTTCATTAAAATATGTTCACCCCAATTAAGAATCAGACATTTGCATTTAGCTCTCCTTGGCCTGTCTCCTAGTAATACTGAGTAATATACCATTCCTTGAATTCTATAATATCCCAAATTTTTCATGTGTAAGGACATTCTTATTAGATATTTGATCATCTTCCTTTACTTATATGTTACAATACTAGCAACAGTGGAGCTGAGCCTTTTCCTTTTCCAGCTTTTAAGATTTACATAGTTATGGTGTTTAACATATTTATGGATGTTGGCATGGGTACACATTGATATAACCAAAATCAATGGGATAAAATTTTTGGAGTAACTAAATATTATAGTTTTCTTCAGTCTATGAGGGATATGTCTTATACTGAATTTATTTGTATTAATTAAAAATATAATGCATTAGTATATCTTATATATAATAATTGAATATAACTTAAGATACCAAATATATACAAAGGGAAATTAGGATTATCAAATAAATATCGGGGAAAAAATTTCTCTGATGTATCCTTGAGGCTCTCTACACCTACCTCCCGTGATAATACTTCCATAGCATTTATATTGAAGGTGGATTTTTAGGATCATTAGATGGAAATAGAGAGGAATATTGTTCAATACAATGTAACTTCCATAAATCTTTGTTGAAGTTTATTGATTTGAGTTGTGCTAGAGATACAGTATTTCCTACTCTCATAATGCCAGTAGACACAAAAGATAGAACACTTAATCCATCAAACATCTTTTTTCCCCCATTATCCAGTAAAGGAGGGTAGGTAAAAGGTAAGGTGGAGTTCTAATAGCGATAATGCTCAGTATATGTTTATTTCTATTATTGCCTGCCCTGATGAAGCAACACTATAGCACATTTGAAAGAACATTAATTTTTCAGGTAAGAAGATCTGAATAGTCAGCACTTTGAAACCTTTTTCAAATTACTTACACATCCTGAGCATTATGTTCTTCTCCCATAAAGAAATGGAATAACACTGCCTTTCAGAATTTGTGCATGTAAAGTATCTGACAATTTGGGAACATAGTAAATGGTAGTTTTTTCTTTTTAAATTAATGATTCTCTATTATTTTTTTAAAAGATATTTATTCAAATATCTGATCATTGGAAGTGCAATTGACAAGACATAAAAAATAAGTAAAACCCAAGGGAAAAATTTGGCACAATTCGAACAACTTCATTGGTCAACCTAAAAACTCTTAGTCAAATTTTAAGCATAGCTTTACTTAACCACTTCAGGACTGCGCTCACCGGCCGCGAAACTTTGCCCACAGCCAGCACTCATAGTCCGCACGATAGTTTGTGCTGTGCATTGATGACGAATCCGTTTTGCTCTTGTGTGATGAGGAAAGCTTTAAAACACTGAAAGCTTGTTTTACTTTACAGACAGTTTTAGGAAAATAACTATAATAACTCCTACGAATGACTTGTTAAAAGGTCACAGATTCGTAGTAACTTATTAGCTGAATGTACACACTGCAACTACACAGATAAAAGTAAAAGCTTTTGGCTGTTGACTAAAGTCGATGCTTGGCTGTGCGCGTTCATCTGTGGCTGATGACTATAGTCAACGCTGGTACTGAAGTGGTTAATAAAGAAGTATGATTTCCTAAGTCCTCAAAGAGCCATAGTCATTCAGTGATCATTATGTTCATGTTTATGTATGACCCTGTACAGCAGTAATAAGTTAAATTCTGCCTCTACTGGAGTAAGTTTTGGAAAATGTTTCAATGTTAAAAGATGCTGTAGCAAAACAAGAAACAATGGCTTGTTTGACAATCTTTAGAATCAGATTATTTCTTGTACGCTACAAGAATTGGAAGGATTCTAGCAGGTTCTGAAAATAAATGGTAATAGCTCTTTAAAACATTTCAGGCTAATAACCAAGAAAATTTAAGAATTGTCCCACCATGGTAGGTAGTAGGGAAAATAGGGAAAATATTGGAAGCAAATAGAAAGGCATCCCATAGAATGAGTCTCTAAAATTAGATTAAAAATGAGGAAAATTATAACTGTCTTTTTAATCAGAAAAATAGGCTAGAGCCTACTACGAAATTGCATTTTGATTTTGGTTAAGCCACTTATTCATATGAGCCATACAATTCAATTTTTATATATGAAATGAGCCTTCTCTTGGGATCTAAAACTTTTCTTGTAATCTAAAGTTCACATCAGTTTAATAATATTGATTAATTCATTCAAAACTATTTATTATGTTTACACTTTATGAAAGGCATTGTTTTAGGGTCTAGAATCTATCCATTTGGAAAAGTGTAGTCAACAAAGCAGACAGAATTCACTTCTTAAGGAACTTAAATTTTAGTAGGAAATATAAAAATAATTAATTAATTACTTGAGCAATGACATAGAGTACCTCAGATGATAAATCAGATTAGGGAAAGAATTAGAAAGGTACAGGGCTTTTAAATATAAATAAGGAGACCATAATGTTCTCACTGAAAGGCAGCAATTGAGCAAAAACTTGGAAATATTGAGCCAATAAAAATACTAATAATTGTAATGATATGTTTAGCTGTATTTTAGCAATTTATTGAGTGGTTTCTATGTATTAGATGCTTTGGTATGCAAGTTACATGTAGCTCCTTAATTAATATTTACAGTGATCTCATTTTTATATAACCTTAGGAAACTGAGACGCAAAAGAGTTAACTAACTTGCCCAAAGTCACAGATCTTCTAGTCTGTTGTGGAGTTGGAGTTTGAACCTAAGATTATTGAACCAGATTCTATGCTCCTCCAGTGAGTGCCTTAATTATATAAGTGGATAAGACTTGAACATCATAAACTTCCTCAACATCTCTAAAAAAGGATATCTTTCTGGAAAACTCTGGAGGATAAAAAAACAATTTTCAAATATTTCCAGTGGATGTAACATTCTCTATTTGAGAAACATACATCTTTTACTCAGGTATGCCCCTTGTTTTTTCTCCGGCTTTATTCTCTTTATGAGGTACTGTAGTATCTCATAAACAAAACAAAACAAACAAGCGAACAGCTTCTGAAAGGCTCTGCATGTTTGCCTTCCTTCTCGTTCCCATTAAAACTTTCTTTGCTTTTTTACCTGTAATTTTAAGGTGCAAAAGCCAAAACTGCAAAATGAGACTATTTATCCTTTCCTAAAATTTGATTCACACATTGTGAACAGCTTAATTTTACAATTGTAGAATCTTTCTATTTTGTATTTCTGGACTGTCAGGATCTAATTAATTATTGGTTGAAAAATTTTAGTTTAAGTCATAAGTGTTGCATTATTGATATTTACCCCCAGGCCTATTTCAAAAGTAATCATTTTAAAATGCAAATTTTCCATCAATATGTTAGGAACATGACTAAATATCTGTTAGTGAATGGACAAAATGTGTTCCAGTCTGAGGCAGGTTACAAAATTATATTATAATTTAATGTTGCTGGTTAATTACATTTAATAATAATGACAATTGAGAACCAGGATATAATTATACATGATGAAAAAAGATGACCCCTTATAAATAAATTATATTTAAAAATTTTTATTAAAGACATGAGATCTTTGTTTGTGATATTGTCACTGTAAATGTTTACTTATAAATCTTGTAGTGAGCATATCATAGTATGATAAATTATACTAAAATTTGGCATTACTAATTTTTGTTTGTAAAATAATACTATTTCCAAGTAAGGAAAATAAATTATTAGTGAGTTTAAAATATGATGATTTTTATCTCAGCATCAGTAAGAAATTTAGAGGATATTTAATTTTCTGCCATATTTCAAATCTGGCATATCTTGGAATAAACATCTTAGAATATAAAATGATGAGGATACATGATAGGGACTATAACATTACACAATTTTTATTGTCATTGATTTTTTAAAACTTCTTCACTGAAATGATATTATGAGTATGCAATTAATTAAGGTTTGATAAAAGATGGATGATGTGGGTGAAATCAATATTTTTATCCAGAAACGTCTTGTATTTGTAAGGTAGAGAAGGTTGAATGTTGATCCCACCAAATGTTAAGTTCATATCAAATCCCTGGAACCTTTGAATGTTACCTAACTTAGGAAAAGGATATTTGTAGATGGGAATAAATGAAGGATGTTGAGATGAGGACACCATTTTGGCTTATCTAGGTTGGCTTGGATACAATGACAATTGGCTTTTGAAAGACACACAGAGGAGAGACACACAGAAGAAGAGAAAAATGCATTGTGAAGACAGAGATTCAAGTGATGCAGCCAGAAACCAAGAAAGACAAGGAATGCCAACAGCCAGTAGAATCCGGAGGAGGCAAGGAGGAATCCTTTGCTAGATTGGCCTACAAAAATGTTAGAGAATAAATTTCCATTGTTTTAAACCACCAAGTTTATGGTAATTTATTACAGCCACCACAGGAAACTAATACAATTTTTCAAAAGTCAGGTAGACATATTGCATTTTTTGGATGGAAGAAGGACTCTCTCCTCAGCCTCCCAGTGTTGGCAAAATGGGCTAATGATGAGATTATTTTTGGAACTAAAAATATGGACTACTTATCATGAATAAATATCTAACTATGACTTCTACAAATGTCCAACCTAATGGTAGCAGTGAGCGTGCTGAGCTTTTTATATGGCAACCTGCTCAAGGAGGATAGCCAGCCATTAAGTGGCATAGAGATTATATTGGAGACATTTGAGAGTCATCGATAAATAACTACTTTGGATATGAATTTACCTTCTTCACTCAGAGGCCTCTTCTAACATCATCTCATTACTTAAATGTTTCATATATCAGCATGGAATTCCATGCAATATTAACTCATACTAAAGAACAGTTGGGACAATGGATTCTTGACAATGGGATGATATCATATCACAATATATCACAATATTCAAAAACACTTAACCATAATGGAATGGCCTAATCAAGGCCCAGCTAAGATGCCAACTCAGGAAAAACACCCTGTAGTATTAGGGTATTACCCTCCAAGACACAGTATATTTACTGAATACTTACTAATATATGGTGCTGGAATACTGGCTGCCTCACCATTGTTCCCACTGACACATTTCTAGAATTTATGCTTCTCAATTCACAACCTTAGATTCGATCAGCTTGTGTTGATGATTTCCACAAACTAAAATGTTCTTTCTAAAACTGAATAGTTATTACAATAAATTTAAAGATGAAACTATCTACTGGATACATTGAGCTTTTTATCCCATCTGACAAAGAGATTACTATGCTAACCAACAAGAGGGACTATTCTTGAACCCAGAGATTAATGGATGTGGCTCTTAATATTTTCATGTACAATGATAATGGTAAATAGGCAATTGCAAAAATTGTTGCTTAACGAGGGCAAAGAATCTAAGAGCTAAGGCCATCCATGAATGACTTCATGTCTCACCACAAGACAAATAGCTGAGACCAGCCAAACTGCTGATCAAGGATGAGACAAACTGGAAAGAGAAGTGGAGGAATAAGGTGACAAATATCAGTTATAATCTTGGGACCAGCTAAGCAGCATGATTTATAGCTACCAAATCTCTTGTCTCAAGGATTTTTTGTTTTTTTTTTTTTTTTTTTTTT
>VBSM01002121.1:22994576-23126047 GCA_008086735.1 Cheirogaleus medius
AAAAAAAAAAAAATAGTAACATCATTGAGTTTTTGTGATAATTTAGTTAGAAAATACTCTTAAAGAATTTTAATCACTATTTGGTAAACTATATAGTTTATTTAAAAAATTTAATAAAAATAAAATGGGCTGGGCATTGTGGCTCATCTCTATAATCTCATCATTTTGGGAGACCAAAGCAGGAGGATTGATTCAGACCAAGAGTTTAAGATCAGCCTGGGCATTCCAACTATACAAGTCTCCTTTGGGGATTTGTGGAAACTATGCCTTCTTCCCGGAGCTCTACCCACACCCACCTGCCTCTTGTAATCAGCGTCTACATATGTTCCCAAACTCACTTCAAAAACCATGTCCTTAGAAGTAAATACTGAATCCCCAGATTGGTTAGGGTCCCCTGTTGTTAATTTTTATAGAACTGAAACCTTTATGCATACAAATTATTTTTAAGTTTACGTCTTTTTGTATGGTCTTCTTTTATTATTCATCTTTCCCTCTTCTATAAGATCCACGAGGGCTGAGACAATGCTTGATTTTGCAAACATTGTATTCTCAGAACTCCCTGTATTAATAGGAATGTAGTAGACATCTTATAATCATGTGTTGACTCAACTGGTTTAACCGTAAAATAAACTGCAAAATGTCAATACTTGCCTAATACGCTAACCACCCATCCTCTATCTCAAAAAAGGATAGTCTTAATGTATGGCATTCTTCCCAGGTTGAATATGGATGGCATTAGGAAGGCCTCTTATTATTGATTGCTTCCCTTTTAAGTGGATAGAAGAGAGAGATTTAACTCAGTCTCAAATTATCATTTAAATTTATACATGCACCACAGCAGCATCAATGTCTGTCTGGGACTCAGGCCTCTCATATTACTGTCTGTCCAGCTCTTGTCTATCAAAGCAGAACCAATTCACAAGAGATCTCACCACCACAGACCTATAATATTAGAAATGTGCACATACTTTCCAGACATATATTTCTTATTTAGAATTTAATTACTATGGGTTCATTTTTCAAAATCAAAGTTAAATTTGATAAATTTAACATTAATAAAAGTAAAAATATTTCTCTTGGACAATGTTGGATTAGCAAATGCATAATTATCACATGTACTTGAAAGTTAAACATTTATATTATCTGAGCTTTAAACAAGACAGCATGGCCTCCTCTTTTTTAAGAGTATCAAAAATCATGACAGTGTTCTGTGTTAGAAATGTAAGATTACTTGAGAGATCTGTCCTGAGTCACCCAGAGTCAGCAAACACTGTTCCAACCGTGTTTTCTGTAAACCAACCCAGTCAATGACCAGTTCAGCTTCACTTTGAGCCAATCAAAGCATTGATACATTATATTTAAACTAGACTCTTTGCTTGTCCCTCTGGGAGTACTGCCAAGTGTACACCACTTGTTGTCGCTGTAATTATTAAAGACTCATCAATTCTCATGTTTATGAACAATCTTGCCAATTAACATTCTACATTAATCTTTCTTCACTATTCATTTGGTGGGGACAGTGTTTTCAGAAAGTAAATCCTAGATCATATTTTAGGTACCTCTGTTTTGGGAATAAGAGTACAACTCTAGTAGTTCACCTCCTAACACTGGATTAATGCCTTTAAAACAAATTTTTCTCTTATTTTTTTGAATATTTTAAATTTATTTTAAATATTTATTTTAAATTTTGCAATGCTACATTTATGGTGATGTGTAACATGATTAATCACATCCTGAGTAGTGTAAGTATCCTTCAATTAGGTCTACCAGTTTCCCCAAATATATTTTATCTTTATGTATGTTTATCAGCAAACATATTGATCTCCTTAATTTCCATGAAACTGACAAAATTCCTTTATTACACAGATTGCACTAGATAACATACTAAATTGTTATTTACACCACGAATCTAAAGATACTCATACAATTAACTCATTAAATGTAGTAAACTGGACATTAAATAAACACTGTACCAAACATCTATCTTTATCAGCAAAAAGGTTGCTACTACATTTCCCATATGTTTACATAAACAAGAATAGATATAAAAGGCCATTGATGATTAAATATTATAATATACAGTGAGTCTGGGTGGTGGGTATAGCAATAATGAAGTTACAAAAAAAAATGTTTTACCATTATTGGTTTCCAAGTATCCTTACATAGCTCTGGAATGACAGGGTTCATGTCTTCTGTATGTTCAGTCTCCTTTGATTGGTACCATTGGGGTAATTAACTCCACTATCCAGCTATAAAGAAAGAACAGTGAAGAACACATTTTCCAGTACAGTACTATAAGAACATGAACAGTTCTTACTCTTCCCTTAGGAATGCTATTCTGCCTTGTCTTCCTGGTCAGTTAAAGCATTGTCCTAAGAACAGATCTTAGTCTATAGTTATTAAAATAGCATAGTGTTGATTTTGGATATGACTTCATGATTTTTTTCCTAAGTTGCCCTCAGGCATATTGTTCCATCAATTTAGTGATATCCATGTGATGTTCATCCTCCCTCCATTCCTCCACTGCATGAGTATAGATTGGTCTCAATGACACACTGAATATAAAACTGAAAAAACTGTGTTTTCCAGGAAAAGGTTATTGTACTTTCTCTTCTTATCAGAGCATCCTCATAATTGTCCCCCCTACAGAGGCATCTGGGATACATGGTCCCCATCATCACCCTTATTTCAATTCCATTCAGTATCTTCACTGGATTTCTTCATGGGCTCCATCTACTTTTACATTGGATAATTTCACAAAGTAGAGTAAGCTTTGGCATACCAGGCAAGCAATAGCAAAACATCGTCTCTCACAGCCATCAAACCATCTCAATGTGGTGCCTCGTTAGAGCATAGTCCCTTGATATAGATGTCCCAGTATCATACAGTCTCAGCCCTGTGAGACTCAAAGGTAAAACCTCCTTCAGATTTTCTGGAAAAAACTGACTAATGTTTGAAACATACTATGAAGCAAATGAGAATTCCCATTAGGTGACATTCATTCTGATTATTCACTGAAAATCCATTGTTTAGTTAAATTATCAATTAAATTACCATTCAAAGCTTGCAAATGAGTTTTGGTCTGATGGCATTTAGAGGAGAAAACAATGTTGATAATTTTCAGTGACCATCACTGGAGAGAAACAACTCAAAAACAAATGTTATTCCCTTGTTTTGAGAAGCTCTTGATAGAAGAGATAAACAGTGCTCTCACATTTTATTTTTACTTTTTTATTTTTTTATTTATTTTTTATTTCAGGATATTATGGGGACATAAATAATTTGGTTACATGTTGTGTTCTCACATTTTAAAACCCTTATATTCAGCAGCTGCTTCCCCATTTCTCAAATTATCCACAAATTCATCCAGACTCTTCCTCCTTGGATAGAATATAGAAATTTACCCATAAAACTGGCAGAGGAATAGAGATGTTCCTCAACTTACGATGGATTTATCTGAATTTAGCCCCATCTTAAGTGGTTTACCTTAATACCGGAATGTTGACAATAAAATAACAGATAAAACTCTTGTCATCTTGAAATGATTGCAATGTCAATCATTAGAATTAGTTTTAGTAGAAACAAGGAAAGTCTATTTTTAGTATGAGATTTCTAAGAATCTTTCATTATAAAGATAGTAGTAAAATTGGATTATTATCTTAATACTTAGAATAGCATGTATTTATTATTTCAATATTTTTAAACATTTTAATTTTAAAAATAAAGAATACCTAGTTTCAATTAGTATTTTATATCATTTTCTAAGGATTGATATTTTACATTCTAATATTAAAATTAAATATACTTAATAGATTATTTACCTCTACTTCCACATTAAGTTTATAAAACTTGAAAAGATTTTTTTAAAAATCAGGTAATTTAGTGTACTGAAGATTTCAGAGTAAATTATTTGGTTAACTAAAATTTACTTCTTTGACCAAAATTCTATAGAAATATTCTTTGTTAATGTGAAGAATATCAATTTAAGCTTTGACTAAATATTATACTTTTTTTCTAAAATGATTATTAATTAACAATACAAAAAGCTTCTATAAGTTAATAGGAAAGCACACTGTTTTGAGACAATTTTATTTAACTTATCAAAAGTAGATGTCTTTGTTTCAAACCATATATTGGTTATAACAATACATTCATAACATTTAAACACAAAAAAATAATTAGATAGAAGAAACAAAGATGCCCCAAACTCCTCAGATCATGAATAATGAATATTTACTGTATTTTTATCACTTTTCGTGTATGCCATTTTTCTGTCTTTTCTTTTCACATAGTTAACATTGCTTTAAATTCTATTTTTCTACACGCTGAGCCCTTTACAATGACAGTGAAAGTTCTTCTGAAACATCGTTATTAATATCTGCGCGTTATTTAGATATAAAAGTATGCCATAATGCACTTTATGCAATATATGTATTTTTAAATAATCTTAAAACATATTTTCCCCTAAGTACACATCACCTTTTTTCTAGTACTCTGGTGGTTTCCTATTTGCTGCAATATTTCCTCCATGGTGTTTGTGGTCACAAGATTGAATGTGAATAGGATAAGCGTACTGTAAAAAGGAAGCTATATTTTTCTTTATATAAATGAGGTAAGGAAAACTGGTTTGTTAAGGAAAGGTGGAACTGTATTTTTAAATTAGATTTAACCTCATTCTTTGAAAGGCTAAAGCTTATTTTGCTCTTTAAAATTGTATTTTACCTATTCAGTAGATAAGCCTACTTACACCAAGCATAATGGGATTTTCTAGAAAGGTTATTTCTGAAATACTAAAGAAGGATACCTAGCCCATCATTCCTTCAGATGAGGACCAGGATGAATTATTAACTACCAGAGATGTCAAGGGAAGAGATGAATCTGTTTTGAAAAGGTGACACACAAAATCAAAATATTCTTAAGTCAAGGGACACTAGGGATATTTGAAAAGTATTTTCAGACATCTGAGAGCTTTGTATAGCAATTTAGCTTTAGAAAATACTCACATCAGGCCTATACTATATAATTTAATGAAGGAATTAAAATCAAGAAGACCAATTTTACAAAATGTTACAATTTCCTATCATTATGAAATAGTCCAACCAATTCAGCAAAATAGAATTTGAATCTATAAGAGGATATCTTTAATATATTAACCATTCTTGCATTCATAGACCATATGACTCAGGATGGAAAAATTATATGTTTTTTTTTAAATGTGTAAATACACTTTATTTCTTACTAAATCTTCTTGTCACAAATATTGGTGGTCTTCACTAAGTACTTACTTAAATTAGTTTTCTTCTTTGTATTAGTATAGGCTGGGCTGTATTAACAGATCCTTAAAATTGTAAAGGTTCAAACACAAAGTTTTTGTTTTGTTTTGTTTTTTAGTTTGTAGAACAGAAAAAATAGCTGGTGGCAGGAAACTCAGCCGTCTTTAATACATGCCTTACAAGTTAGTTCTGGAAATTTCCATTCTGGTCAGCCAAAAGAGAAAAATGCCATGAAGTAGTATGGGGTGTTGCCAAAGTCCTGGCCTGGAAATATCAATTCCTCTTCTATTTCATTAGTTGGAACTCAGTTTCAAGATCACATAAATTGGAAAGAGAGGTTAAGAAATGCAGACTAGCTGGTGCCCAGAAGAAAAGGAAAGGAATCTTTTAAAATAATTAGCAGCCTTTGTTACAATGCTCAAAACTAACAGTCTTATATGAAAAAATTCAAGCTCAGGTTCTATTTCAGCTTTCTAAACAAGAGGTCTTCATGACTAAATTCTTATGAATTTCAATCCGCACTCAAGTTTTCAAAAGTCTAAAAATAAACCATACATAATCAAAAATCCCCAATTATTCCAATTTGACTATCACACATTGTATGCCTATATCAAAACATCACATGTATCCCATAAATATTTGCAACTATTATGTACCTATAATATTTATAAACTTTTTTAAATGCAAAAAAAGAAAAAAAGCATGGTTATGCTACTTCTTGAACATTTTCTGTTGAAAATATTGATATAGGCAAATAAATGATCTGTATCTTTTAGAATTTGCAAAAGTCATTGGGTCATTAAAAAAAAAGTTTAAGAACATTCTTTTGAAAGCTTGAGGCTAAACCTCTGTTCCCCAGAAACTGTATCATTTTGGAGATATCATCTGGGTTTTCCAAATCATTTTATCATCTGGAAAAATTTTTTAAATTATCCATATTAATAGTTCAGAGTTGTGACAAAGTCATTTCATTCTAATCTAATGCAAAAGGGCAATGCTCTCTTTCATTATTCACTCAGCATATACCTTCATCAATTTTCTAATACTGCCGATTGTTCTCAAACTTTAATGTACATTCAAATTACCTGGAATTTAAGGAAATAATATAAATTCCAAGTTTTTGCTAAGATTCTAATCCTTTGGAGCAAGAGCCTCTGTTTTTCACAAACACACAAGTTAAGTCTGATACAAATGACCCAAAAGAAAATTTACAGAGAGTTAGACTTTAATGATTTTAAGTGTTGGCATCCTTCCTTATACTGCTATGTGTTTCTCAAATCTAGGGCAATGCTTTCCTCATACTAAGTACTATATTAATGATTATTAAAAGAACAAATAAATATTTGGTTTAATTTAAACACAAAATGTTAAAAGTTAAATAAATGGGATTTGAGAAAAGATACCTTTGTTACTTACTAAGTTTCTCATGTAATCAAGTTATATAATGGTCTGGACTTCACTCTCTATTCCTGCCAAATAAGAATTATATTACTTCTTTGAATGGTGTTGAAAAGAGGAGAAAATGTATATGTAATGTATATTTAGTATTTGCGCAAGCTAAATACTAAATTCATAATAGATTTTGTAACTATTCCATTTTTAGATATATTAGCTACAAATTTTATAGTGCTTTTAAGTTTCCTCTAGCTAACTGAAAAGCTAGTAATCAAAATATATTTTCTACATGTACACCATTTATAAAGGTAATGTAATCAATATATTTTAAAGAGAAATAACAATTCTTTAATGATGTTGGAGAACCTTTAAAGTCTACAAAAATGTAGTGATTGGGCTAAAGATTGGTGATGTACGGAAGAAAAGATTTATTTTCTCACCTACAAGATCAATTAACAAGAGAAAAACATACAAATGTATTTAATATATGTTTTACAAGACATATGAAAACCTTCCCAAATGAAAACCTCAAATAATAGAGAGACCCGTGTATTTTATGCTAAGTTTGATGAAATGAAGAGTTGTGGAGAAATATGATTGGAGGAAAAAAAGGGTATTATCTAACTGTAATAAACTGGGGAAAATTTAGCAAGGTCTATTTGTCTAGATTCTTTTCTGTGTTCTTGTGCCTTCAGAGATAAGGACATTCTTTTCCTTCTGGTATAGGATGGGCACCTCTGGAATGAAGTTTTTATGACCTACATCAGGAGAAAGTCAGTGAGGTTTTGTGGCCAGCATCAGGGGAGAAGTATTGAGGGGAAGGTTAGAGTGAATTTCCTGCTTCTGTTATTTTCTCAAATGCCAAGTTGCCAGATTTTGGGGTACTATATACTGAACCCCATCAAGAGATTTGATCTGATGCTAACTTTGCAAACTTACACAGTCAACTTTATCTAGGATTCCCTTTTCTTACCTTATACAATGAAATATTAATAGTCAGTATAGATAAGGAGGAAAGTCCCTTCAATTCTAAATTCTAGGATTGTATGACCTTTTTAAAAAATCATGTTAAGTGAAATAGTATTATATGTCAGGCAATGAAATCCTTTTTTTTTCTTACAAAGTAACAAAATTTAAGAATTTAATAGAAAATAAAGTAGTTTTTAAATTAAAAGTATGTCTAATTGAATTTAGTTGAAGCTATAATTCAAGGTAAAAGAAAGTTATTCTTTTTTATTTTATCTTTATAATATGATATTTCTGAAGTCCCCCAAATGTCTTTTGATGAGTATCATATGTTACAAATAAAAATATCTCTCTCAACAATTTCTAGACTTATGAAAGCATTTCAAAAACTAAAGTTATGCTCAATATAATTTGCAGGGATTATATTAAAATAACAATGTATAAGTCATTCTCAACATAGTCACTGACCCCAAAGCTATCTGGCAGTAGAATTGGTCTCAGAAGCCAATATCTAGTATTCTCTTAATCATTGATTTTATTACTTACAGAAAATATTGCTGGGAGGAGTACAGGAATAGTTTACTTTGGAGCTGTGAAAACATAATCATATGTTCTTTTTTACTTCTTATACACAGCATGACTCATTCTGGTATTTCATCAATGTTCTATTTTGTTTAATATCCAAGCAGTTTGCAAACCCACATCAGATACCTTATTCCTCCTCTTAACATGCTTATCATTTATTTTTATTATACACAGAGAGCACTCACATAACCTCTATGTTCTGTACCACAATTGATATTTCATTAAGCTTTCTATGATATAGTGCCACTCACTATGTAATAATTATTATAATATGTAATATTGTAAATGAATATGTCCATGAATATGTAAATGTATATGTCCATATGTCCATGAATTTGGAAACTATATATTTAACTTTTAAAAGCTACAATTTGGTAACACATTGATAATTTTTTAAATTGTAATAAAATTTATTTTTATATATTGACTTTTACAACAAGAATCTTTTTATATTAACTTGTAACCAGATGATTTATTAGTTTAATCTGTAATTCAAGTAGACTGAGAACCATGGGAAATTATGAATTGAATATAAATTATAAAATATGGCTCAAGCCTTTATGGAAAATATATATCATGTAGAATTTGGAAATAAATTCATATGAAACATAAAAGATAATATAGTACATTATTTAATAAAGCAGTGAAGTATAATAAGTAGCATTACCTAAAACCAAGACAATATTTCAAAATATATGAGTCAGGTAAGGTATGGGCAAGGATTTTGTTTGCTATTTATTATTTGAAACTTTTTGGTATGTCTAATCCATAATACTTTCGTGTTCTTTAGTGACATTCACTGTCCCAGTATAATTTTAAAAATAAAAGTTACTCTTTTATTGCCAAAAAGAGTAATTTCTTAACTACTCAAAGACAGGTGTAGGTGTTCTCTTTCCCACTACTCCCTGTTAACATTTGTTCCTTATTTTACTTCTCTCCTCATTACTAAATAGTGCATTGTCAATGACATTTTAGAACAGTGACAGGTGCAGGAAAGTCATGTAATAAATATTTGTTACATGAATAAAATAAAGCCGAATTTCCACTCAAACCTTATTATTCCATTGAATAACTAGCTTTGAAATAACTAGCTTTATACTTGATTTCTGATTACTCCTCATTATTTTTCTTTCATTTCTACTTCTAACATGTGGAATAGCCAAGAAGTTTTTTTGTAAAATTTTTGTGTATTTCCATTTCTTTGCATTCCCTTTGCTGGCCCTGATACAAGCTCATTGCTCTTTATATCTTCATTGCTGTATGCTTCCCGAATGCCCTTCCTGTTGTGGGGAGGGGGCTGTGTGGCTAGCGAGTGCATCAGAGCAGGCTTCCAGGAGTTGAAAGAAGAGGTGGGAGGCAGCGGGCAGATGAGACATGTTCTTTATTGTCAAAGGGTATGCAACAGCGGCGAGAGCATGGCCGAGAACATGGAGAGCACTTATATATGGCTCAGAACAATAGTGGCAACATGCCATGAGAAAGCATGATCAATCACATAGGCGATAACACCTTGGTTGCATAAGTGTGTTGACTCATGCCTCCTGGAAGGCTGACTGAAGACACACCAGCAATCATTTTAGTTTGGCCTAAGAAACTTATTGCCTATACAAATGAATTTCCCTTACACTCCTCTATTTGCCTGCCACTTGACCCTGACTCTCATTATGATCATTGCATCCACTTGCCTTCTGGCGGTTAAGCACTGCCTGGCCTCTTATTTCAAGATTTTATCTTATCTTTTGCTATACTCAAGCCAAGTGCTGTGATGCCTTTCCAATGCCCTCAGCCCTTACCTACAAAGAGGAACATCCCCTGATCTTTTTAGTAATATTGGTGCTTCTTTCCTCAGTTACAACCTCATGGCTTTAAAAATAATATGTCCTCTGAGGCTTCTGGTAGAACATTATCTTTTACTGTATCTTCTGACCATAGATAGTGTATCCATTCCAGCATGTCTAATTTCCTGAGCCTTTTATTTCCTTCTTTCACCATTTCTTACTACAACTTTGGCATTTCAACTTTAATCAAAATTTTTTATTACATGTTACATTCTTTTAGAAGCCATTCTAGTGGCAAATTCACTCCATTTCCTAGGGTCCTTCCTATGCCATTAAATCCTGTATCTTGTGCTGGGCATGGCAGCTGTAATCCCAGCTACTGAGGTGGGAGGATTGCTTGAGTCCAGGAGTTCTGGGCTGTAGTGCCTGTGCCTATTGGGTGTCTGCACTAAATTGAGTATAAATATGGTGACCTGCTGGGAGCAGGGGACCACCAGGTTGCCTAAGGAGTGGTGAACCAGCCCAGGTCAGTACCAGAGTGGGTCAAAACTCCTGTGATGATCAGTAGCAGGGAGGAAATATTAACCTAGTGGAAAAGTGAAAGTAGTTATCAATATCCATCCAGAAACTCTCCACAGATTGAAGTTCTTTTATCCACATGGCAGATGTGCCCAAAATGTGAATCATATAACAACACTCATTCTGGATTTTGGCACATGGACGCATCTTTGATTGTTATGCCAGTTAACTGTAAGCTTGTCTCTTAGAGGAATATGTATTGATTTGCCAATCAAAGAAATTGATTCTCTTGACAGTATCTTCCCTTTCATGAAGGAATATACTGATAAATTTGTATAGATCAAGTTTATAAGAAGACATCAAACATTCATTATTTCATCTGGAAAAATTCAGCTTCTGAGATGGCAGGACTGATGGACAATCTGTGACTGAGTTAGGTTTATCACGGGGAAAACTGTACCGTAAGAGTTGTTAAAGGAAGTCAGCTGGCTTTACACACCATACCTCATAACTTCTTTCAAACACAGTTTTTATAATTGAACAAAGGCAAATAGCAAAATACTAGAGAAAATTTAAGTCCAGTACCTAGAATTTTGCATATGAAAATGAATGGAAGTTGATACTCAAACTAGAAGAAATAACTTGTTTTGAGTGTCTTAAGTTGTAGGAGGGTGGTTATATCCATTATTTCATCAACACTTCAAGACTACGCTAAAACATTTAGCGTTATTTGTTAACTCCACTTTACAGAAAAGAAACCTGAGATACAAAGACTAGAATAATTTTGCCCAACCACCCAAAACATGAAGAGTAGATATGTAGATGATACCCTTGTCTGTCTTTTTCCAAAATTCATGCCATTTCCACTGTACTAGGAGTTTTTCAGAATGAATTGCTAAGATTAATATATTAATGCCAACTATTTCTAAAACTGGAAATAAAACAGGTAATAGTTTTACAAAGTCAAAATAGTATCATAAATTCACCGTTACAGATTCAAGATTTATTCACTTGATTTAAGATGGTTTCAAAGTCTTACCACTTAGTATAATTATTTAGTCACGTAAGAAGTCCTTCCAGACATTTCTTCTGACTACTAAAATTAAATGTTCCTGAAAACATGGAATTCAGGATGTGTCAATTCAACATTTTGAACATGTTTTGAACAAATTACAGGAAAATGTCTAGATGAATAATAAGGGGGAATATTTGGGAAAGGTAAGAAATTAATGTTAATTTGTTGATAAATTTCATGTAATATGAGTTAAATAGATGGAAACTAATGAAGCAGTGGAAAAAATGAGTCAAATAAACAGTAACTTCAAGATCTAAATTGGCCAGAGTTTAAGAAGACAGTTTTCTATTTTTAACATTCAGATGAGACGATCAACGAAGAAGAAAATCACTTGACATGTCATTGTTAGACAAGAAAGACAGACTGATGACACTGTTGCAGTGTTTAGCATGACACTATATTATTGTCCACCAGCAATAACTATTGTATATATATATACAATAGTATGCATAAACTGAAAACTGCATTGTGAATTAGAAAAAGTAATATACGAAATATCTCTATATTTTATTTATATAAAGCAAGGAAAAAAATAGAAGCTAGACACGTAAGTAGTTAGAAATACTAATATTGACACATTGAAACTGTTCAATGTGGACATATGTCCACATTATAATCTCTAGAACCTGTGAATGTTACTTTATATGGTAAAGTAAGGAATGTGATTAAAGATTTTGAGATGAGGAAATTATCCTGGATTATCTGGGTGGGCTCTAAATGTAACCACGAGAGGTCTTTACAAGAAGGCCAAAAGAATGAGGTCAAAGGAAGAAGCAGAAGATGTGACAATAGAAGTCAGAAGCTGGAATAATGTAAGGAAGGGGGCATGAGCTGTGGAATGTTGGCAGCCTCCAGAAGGTTCAAAAGGCAAAGCAATCACAAACTGATAAATGTGTGAGGTGGTGGGTATACTAACCTCCCTGATGAGATTGTTATACAACATAGATATGTATAAAACAAATTGTGCCCATAAATATATATAATTACAATGTGTCAAATAAATGAAATTTTTTAAAATAAAAAAAAAAAAAGACAAGGCAATGGATTGTCTCCTAGAGCCTTCAAAAGGAACCAGCTCTATAAACACCTTGACTTTAGCCCAGTGAAATTAACTTCAGACTCCTGACCTTCATGACTATAAGAGAATAAATTTGTCTTGTTTTAAGCCCATCAATTAGTGATAATATTGTCACAGCAGCAATAGGAAACTAATGCACATGCATGTGAAATGTAAGATTCAAAAATACAAATAAAAAATCTGTTTTGTTTCCAGAATGGAATTTGGAATCACATGATGCAAAGAAAGAGAGGCGATTCTTGGCCAGATGCAGCAGCTCATGCCTGTAATCCTAACACTTTAGGAGGCTTAGGAGGGAGTATTGCTTGAGTAGAAGTTTGAGACCAGCCTTGGCAACATAGTGAGACCCTGTCTTTATAAAAAATAGAAAAATTAGCAAATCATGGTGGCATGCACCTGTAGTCCCAGCTACACTCAGGCGGGTGAGGCAGGAGGGTCATTTGAATCCAGGAGTTTGAGGTTGCAGTGAGCTATGATGACAAAACACCCCCCCACACACACACACATACACAAAAAGAAAAGAAAAGAAAAGAAAAGAAGAAAAGAAAAGAAAAGAAAAAGAGAGACAATTCCATATTATGGATTTGTCTAAAACAAGTTAAGTTTTTACTCAGCAGGTACTAGAATTTTCTGGGACAGAAACAGTATACCACCAGAGCATTCTATTTGTTTGTGATGTGATGTTGAGAAAGCCCAGGAGTTTACAACTGAATTATAAGGAAGGAGGGTAGAAGAATTTGTTATAAAAAGAACTAAAGTGAAGGCACTGGATACCACTGTAATTTTTGAAAAGTGTAGGGCTCATGATAAGAAGTTTTACTGCATCTTTCTAAGAAAGGGTGAAAAACAGTAATAAGAGAATTCAAAAGTGTCCCATGGAAGGAAACAATATTTAGGCTTCAGGGGAATTTGAGTCATCATAGTGTGCGTCCCTGAAAAGGGAAAATGGGAGATTTTACATAAAACCAATGTGGACAATCAGCTCTCTAATGGAAATGTACATTAAGGAGTTGAATCTATTGAACTTTACAAAAACTACTAATCATTACTACATGTTTAATGATTCAGGTGGGTTGACTGACACTGTCAGAAGACAGCAAGGAGACAGCTTTTGGGAAATTAAATATCTACTAAGAAACCTAAGGATTTAGTACTAGGAAAGATATTTCCTTTCCTTCCTATATAAAAAATATATCTAAGAGATATGGCTGATTTGAAACAAACATTAAGTTGGTAAATGCCACTTGCATTTCTGTAAGACATTTTTATATGCAGCATTATATATCCCTAAAAGAACTGGAGAATAGCTATTAAGGACATAGCTGAGGATATTTGCTTAGGGAAGAAGTTAAAGATAATTTTTTTAGTGAAAGTATAAGGTAAATATAAGAGTTAATAAGTACCTAGTAAATGTCAAGCTCTGTTCCATTTTCGTAGCATATTTTACTATTCACTAGATCTCTAAAATATGACTTTTGAAAGAGTGACCCACAGTGAAAATGGTAAATTAAGAAACTTTGAAAATTCTCTCCTCCATAAAAGTGAGGAAAACACTGGCAAAAATTGTCAGAACCAACTTTTTCAGAATTCTGGAAAAAAAGGGCTTGCAGCACTCTAGGGTTATTTATTCAAGAAATACAACTGAATCTCAATAATAACAGCAAGCTTGTGGTATTTTAACTTGCCAAATTTCCATCCTCTTCCCCCCAATGTCTGTGGTAGTCTTGAAAGCCAACAGCCTACAATTTTTGTAAAAACCAGCAGCCTAACAGCCACTTGGAGCTGATTCAAAGCCCATTTCCCCAAAATTGTCACTTATTAACCTTTCCGATGATTTTTCTTCCAAAGGTTGTCTTCATTTGACCTGACTGGGAGCTCACCCAGGGCAAAGACCCTTTTTACATGGGGAATTTTCAAAAACAGGAAAAGTTTAACAGTGAGGATCCCTGAAGTAGTAAATAACATTTGGGGCAAATAATAGGTTAACTGAAAAGCTTTTTTAAAAAGATTTGAAATGCACTCTGGGAAGCCCAGGCGGGTGGATCATTTGAGCTCAGGAGTTGCAGACCAGCCTGAGCAAGAGCGAGACCCTGTCTCTAGTAAAAAATAGAAAGAAATTAACTGGACAAGTAAAAATATATAGAAAAAATTAGCGGGGCATGGTGGCGCATGCCAGTAGTCCCAGCTACTCGGGAGGCTGAGGCAGAAGGATAGCGTTAGCCCAGAAGTTTGAGGTTGCTGTGGTGACCTAGCATGGAATTTTCAAGCATGGAATTTTTAATTTGTGGTATCATGTTGATACTCATAAAGTATCTGTTGATGCTTCACATTTTGGAGCATTTTGGTTATTGGATTTTTGGATTAGAAATGTTCAGTATGCATTATTTGTATTCTATGATAAACTTGTGCCAAACTATTTAGCATGAAAATTAGCTGATCCTTAGGTAAATCCAGTTATTTCTTAGGCTAGTCATTTCCATGAGTATTAGATTTTTAGGAGGCTTTAAATCTTCCAATACCTTTGATCATCAATTTCATTTTTGCCACAACTAGTTTACATAAAGTAATTTAATCTTATCAACAATTCCAGCATTACTCCATAACACAGTATGATCATGATACAGTTTAGTTTCATTATATTGCAAATCGGGAAGAATTACATAAGTATTTAATATGACTTCCTAACAGAATCAGCCCTTGCCCATATGTTAAGTCATTACAATTGGCCATGATTTGGCTATTTCTGGGTTTCAAGTCATTTTGGAACAATGATAGTCACCCTGTCACATCTTACACGATTGTACTGAAATTGGTTTCCATTGTGTGCTGTTATATAGTAGTGCCCATCTCCCTCATATGAGAACACAGATGTTTAGAACAATCCCTATCCCTGATAACTGTACTACTGGATATGTCTTATTTTGATATAGTCTTGGGGCAAGAGCAGTCATAGTTCATTGATATAAATTTCCAGTGCCCCAAGAGACTTTTATAAGTTTGGAGGTCCACAAGATTCCTTTTAAAGTGCCCCTTGAACTTCATTAGCTGGGAGGGAGGGCCAGTGTTCCATGGTTAATTCAGCCTCCATCTCTATTAAAATAGTCAAGAGGCCCTATTGGGTGAGAGTACAAGATCTTTCCCAACATAATGTCCTAACATTACCCAGCATTATTTGTAGAATCTATCTGTCTCACTTCATTAAACCTCATTATCTTTGCAGGCTAACTTCTATCCCTTGCCATCCTCTTAGAAAAGGATTCCTTCAAATCTCCTTATTCTCATAAACAAATCATTTTCCACTAACTACCACTCCTTATTAAAATTTAGTTCATATTTTCCCATGATGTCTATACCAATACCTATCTTCCCCAAATCAAATTTTCATCCAAACTTTCACCTTAATCCCATCAACTGCTGCATAAACATATCCCTCCAATTTAATTGCAGCGCTGTTAGGCCTTCACCAACAGACTTGAAATTATAGTTTACTGGGCCCTTATCTTAAGAAATCTCGTAGAGTTTTTTTCTCCATCCCTGGCCACTTTATTTACACATATGCTGTGGGTGGGGTACCCAGCTAGGGGTCAGGCCAAGGAACCCTGGCCCCTTTGTCAATCTTCCTCCTGATTAATTTGCTCCGGGTGATTCTAGTTTAGATTTCTTATCATCTTGGCCTTTGGGCTTTTAAAATTTCTCCAATCTAAATATTTTTAAATATTTAAAAATTTAAATATTTAAATATTTCTAACCCCAGTCTTTTTCCATTCTCTTGTGAATCACACTAGTTTTCTTAGTATCTGTAAAATCCATAAGGGGAAGCTGAAACAACACCTCTGATATGGCTTTGGGACTGTTGCTTGATTTTACAGCAGTAAGTTTACATGGGGTGCCCATACAAAAGATGCCCACTTCATCACTACAATTACCATGACCTGAGTAGGAGACATAATAAGTGGATGAACACCTTGATCATCATGAAGCCAGTCCGGCATGGCTTGTATTGCAGCAGATGAGCCACTTTTTCTGGGGACTTCCATTTGGCATTTAAAGGAGGGGAAGGACAGTTCCTTTTCTCAGGGTTAAAGAACATTGCAGCAGACTTTATCTAGTCCATTAAGCTAGCTGTCTTCTCAAGGACAACCTGCTTCATTTGGACCATGTATAGCCATCTGTGATTGTTCGATTGTAAGCTCTGAGTATGGCGTTAACCCAAACACCCTCCTCCATTTTGCAACATTCAAAATCAACAAGTTTGTTTCTTTTCTAAATAGATGCTCTAGCAGTTTTCAATTTTAATCTCATTTTTATTATTATTACTCTTTTATAAATTAAATTTTTGCTCTTCATTATTTTGAGCCTAGAGATGTTCCATGGCTTATCACTTTTAATAATTAAATTCCCTTTCAATCTTTTATATACTGGCAACCTCTAATCTGGATTGGACTAGTTTGAGTGACTATTTCCCACTGCTGGATGATGACAAGTGAGTAAGAAACTATCATCTTTTTAAAAAATTTCTTAATTGTTTTGAAGTTGTACACAAGACTAGCTAACTCAAGGAAAGAATTTAAGAATTTTTTGTAAACTGTAGATTTTTTTGGCTTAAATTCTATCCTAGAAAAAACACAAAATTATTTCTAGCTTTACACAATAAATTAAATTGACATATAGATTCTGGTGATGGCAAAATGCTACATAAAAACAATCATGAAACTGAGTGATGCCCCCCTTATTACATATTGTCAGTACCATAAAAACAACAACAAAAAAGAACAGCTCCAAACCACTAGGATTTACAAATAGCCTGAGAATAAGAAAATACATGAGCTACATATTTCTCCTCTAGGTTCAAAATGCTGCATCTACATATTCACATAAAAGCATGTAAAATCCTTCAAAACAGGATTCGAAACTCTAATTCAAGTTTTTAGGTATGTGCTGCAAACTATGAATTTAAGAACATAAATATTATATAAATCCATGAATTTATTGGTTATTTGGGGACATGTCTTGAAATATAATACATAAATTAAACAAAGAACAAGCTCTTATAAGAATAATACTAAATTCAGATTCATGATCGTAATCTCAACAATTTTAAAACTATAGATATTATTTGTAGTAGAACATAACACAAAAATATATTTCCTTGAAAACATTGCTGAGAAAGTATTATGATACATAAATTACAATGCAGGGAAGTAAAAAAAGTATTTCTACAAAAGTGATGCTTTAAACAATATTTTCCTTTTATGAAAGTCCATCTTATCGAAAGGGCTTCTGTGGCCATGAAGAATTAAACAATTGGCAACATGAATCAGGAAAATCATAAATCTGACAATAAGGAACAAACCACTTTTTTCGTACTTGTTTCTATAGCCTCATCCAGAGAGCAGAACAATTTACATTTTTCAGTAAATCATTAGACTAGGAGAAGTCTTATGTTTAGACTCTAAATTTCTCCTTATATCAAATATTCTCAATATTTTCTGAGGTCAAAATGTTTCTTCAGATTCATTAGTTGTAACAGAAATGTTAATTCTTTGCATTTTGCTCAACATATTCCACATTGCTATTAAGTGATTATGTGCACATCTGTTTAAGGAAATTAATGTACTCTTGCTACTCTAAAGATCTTAATATGCATTAAATGATAACTTTTAATTTCATTTAAACTATGAAAGATAAGGTTAAAATACAAATGTTCATTGGATTTCATTATTAGGAAGTTGATTTATAGTTGAGTTCATCTGTATTTATCTCTATTGCCACCTTCCTTATTTTATTTGTAGCCACCACTAGCTTATGAACTAATTTTGTTTCTAGATCCTAGCATAATGTTTGACATATGGTCAGCATTTTTATATACATGTATATATTTATATATACACACACATATGACTACATTTATAATAAATAGTAATATAACACATTAACAGTATATATTAATAAGTATACAATTATTATATAAATATTTTTATGTATATCACTAATGTTATATACTATATAATGTGGTAATATTATACATAATAATTGTTAAATGCCTCAGAATAAATGGTAATTATGACACTTTTGTGTTTTTCACTTCAAGGTTTATAATTGACAATGATGTGGATCAAGACTCAGTGACCCTTTATAGGGTTAATGTCATATTTCAGAAGGCCTAATTAATCCCAATTAAGATGGCAATAAAATTATAGCTGCTAATATTATGAATCCTTTCTGTGTCCAAAATATTGAGCTGACTACTGTAGAAATCATTGCAAATGCCCAAATATAGCACCTAAGTTATCCTATTTAATTTTTCCTGAAATATTCATACATGCTCCCCAAAAATACATGCCTATTCTAGATAATATTAGAAAAATAACTTTAAGAAGCTATTCAGATTTATGGCAACACTTTTAACTTGGTACATAGTATATATGATTTAGTCAGCGATCTAATCATTACTAGTTTTCCCTGCTTTATGAAGCGCAATGTCACTCACCTACTTTCATACACAAAATCAGTAATTTATTTAGGCTGCAAATCTTAACCCCAAAGCTTTGTGAATATAACAGAGCTATAAGAATGAGAAAAGCAAAATTATTGACTGAAAATGCACAAAACATCACCAGATAATTTATATAACACTGCTTATTTTTCAACACATAGTTATGAATGTTGAATATTACATTATAAATTAGAAAAATATCTAGTTATTCTATAGTTATTATATATAGTTGTATATAATATAGTTGTATTGTTCCTGCTTAGGGAACAGAAAGATTAAGAAATGTATCTAGAATCCTATGGCTAGGTTAAAGACAAAGACACAACTAAAATCTATCTTTCCTCAAGTGTAGTCAAACACACTTTCCACTGTGTCATGGAAGCCCACTCTCACCCCAAACCTACTCAAATAGTAAATGCTGCATAAAGATGTGGATTTGCAGGTTTTGAACCATATAAAGTGATAAACTTAAAAACAGCTCTTATGTACATAAAATAGGTATCTATTTTATATAATATATGTTCTTTAGGGATGCAGATGTGATGGAATCCAGCTTTCTAGCTTACTCAAACATGTTGAAAAAAGAAAGAGTAATCTTGGCTTATTTAGAATTTTCTCAAGAAGAATATTTTATATCTATTATTTTATATCTAACTAAAAATTTTTATATCTAACTAAAAATATGATAATGAAACAAATAGAAAATCAATAATGTTCATAAAGTCCTTGCAAAAAATATATTTTAAAGAAGATGTAGATTTTATAAGCTATTATGCAAGTAATCACAATAAATATTAATTTTGACTGAAGTTCCATAAAATATTAAAATTTTGAATATTCAAGCTTGCTCATTTTTTAATAATTATATTACTAGGGATGTTAGAATGTCCCAAATTTAAAACTCAATTTTTATTATTATTCTCTCATTTTACTTGCTATTCAGACTTGAAGTAGAGCATCATAACTTTTAGAATGAAATATGAACATAATGAAATGCATAAATATTTAGTTCTACTTAAAATTATAAAATTAACAACAAATATACTTTAAACTATTCATGTATCTGGTCAAGCAATTCTCACTACATGTCAAATGTTAATAATTTTAAAAGCCATTTTGGATGAGTTAACATTGTCAAAGTTTGGCATTAGAGCAGTTTTCATATTCAGTGGGATCTGAAAGAATGTGGCTTGTGATATGATAAATGTTAAGCTGTACCTTGGAAATTATACTTTAGAGCATTTGAGATTAATTTAATTTGTTATTCATGCCTTGTCTTTTAAATGCTAAGTAAAACAGGTGTTTCTACAGAAGCATAACAAAGAGGACTGGGATGCCCAAGGGTTATTTTTAATGAGATAACATTTGTTGACATTGCACGGAAAAGTCTTTGTTGGTTCTTTTTTAAAAATGAGATAGTAATTACAAATTTTTAAGATGCTAATTCTAATATTAATACTTTGAATTATGAAACTTTTAGTAAGTTTCTTCTTTCATTTAAGAATACTACAATTTCTTCATAGATATAATGTTGAGTGGGATTAAAGTGCATCCAAATCACTCTTTGATCAAATAAGAACTGAAAACAAAAGGCATGAATCATTTGTAGGTATGTGTGTCTGTGAAACATAAGAAAACCAAATTAAGAGTAAACTAATCTGAAGTAAAAAAGTTAGCACAGGAGCAGTAACAGTAGCAACTAACCAAGATAAATTTTACTTATCAACAGTCCATTGTAATTTGTGTTATTTTTATGAATGAAAATTTAAAAATGTTTTAAATGTTGATACAATTTGACTTATTAATTGCATGTTAACGTAGTTAATTTATGAAAATCACAGATGCAATAAATTTTATACATATACATATATATGTATATATATGTGTTCATGTGTATACACAACACAGTTATTTATTGCATTTATTATAGGGAAAATTAAAACAACTTAAACATCCAGTAATTACTTATTAGGTAAATCATGCAGTAAGATTGTCTTAGAATTTCTCTTCTCATGTATTAAATTTTATATGTCATGGATATCTTAACTTCCACCTAAAACAAAAAAGAAAAACTTTAATAGCTGCATCGTATTTTACATTAATAGTGTAATAAAAATTATTTAGTATTATTCTGGTTTTATTTTAAAATATTATAACGGCTCTTACAGATGCACAAATAAAAGTGTCCAGGCTCTACAGTAATTTATCAATAGAGATTATCGATAGATGTTGAAAGAGTAGGAAGCTCTAATTCTCTTCTTTAGATTTTGAAATAAAATTCACCTGGGAGGTATTGATAACACAGACATTTTTGCTTTCTCATATTGGCTTTCATTTGTCAAAATTTACTGCTTATTAAATTATGCAGGTGCTTTTTATGCCCAAGAATTCTCAGAAGAACACAAATGGATATAATAAGTGTTCTGTCCAAAATTCCTTGGCTTTCTAATCTTCTGCACTTTAAGCAAGGGATGTATTTGGAGGCAGATGTTATATATCAACATTTGTTATTTTGTCAGTTTGGTGTCTGAGTGTGTTCTTATTGTGCCCAAAGTGCATAATATCTGTCTTAAATAGTTTTACTAGTTTATGACCTTTATTCCAGAGGATAAACAAATCATTTCAAGAGAACAGTGGTGGAACAAAAAGTTTCAATCCATTTCTAACACCTTGTATTTCTACTTAAAATTCACTGCTCCAAATTTCTCTTGCATTTATTGGTATGTATATTTAATTATCAAACATTATATATACAATCTTATGTCATGTAATGATGAGGATGTGTTCTAAGTAATGCATCATTAGGTGATTTTGTTATTGTGTAAACATCATGGAGTGTACTTACAAACCTGGGTGGCATAAACTTCTACATACCTAGTCTCTATAGTATAACCTGTTCCTTCTAGGCTACAAACCTGTACAGTAGGTTATTGTACTTAATACTGGAGGCAGTTGTAACACAATGTTAAATATTTGTGTATCTAAATATATCTAAATATAAGAAGGTACAGTAAAAATATAATCTTATCTTATCAACAGTGTGTACGTGGTTCATCAATGACTGAAACATCACTATGTGATGCATGACGATATATATATGTATGTACACATACAAATACACACACAATAACAAATACATGCACACACACATATATACACATACATATATATTTCTGTGACTATTCACTCTTTCAGCTATCTTTCAATATTGAAATAAGTTCAACACTGTTTTAATTATTGTGGTTTCCTAATATATAGTATAACATATAACATATATTATAAACATATTTTGTGCAGTGTGATGGTTAATTTTGTGTGTGAACTAACCTTATTTATGCAGTTTCCAGTCATTTAGTCAAATATTATTCTAGCTGTGTCTGTGAGGTTGTTTTTGATTAAGATTAACATTTAAATCAGTTTGATACTATTGTACTATTGTAAAAGGTATTGAGTCTTTGATTTCATTCTCAATTTAACTGTTGGTGTATACGAATGCTACTGATTTTTGTACGTTGCTTTTGTAACCTGAGACTTTTCTGAATTTATTTATTAATTCCAGCAGTCTTTTGAAAGTATCTTTCAGGTTTTCTAAATATAAGGTCATATTGCCATCAAAGAGTGATAGTTTGACCTCTTCTTTCCACATTTGGATACCCTTGATTTCCTTCTCTTGCCTGATTATTCTGGCTAGGTCTTCCAGCACTATGTTGAATAGGAGTGGTGACAGTGGGCAATCTTATCTGGTTCCACTTTTAATCAGAAATGTTTTTAATTTTTCCCCAGTCAGTATGATGTTGGCTGTGGATTTGTCATAGATAACTATTATAATATTGTGGTATGTTCCATCTATGCCTATTTTGTTAAGAGTTTTTTATCATAAAAGTGTGCTGAATTTTGTCAAATGCTTTTTCTGCATCTATTGAAAGGACCATATGGTCTTTGTTTTTGCTTTGATTTATCTGAGGAATCACATTTATAGATTTGCATATGTAGAACCATACTTGCATCTCTGGGATGAAGCCCACTTGATCGTGGTGGATAATTTTTTGGATGTGCAGCTGAATTCAGTTTGCTAGGATTTTATTGAGAATTTTTGCATCTATATTCAGAAGAGATATTGAGCTGTAGTTTTCTTTTTTTGTTGTGTCTTTCCTGGCTTTGGTATCAGAGTGATATTGGTCTTGTAGAACGAGTTGTGGAGGATTCCTTCCTTCTCTATGTTATGGAATAATTTCTGCAGTATAGGTACTAGTTATTCTTTGTAGGTCTGATAAAATTTGGCTGCGAAACCATCTGGTCTGGGCCAATTTTTGGTGGGAGAATTTTTATTGCTGCTTCAATTTCATACTTGATATGTGTCTGTTCTATTTCTTCCTGTTGGAGCCCAGGGACATTGTGTGTTTCCAAGAATTTGTCAATTTCATTTTCAAGTTTATGTGCATAGAGATTTTTATAGTATTCAGAGATGATATTTTGTATTTTTGTAGTCTCATTGTAATATCTCTTTTCATTTCTGATTGAGCTTATTAAAGTCCTTTCTTTTCTGTTTCTGGTTAATCTAGTGAGAGTCTGGTTGATTTTATCTTTTCAGAGAACCAACTCTTTTTTCATTCATCTTCTGTATAGGTGCTTTGTTATCTATTTCATTTAGTTCTGCTGTGACCTTAGTTATTTCTTCTCTTCTGCTAGGTTTGGGATAGATTTGCTCTTCCTGTTCCAATTCCTTGAGACAATTCATTTAGATTATTGATTTGTGATCTTTCTGTCTTTTGGATGTTGGCATTTATGGCTATGAATTTTCCTTTTATGACTGCCTTTGCTAAATCCCACAAATTTTGACAACTTGTGGCCCCTTTATAATTTAGTTCAAAAACTCTTTTGATTTCCACCTTAATTTTCTCTTTGACCCAATAACCATTCAGCAGTAGGTTGTTTAATTTCCATGATTTTGTGTAGAGTTGAGTGTTTTTGATGAAATTGATTTCTAACTTTATTCCACTGTGGTCTGAGAAGATTCATGGTATAATTTTCAATTTTTTAAATTTGTTGAGACATGTTTTGTGACCTAGGATATGATCAATCTTAGAGAATGTTTCATGAGCTATGAGAAGAATGTATATTCAGTGGTTTTTGGATAGAATGTTCTGTAAATGTCTGTTAGGCCCATTTTTCTAGAATTCCATTTAAGTCCATCATTTCTTTGCTTATTTTCTGCATGGAGAATCTATCTGATTCTGTCAATATGATGTTGAAGTCCCCAGCTACTACAATGCTGCTGTTTATCATTTTGTTTAAACCAAATAAGGTTTGTTTGTTTTATGAGTCTGGGAGTACATGTGTTAGGTGCATAAATATTTAAGATTGTTATATCTGCTTGTCGAATTGTTCCCTTCACCATTATATAATGACCATCTATGTCTTTTTTACTTTTACTGATTGGAAGTCTATGTTATCTGACATGGGAATGTCTACACTGGCATTCTTTTGGTTTCCATTTGCATGGAATATTGTTCTCCTTCTCTTCACCTTGAGTCTTAATGAGTTCTTATGGGTTACATGTGTTTCTAGGAGATAGCAGCTACATGGCTTGTATGTTCTATCTATTCAACCAGCCTATGTCTATTGAGTGGGGAGTTCAAGCCATTCACATTTATTGAAAGAATTGATAAACGGAGTAGATTTCTGGTCATCATGTTGAGTAGAACTTTACTGCTTTGTTTTACTACTTTAGCTATTATGGTATATCACCTCTGAGCTTTAGCTTTTGAGTGATTTTACACCAGTGGGTGACTATTGTGCTGATCCATGTTTAATGCAATTCTGAATACTTCTTGCCGGGCAGGCTTTGTCTTGACAATTCCCTCAGCATTTGCTTGTTTGAAAAAGCCTTTATTTCTCCCTCAAATAAGAAACTTAATTTTGGAGGATAAAAAAATTCTAGTCTGTCCATTATTATGTTTGAGAAGAATGAGAATGGAGCCCAGTCCCTTCTGGCTTATAAGGTCTCAGTTGAAAAGTCTGCAGTTAGTCTGATGGGTTTTTCTTTGTATGTTACCTGATGCTTTTGCCTTTCAGCTTGTTGGAGTGCCTCTTATATGTTTACTTTGACCAGTCTGGTGACTATGTGTCATGGTGATTGCCTATTTGCAATAAATCTTCCAAAATTCCTTTGAACTTCTCGTACCTGGATATCTAGATTGCTAGCAAGGCCAGGGAAATTTTCCTCAATTATTACCTTGAATATGTTTTCCAACTCTTATGCATTTTCTTCTTCACCCTTAGGGATGCCTATGATTCTTATATAAGACTTTTTTACATAATCCCATATTTTTTGTAGGTTTGTTCATTCCTCTTTTCTTAGTTGTTTCTCTTTGACTGACTTGTTCAATTCAAAGGTGTTGGCTTCAAGCTCTGAAATTCTTTCTTTTGCAACAAAGAAAATAATATATTTAGGAATATAGGAATATATTTAGGAGTATATTTAACTAAAGAGGTGAAAGACCTCTGCAGGGAGAACTATCAAACACTGAGGAAGGAAATCAAAGAGGATGTAAACAAATGGAAAAACACATCACACTTATGGATTAGCAGAATCAACATTGTTAACATGTCTATACTACCCAAAATGATTTATAGATTCAATGTAATCCCAATTAAAATACCAATGTCATTTTTTGCAGATCTATACAAAATAATTCTGTGCTTCATATGAAACCAGAAAATATCCTGAATAGCCAAAGCAACATTAAGCAAAAAGGACAAATCAGGAAGCATTAATCTATCAGACCTCAAGCTATGTTACAAGGCTATAATAACCAAAAGAGCATGGTGTTGGCAGAAAAACAGAGACTTAGACTAATAGATCAGAACAGAGAACCCAGATATAAAACCATTATCATATTGCCATCTGGTCTTTGACAAAGCAGACAGAAATATACACTGGGGAAAGGAATCCCTATTTAATAAATGGTGCTGGGAAAATTGGATAGCCACATGTAGAAGACTGAAACAGGACCCACACTTCTCACCACTCACAAAAATGATCCACAATGGATAACTGACTTAAAACTAAAGCATGAAGTTATAAGAATTCTAGAAGAAAAGGGCAAAAAAACTCTTATAGAGATTGGCCTAGGCAAAGAATTTATGAAGACCGCAGAAGCAATCACAGCAACAACAAAAATAAATAAATGGGACCCGACTAAATTAAAAAGCTTCCACATAGCCAAGGAAACAATCAATTAGTTAATTATATACACATGCATACACATTTGTACATATGTCTTGTTGGTTTTGTCTCTCTGCAGAACCTTGACTAATATACCCAGCATTAAAATGGCTTCCTAAAATTATCAAGTTAGTTTATTGTTTGTTATATTCACTCTTTTTATGAATACACATAAAATTTTCACAATTTTAAAATGAAAAATATTCTCATTGGAACTTTATTAAAGTTTCATTAGAAACTAAAATTAATTTTAACCTCTTTATAGAGCTACAAAATTTTAATCTTATTATATGCTCTATCTCTTCATTTAATGAGTTTTTATATTAGTTCCTTTAAAGGTGTTATCATTTTTTCAGATAGTTATTTGTATTTCTAACTGAATATATTTCTAGGCATTTTATTTTCTGTTATGGGAATATTTTTCCTTATTTCTTTCTTTTATTTTAAATAAATAAAATTTAAAGATACAGTTAAACAGCTAAAGCCCCAATCTTTTCCCTTTTAACTTCTCTTTCCCTAGAGCTGAACACTATCTTAAGTAGATGAGGATTATTGTGATGTAATATTTAGCAATTAACAAAAATTGGCATTAGTATTGGTCAAAAATATAACATGTTAGCAATTTAATTTGTCTCAGTCTTATCAAGTGTAAATAATTATTTTGATGTTTTTAAATATACTTAAAGGTTGTCTTTTGAAATCATCTTTTAAAAAATCTGATATTTTGTCATGTAAATATGTGGAGATTGATTACATTCACTTGAACATCTATGTTGCATTTCATTGTATGAATAAGTCAATACTTATTCATGCATTCCCTGACTAAGAAACTGCTAGGTTGTTTGACATCTTTTAGCTCTACAATAATGTTTTGATGAGCATAATTGTTTATGTTCCTATAACAAACCCAGGCTAGAATTTACTTATGGAATAACACATTGGAAATAGATTGCTGCATTATTATATCAACTACACAAATCTACTAGGTATTTTAAATTGTTCTCCAAAGACACTATACTAATTACTGTCCTATTAGCAATATGTAAGTGTTCATTTTTCCTTAGCCAACACTTGGTGTTTTCAGATATTAATTTTTACAAGCTAATAGGTATAAAATTGAAATTCATTGTTTTTGTTTTATTTTAGAGTTCCTTGATTACCTCTAATGCTGGATATCTTTCACTATACTTATTGGCCATTTGACATTTTCTTTGAATTTTACATATATGCACACGCATATGTATACATGTGTATGTGTGTGTGTATCTCTAGTCAATTTTTCAAGGAGCTTATGTTTTTCTTACTGGTATCTATTTCTTCATATATTTTGTGTCATAGTAATTTGCTTATATATAAATATATATGTGTGTATATGCATATATACACAGATATGTTTTCATATGATTGCTCATTGTGTAATTTTAAAAATATTTCTAATATATCATTTTATGTAGATTTTTATTTGAATAAAGTTAAATTCATGCAACTTTTATTTATTATTTATGCACTTTATGCATATTTAAGAAATCTTCTCTAAGATATCACAAAGAATATTCTAAATAATTTAGAGTTTTGCTTTTCATGTTTAAATCTTTAATCATTCCAAAGATAAATAATTTTGATAAAATACAATATAAGTATTTAAGCATATCCTATTAACACATATGCATAGCCAATTGTACTAGCATCATTAGTTAAACAGTGCAATATTAACTCACTTATTTGTAATGACACTTAGTGTGATACCATGTAGTCAATTAAGGCATATAGTTTTCTCTTATCCAAAAAGGATAAGAGAAAAAGCTCAGGATATTTTCTAAAGGAAAGCTACTTCCAAGCAAAAGATTTTCTTTTTCTGTATTTTTAAAAAAGAGTTTCTCAAAGTTGGCCTGTATGTCCAGCTTCAACCTCATTTCTCTTTTTACTCCTTCTCATCAACTAATAAGCCTACAGTGAAACATTTAATTATGGGCTTTTATCTATATAACTAAGCACATACAAGATAACCTTGCCTGTCTTGCTGTGGAGTCCTAGGTAGCCCAACAGCCAGAAGGAAGGCTGGGATTTCAAGCAGAATCTGAGACAAGGCTTTTGTAAATGAGGGTGGCACCTAGGCAGTAGTGGACCCTTTCAGGGAATGGTTGCACCCATATTACTGTCATTAACCTCTTTGGCTGGCCCCAGCAGTCTTGGATGAGTATTCAGACAGTAAGAATGGTTTGAATTTGTGTTAGTCTATATGGTGTAAATAAAATGTCTCACCCTTAATTGAATCTTTATAAAAGATATTGAGATCCTCATTCCTCCTCTTGCCAAAAAGTGACATAAAACCGTATTTATCGGAGGTGCTATTTCTTCCTTGACAGGTATTGTTCAACAGTCTCAACTGGACCCAAGGCTAGATTATATTTCTCAACTGAGGAGACTTTTGACTAAGTTCTGGCAAATGAAATCTGAGTAGAGTTGATGTACACCATTTTAAGGTTTGGCTCATAAATACAGACTTTTTACCTTTTCCTTTTTTCTTCCCATATGCTGCAAACAAAAGATTGCAAGGGCCAGGGGATTTGACATATATATAAGATGGGAGGAGCCTAAGTTCCTGAATCTCCATAAGGAAGGTTTCTTGCTAAGTAAGCATGTTACATTGTAAATGGGTGAAAATACATTTGCATTGTGTTACAGTGTTCTGGCAAGTGTTAACAGCAAGTGTAACAGCTCTTCTCTGCAAGTGTTAACAGCTCTTGTAACAGCTCTTGTCTTGACCAGGGAAATAACCGAGCGGCACCCAGAGAGTCGGAGAACAGCCTTTATTCCGTCAGCTGCCTCAGCCAACTTCTGACCTTCTGACCTCCCTTCCTTGTTTTCCTCCAGTTTTTATACCCTTGGTAGGACTCAAAAAGCGTCCAATCAGCAACAAGCTTTAACATCCCATCAGCAACAAGCTTTAACATCCAATCAGCAACAAGCTATAACATCCAATCAGGGACAAGCTATAACATCCAATCAGGGACAAGCTATAACATCCAATCAGGAACAAGCTTTAACATCCAATCAGGATCGCGTGAGCAGCGTGGCTATAGAGGGGCCTGGTGCGCTTGCAGGGGACCCCGAGAGCCGGAGCAGCAGGGAGGCGGTGAGTAGCAGGGAGTTGGCCAGCAGCCGCGTCCCGCTTCCCTGTCTAAAGCAATGAAGTTTGGAATCATCATCACCCTGATTTATTTATCTTCCATTCTTGGAAAATGCTCTTACATGAGTCAGCAAAAGAAAATTACATGTTGTATACTGGGATTCATTAACTTTGTAAAAGAAAAATATCTGAGAACTGTTACCTATTAAAATAGATCTAGTAGAGGTAATAGATAAGAATCTTTGGTAGTCAAAGGGTATAAAGTTTTAGTTAAACAAGAATAAACCCTAGAGTTCTGCTGTACAACATGGTTCCTGTAGTTAACATTACTGTATTGTATACTTAAACATTGGCTAAGGGGTTAGATCTTATCTTAGGTGCTCTTATTACAAACTGTAACGATAGTAAATAAGAAGGCAAGAGGATAGTTTTAGAGATGATGGGTAAGTTTATGGCATAGATTATGCTGATGACTTCACTGGTACATACTTATATCCAAACTAATCCAAATTTATACATTAAATATGTACAATTTTTTTTGTATGTCAATCACACTTCAACAAAGTGGTTTGAAAAAATTTTGGAAAGAATTAAGATACTTAATGAAACTGCATCAGATTTTTAAAACTCTTCAGAAACTGAAGAAGTATAATTTCCAAACTTAAATATTTAAAAGATTAAAAAAAACAGAACCTAAAGTGAAAATGATCATTAATGGAATTGGGTCAGTGTTCTGAAAGATCATATGAATTAAAAAGCTTAAAGAATAAAGGTGGACTATAAACATGAGGAAAAAATAGGTCGAGTTATTTGTTGATGTAAATAATAAGAATGCCAAGTAAAAGATAAACAGAGTACTAATATAGCATATAAATGCTTGTACTCCATTGAATGTCAGTTGTTATTATGATACATTATTATTTACTTCTCAGATATAAAGTATACAAATTTGTAGATAACTGTAAAATATCCTATATAATATAATAATACAGAAAGAAATTCGAAACCAATATCTACCTTCTACTATCTGTATGATACCTTTTGCAACAAGGTGTTTGCTCGGTGAAATATGAATAATATAGTTTATTAGGTCATTAAATATAAAATGTCCAATTTCAAATCAAAAGTCTAGTTTATTATATCTCAAACAAATAGCAGTACAATTAATCAAAGTGTGTGTTTAAACTATTAACACAGTTTTGCTATTTTAATGGTAGCTTGTTTATGCCAGCAGTGAAGGAGCCTGGAGAGTGAGTGGTAATGAAATCGCAAAAGGTGTTTTTCACAGCTTGTTGAGAACATAATATTTTTCCCTGCAAGAAGTGATCTAAAGCCTGGAAGAAGTGGTTTTCAGTTGGTGACAGTCTGGTGAAAGCAGTGAATGACAGACAGTTACGAAATCCAGTCTTTGTAGTTTGAGCAGCATTGTTTGTGTAACATGTCATCCAGCTTTGTCTTGCAACAGGATTGGCCTGTCTCTATTGACCAATCTTGGCTGCTTAATTGCAAGCATCCTCATCATTTCATCCAACTGATTGCAGTAGACATCCAGTGCAATTGGTTGACCAGATTTCATGAAGCTATAGAGGATAATACCAGCACTGGAACACCAAACAGACACCATTACCTTTTTTTGATGAATATATGGTCTTGGACTGTGTTTCTGCACTTCATCTTTATCCAACCCTTGTGCTGAATGTTTGCGATTGTCAAAAAGAATGCTTTTTTCATTACACGTAACAATACCGTGTAGAAATGGTGGGCCTTTATGTCATGACAGCAAAGAAAGGCAAGCTTTGAGACAATTTCTCTTCTGACATTCATTTAATTCATGTGGTACCCATCTATCTAGCTTCTTTATCTTGCCAATTTATTTCAAATTGTCTGATGTTATTGGAATAGTAACTTCAAATCTTGCTGCTAAGTCACGCATAGGTTAAGATGGATTTGCTTCTGCTACAGCTTTCAGCTCATCATTATCCACCTTGGTCTCAGGTTGCCCATGTGGCTAATTTTCAGTATTAAACTCACCAGAATGGAACTTCTTAAACCATCTTTGTACTGTGTGTTCATTAGCCATATCCTCCCTAAACACTCCATTGATATTTCAAGCTGTCTGCATTGCATGGGTTCCACGACAGAACTCATATTCAAAAATAAAACATATTTTTTACTTATCCATATTTATCACAAAAATTACTCTAAAAAAACTTTAAGAGATAATCAGGAGCCAGACCATGTGCTTGAAAGAATAATGATGTACCTTCACAATAAAAATGAAGCAAGAAGTGTCAAAGTGAAATGTCAGAGATATCAACTGTGACATTTAGTACTTAAGGAAATCGGCTATTTCATACTTAATAAACTAATATGTCTTAGGATTGCATAAGGTTTAAATGAAATAATATGTGTAAAGTATTTAATCTAATGGTGCAGAACATAAATTACATCTAAAATGTTTATTACTGTTGTTACACACCCACACCTATATATATAATTTTATAAAGAATGAGAATCTAACAGACTTATTTTTTGTCAAAGAGATCAGCCTTCCTGGAAGCCCTGAGGTAGTAGAATAACACTGAGTTAAAAGAACTGGGATCTAAGAGGGCTTAAACACAGATAAGGTAACATGTTTCTGTATGGATCATTAAAGCAAATTATCAAACATACTATCATGTGGAAAATATATCATACATGTTCTTTATTTGAAAACCATAGTTGAAATAGAACTTTAAACAAATTAAAAAGGAGTTCCTTATATTCACCTTCAACTGTCTTTTCCTTCTAAACATAATTCAGGAAAACAAAACAAAAACAAAGACAATATCAACAAGAAGGAAACAAACAGATATAAACTTTTAATTATAGATTTACATTTTCACATACTCTAAATTATACCACTTTTTAAACACATGGCCACTAATTCTCAAATTATTCAGTATTGCATCATCATTAAACTATATTTTCCCTCAAATTTTTCCTTCTCACTATCCTAGATGGTATTGTACATTCTGCAGTTACTCCTTCATAATTTATTCTCCCTTACCAGAGTGATATTTTTATTTTTAAAAAATTACAGAGAGATTAGAGACAAGCAATGCCTCTCCCCTGTTTAAAATCGCAAGCAATCTCTTCATGGCATGAGTGAAATCCCCATGTCCTGCAAAGACTGACCCTCCTCATTACTTACAAAGCCCCTGCTGCACTGGTTTTCAAGCTATCACCTGATTCTTCCAAGCCAATGGGACATTTTGTTGATTTTCTGTTGTATCTGAAAAGCCACCTTCTCAGCCCTTCACCCATGTGACTCAATTTTTAGTTTCTATTCAAATGTCATCTCAGCAGCCTACCAAATGAGTCCCTCATATATCTGTTGCAGTAGTTACTTTGTATTTCTTTACTCTGACTTTTTAAATAGAACTTAACAGTATCTAAATATAAGAGTTTTCTCAGATTTATTACTTATCATAATCTTTTTTGACAGTTTATTTTCTGAACATAGTCTTTTGTAGGACTTCAATAAATATTAATTGAATTAACTTTGCACTGATAAAAATTGAGATATCAAGATGAGGTAATATGATAACAATACAATGGGGTATACTTATTTGATGATATATAAAAATATAAATAGTTAAATAGAGATACTGGGACTTATATAGCCATACAAGGTCATTCTGCTGGTATTCACTAAGTGTTTTACCGTGAATGTAAATTCTACTTTCAATCATTTTCTTAATTAACAAATACTTATTTACCAACTGTTATGTGCCAGGCAGGATTTCAGGAGCTTGGATCAGTGAACAAAATAGAAGAGGTCTCAGCCTTATAGATGTCAAATTCTAGTCAAGTGAAGACACATGATAAGCAACAAACTTAATAAATGTTCTATTTCTATCTTTTAAAGTAGAAAAGTTTATATCAAGAGAACTGAGGGTGATTCAGATGAATACAGAAAAAATATAAACTGTAATAAGAAGAGGAAGTGCTGATCAATACCAATAGTGCCATACAATCGTAAAACAAAAAGTACAATAATTTATTGTGAAATGGTCAATTATGCAAAAGCCTTAAGATAAATGCTTTCTGTCCATGTTTTATCTGCTATCTCTTGGCAAGAAGCCTCTGGACTATCCTACCAATTATAATGAAAATCTAAAGGAACATAAGAATAAAAGAGGGAAGAGGTAAAATACAATAATTTAAGATATTTGGCAGTAGACGACTTGAAGGTTGGGAAGAAGAAGAAAAGATGAGTGGATTGTATCTTATAATTTTGAGCATATAAAGTTACCTAATCTTCAGAGGTGTAAAGTTTAGAAGTGAGAATAAACTTAAAATAGTTCCTACTAAGTACTTTTAATTTTTGATTAGGTTGCATTTAATACTACTGTGTGTTGCCTCTTGTCATGCTACTTAACGCACCATCACTGGCCAGGATTATATGAAAGAGGCAACATCTTGCTGTTGCCAGAATTTAACATATATGTGGAAGGTCTACAAAACTGCCAAGTAATGGGTCCTAAGTAACCATAGCTTTACAGATATTGGAGGGTGTTTTCACTCCAAACTGATACTGATTATATTATTCAGCAATGATCAAATTAAATGGATATAAGAGGATCTACTATATATTTGTTACTGATTTGAGTGGATAGATTGGGAAGGAAATATTTAAAAACTTTACAGTTTTATACTGTAAAGTGAATAACATTTGTATTTAGTATAAAACATGTTATAAATATACTGTGTTGTCTATTTTTAAATGAAAAATTATATTGCTTAAGATAAGAAATCAGTTAAGGAAATAGATTTCCTTCCTCTCTTTTGACTATAAATCCTGTGTATTTAGGTAATTTTTCTTAAGGAATGAAGATATCTTTTTTTTCTACTTTGAAAATAAGACAATTATTTGAGGTAAATATATAATAGGGATAAATAGCTTGCCTTTTTAAAGTCTTCTAGAGGTAATTCAATTCTTGAAACTTCTTTTTTAAATCTTACATTAAGATAAACTTGGGCAAAGATATCTAATTCTATCTACCATATGTGTATTAACAAGGTTGAGGTGCTGAGAGATTAAATGAGTTATTTACCTAACCAAAGAATTAGAAAAGTAGTTTTCTTCTACTTCAAGGAAAGTCATTTGGGTTAAAAGAAATTTAAAATACAGTTGCAGGAGAAATTTTTAATAGGTTGAAGATTAAAGGTATAAATTAACTAATTCTTTATTGATTCAGATATAATTATGTGGATTTTTTAAGTCATAAGAAGATAATCTAGACCACTTATATAGTGTCAAATAACTCTTGTCAAGAAGCATGAAAGTCAGTGATGTCATAATGGTTCAGAATGTAACAATTTTAAGATTTATATATAAATGTGGAAATATCACAGTTTATTTTGTATCCCCCCCTAAAAGCTCTCTTCACAAAGGTTTTGTATAATATTTAATTATGTGTGTGTGTGTGTGTGTGTGTGTGTGTATAAAATGCTAGCTGAAAGGTAAAATAATCCTCTGGAGATACATATATTATATAGGTTATTAAAATACTGACTTAAAAATGTCTTTACTCAACTTGGAGGCATATTTATGCTCTATTTATTCAATGTCTTAGAGTTCTCCTAGCTTAAAAACAACTCTATTTTCTCTCTTTTGCTTCAATTCTTATTGACATTGGTTTCCATAAATGTCTATTTTTTTTAATGAGTAGAAAGTTATAATAATTGAATCTGGTTAGAGTGTTTTGCGTTTTTCTGGAAATAGCAAGGGATTTTTTAAGTTATTTAAAGATGTAGACATTTGTTTATCTGTGGATACAAATTTCTTTAATCATTACAGAAAGGTAAATCTTGTATAAGTCCTAATTTTCATCTCTGCCACTTATTTGTCATCAAATAACAAGATGCTATTAAGAAACACTCTAGTCAGCCATTCCTGGGTTGTATGAGTAAATTTATGCACTATCTTGTGGAGTTATCCCTGAAATTTCCATTTCTTATACCTGCAGTATTATGTGTCTTATTTCTGCCATAGATGGAGTTGCTAACTTTCCTATGTTACTACTATTACTCCATATTTGACAAATTGAAGACATTTTAATGATTGCTAAGAACTCATATACTCCAAACAAAAGTTGTCATTTTTGACTTCTCTGCTAACTTGGTCTGCTTGTCATTTAACACTTCTAATCCTGAGTTAGCTTCAGATTTACATACAGGATTATGGTATAAGTGGCGGTGAAGTTAGCACCTACTGATAATTCCTATTTTTTCCCCAAAGATGTTCTTAAATTCAACTGTTGATGTGTAGCAAATTAAAAATGTTCCTGTGCCAAGTTTGATAATACCTGAGTAGCCAAATTATAAAACCTTGAATAAACACTTGGTCCCTTAGAGAAAAGTTTAGAGAAGTTAATGGTATAACTCATATTTGCACTTGCGATTATGTATGATTATATGTACAGAGATAAATTACAGATATGTGTGCATAGGTATATGGATGTATGTATGCATGTACATGTATTCATGTGTGTTAACACCACATCCATATTCATATTTAATAAAATATTATGTTTTACTTTTGTGTAATGGTAAAAGAAGAACTGAAGGCAGGAATTCCTGCAACAGATCACTGCTTCTTCCCCACAAGTGACACTGGTTTCTTGAATCTTTCTTTAAGAAAAAGAGAAGAAATTGAGAAATTATTAGGAGTTTAAAGTCATATTGTTTCTGATATTTCAAAATATTTTTATTTAAACTATAAAAAGTAATGTTCTATCATGTAAAAGGTTGAGAATCCCTCTTTAACTTTCCAGATTCTTTCCCATTTCATCTCCAATTTTTTATCTTTTATCATTTATATATTCTCATGGTTTATATAATTTCCATTGTGTGATTTGACAATAATTTCTGAATTGTTTGTCACACTTCTAGAGGCAAGTTCAGTGTTCACTCTTTAATTCAAATACACAAAAAATAGCTTTCCTTATTATTCATAACGGAGCTCAAATTGCTCACAAGAGAGCTCATGCCCACTGTTGATAGAATACAATTTTTTAATCTTGCCAATTAAAAGTAGATTAGCGTTTTTTAATTTAAATCAGTTCTTTAAGCCCAGTTGTCATCAAATTTCCCTCTATCCCATTTGAAAGGGATTTCTTTGTCTTTCCCAGCTCAAGATAATGACCGAATGTTGTGAGAAGTTTATATAGTAGCAGTTGAATTTGTCTCTGGTTTTGTGTCTGTCCTGCAGAACTTAGTTGAGTCTTGCTTATGGGTACCTGCTGGAGATAAGCTTATAATGAATTCTCCTTGTCTTGATCTCAAATATATTATTCTCACCTCAACTCTTTTTCACAGGATGGGACACCTGATTATTCAGCAATACACTCCACAAAATACTAGCTGATTTGTTTCTTGGTGACTGTACTCTGAACCAACTAGACACTTAGAGGAGATAAATAATAACATCAACGTTAATCATTATGTGCTATGGTAGACATTGATCCAACCTCAGTTGTTCTTATGTTTAGATGACAAAAAAATTACATGGTATATCTTCATCATAAGTTTACTTAATTTTAATGATATAAAAGGCACTATGGAGGTATAATGTTAGAAAAAGTTGTATGATTCTATTTGGTTAACTAAAAAATATGTGAATATGCCAACAAACAGAAACATGTAATTTTATATAGGCTTATACAAGTTTGTATGAGCAAAGATGAAATTGTGCAAGAATGCTCTCTCTTAGAGAAATGGGTCAAATGACAATTTAATGATACTTTATACATTATTAGCTAGCTTGTTACACAAAACATATAATGGTTTTATAATATTAAGAAAACTTTTTAAATGTGAAAAATTTTAGCATATACATGTATAATTTGTTTATTGATCAGCTGGGCTGGTACTAATAGCATTTATTCAAAGAGAAACTTTATATATTCTCACCAATGTCTTTTCTTCCTGGACCATGAGGCCATATTTATAACATTTCACAGCTTTCAAAGAAATGCAGGCATACCTTGTTTTATTGTGCTTCACTTTATTGCACTTTGTAAATATGTTTTTTATTAATTGATGGTTTGTGGCAACCCTGTCTCAAGCAAATCTATTGGTGCCATTTTTCCAGCAGCATGCGCTCAGTTCAAGTCTCATTGTCACATTTTGGTAATTCTCTCAATATTGCAAACTTTTTCATAATGATTGTATCTCCTAGGGTGATCTGTGATGCTTGATTTATGATGCTACTATTATATTCTTTCAGGAGACCAAGAACTGCTCACATGTAAGATGGTAAACTTAATTGATAAATGTTGTATGTGTTCTGACTGCTTCACTATCCAGACATTCCCTCACCTCTGTCTCCCTCCCTCTGGTACTCCTTATACCTTGAGACAAAATATTGAAATTAGCCCGATTGTTTGCTTGTCTGGAAAATCTTTAATTCTACTTCAATTATGAAACATAGTTTTGCAAGACACAAAATTCTAATCTGACAGTTGTTCTGTTTAAGAAGACTGAAGATGGGGTCTCAATCCTTTCTGGCTTGTAAGGACTCCACTGAGAAGTCTATAGCCTGATGGGTTTTCTTTTGTAGATTAGTTGTTGCTTTCATCTTGTTTGTCTGAATCCTCTTCTCTTTGCTGAGGGCTAGTAGGTTTGCAGGGCACCTGTTCTTCGATAGGATCTCTCCTATTTAGTGAAAAAAAGGGGAGGTCCCTAGATGGTGCTTTTGTGGCCTGCTCTGGAATGTTGACCCAGCAGGGGAGGGGCAAGTGCACTGAGTGCATGTAGTGCAGCTGTTCTGTTTTCTCCTTTTCCCCTATGATTGTCACAGTTGAAGCTGGTGCTGGATTATCTTCATGTGGGGTTTTGGGTTCTTCCCCAAGATTGCTATTGGAATTTCAAGTTGGGGGCTGGGTGAGACCCTCTCCACAAACACTGGCATTATGGGGTATTGCTCCATCCAGGTTCTCCCTGTGGAGGTGACAGTGGCAACTGAGTAAGGCTACATAGCCAGTGGTCCTGGGTGTCTGGGCTGTGGGTGTTTGCTTAAACCAGGTCTATGTGTAATGAGAGCTTAAGGCTGAGTGGACTCTGGCAGTCTCTGGCAGAGTGTTGGACCTTGAGGCAGTTCCCTGGTGGCAACAGCAGTGCTGGAAACTCGGGGGTGGGATTTTGGGGTCAAGGTACAATGTTGGGATTTCGGGACAGTTTGCCAGGCCTGGTGGGAACTCTGGATCCACAAGGGTGGAGCTTCAGACCTAGGAGCAGCAAGAGCTTCAGAGCCAGAACTGGGGACTGAAAAGGCAGGCTTTATGGGGGCGGGGGGCTCTTCCTGTGGCACGGTTGCTGCAGACACTGATCCATACAGGCAGGAATTGGTTTCCGCAGCCTAGAGATCACAGAGGTGGGCCAGGGCTACCAGACAGCGAGGGTTCTACCTCCTCTGCCTAGGTCCCACTAAGGCAGTTGCCCAAGGTTTCCAAGATGGGTCTTGTGGCACCAGAGGCACCTCCTCTGCTCAGATCCTGCACTGGAAGGAGGGGCCCTTGGCTCCCCGTCAGAGGACACAGCACCGGGAAGAGTCAGCTCCACTTGGTGGGGCAATGCAAAGTCTGTTGCTACAAAGCTGAGTCTCATGTAATCCTGGCACCATGTACCTGAGAGCTCAGGATGGTGTCAGCTGTAGAACCCTGGGATTGGCAGCCAACATATCCCTACCATGCCTGCTCTCCAGTGCAGTGTCTCTGCACAGACTCTAAGCCACTCCTCAATCAGTCCAGAGGTTTGCAGTGGTGGAGGAAGCCCCCTTCACAGCTCAGCCCACAGTGCCTACAGGGTGAATGTGGAGCCCCAGGGCTCTCTCCTCCTGAACTTCCCCATGTGTGGATGCCTCCCCACAGATCCCTTCAATTTTGCTGAAAGAATTGCCCATCACCTTCTACTTCATTCTGAAGGTCCCCCATCAGTTCTCTGGAATTTTACAATGTTTTTCCAGAAAGAGCCATTTGTAGGTAGGCATCTGCCTGCAATTTTCGATCCTCTCCTTGAGAGTGGTGCATTTATAGGCTGCATCTAGTCTACCATATTCCCCAGTCTTTCTACTTTCAAGTCTTCTTATTTTAAGAAATATATTTTGTAAGGGTATAGCTGTCATATATAGTGATTCTTGGGATGGAATTGGGCAAAGTCAATTGAAAACCTTCTGGAAAGGAGTCACCATTCTTTATGCCATTCAGAATATTTGTGAGTCATGGTAGGAGGTCAAAATATCAACATTAACAGTAGTCCAGAAGTTAATTCCAACCCTCAAGAATGATTTTTGATTTGTTTAAGACTTCAATGGAGGAAGTCACTGCAGATGTTGTGGAAATAGCAAGAGAACCAGAATGAGAAGGGGAGCCCAGAGATAGGACTTAATTTCTGCAATCTCATGATAAAATATGAACAGATGAGAAGTTGTTTCTTATAAATGAGCATAAAAAGTGGTTTCTTGAGATAGAATCTACTCCTGGTGAAGATTCCGTGACCATTGTTGAAATGACAACAAAGGACTTAGAATATTACACAAACTTAATTGATAAAACAGCAGCAGGGTTTGAGAGGATTGATTCCAAACTTTAAAGAAGTTCTCCTGGGGGTAAAATACTGTCAAACAACATCACATGCTACAGAGAAATCTTTCCAGAAAGAAGAGTCAATCTGTGGCAAACTTTACTGTTCTTTTATTTTAAGAAATTAACACAGCCACCTAACCTTCAGCAATTACTACCCTGATCAGTCAAAAATTGATAATAAAGTATTTGTAATTTAAATATGTACTTTTTAAGTCATAATGCTATTGAATACTTAATAGACTATCGTATAGTATAAACAATGTTTTATATGCACTGGGAAACCAGAAAATTTTCATGACTCACTTTATTGAGATATTCACTTTATTATAGTGATCTGGAACTGCACCTGCACTATCTCCAAGGTCTGCTTGCATTTTGAAAACAAAATTCCAGTTCACTCTAATGACAAAAACCTTAATTTCTCATCCAGCTAGGCTTTATTCCTCCATTCCATTTTTAATGCATATTTTGGATGTATAAACCCTGAATTTGGAAGGCAGGGGAGGAGTATGGCTCCTATTTAAAAATCTATGTGATTTTACAAGCCCTACCATAGACAATTACAAAAGGTTTAGTGATAAAGCTAATAGGAAAAGCCACTCTGCGTACACAAGCATTGGTCCAGAGCCAGTGCATTGCAGTCTTTAAGTAAATTGCAGTTAGACAGTCTCCAGCCTCTCTGACCATTCATTCTCTTCACATATTTACATTCATAGCCTGGTGTCTTCATTCCTTGGTCTCTTTATCTGAGATTTTAGGCAGAGATCTTTTTCTGGCACCTTTACTAAGACTTCCTTATGATAAGAGGTGAGGGAAACTGTGAAGATTCTTCTCCTCACTGACTCAGTACCTAGTACCTTTCCACTCCTAGTTCTTCCTCTTCATCCTCCTCTCAAGCCCCAAATCTATAAAACTGCTAGAGCATTTTGCTCAGGAATTCTTCAACACTAGGACAACCATCCCTATGGCTGTGCTGATCCAATGGACCCTCCACTGCTGTGCTATTCCATGGGAGAAGATAAGGCATGGGGTAGTTGGTGCTTTCTCAGGTTTTTAGACTTTTGCTTATACCATCTCAGCAAGTGATTAAAGGTGTATTTCTTTCATTTGGGTTTATTACTTCAATTGGCTACCCTAAGGCCAGCCAGATCAGCTCTCTCTGTCTCTCTCCAAAGTTAGCTGAGCACTTGATAGGAGGAATAGAAGAATTTTTCTTTTATACCCAGAACACTTTCTTCCTATTATGAGGTATTATTTTGGAACTGTGAAAATTCTGTGTCAATGAAGAGAGGAATTAGACAAAATGGCTAGCTAAATTGTTATGGCTGTTGTGGGTAATCTATTGTATATTAGGTCAGTCTGGGTTTAGCAGAAATACAAACGCTATTTTTTTGTTTTCCTCTTTGGAAGTTCCAAGAACAGTGCAACACACACTCAAACACATGTGCATGTGCACACATGCACGTGCACACACACACACACACACACATATACTGCAGTGAGCCTCTTTGATGAAGTCCCTTTGATCATGGCTGAACTCTGGCTCTATTCCATAGATTTATTTGGCCCATTGATAAATGCACCAATGCATCGGTCTTACCATCCCAATACCTTTTAAACTACCTCTTTCCACCACAGGATATTCCAATCTGCCTTTTATCTTTAAGATGTGTTTGTTTATTTTTGTCATTGCTAGGGACTCAGGTATCAGGCCCTGTGTTTTCATCCTCCCTCAAGTTCCAGGGGCCACATTCTAGGATCTTTGAATAAGAACCTTCAAAAGGCTTTCATGTAATTTGAGGTATAAGAAAGATAAAGCGCAATACCCAAAGCTAGTGATATACAAAGAATTTCCTGTTACTAAGTCCATGATCAATCCCTTAGGCTCCCTTCATATTTTCTTGAGGTTTGCAATGGGCTTTGAGCCTATCTGTTATGAGGTGACGATTTCTTGTCTAGCTTTACATAAATCTCTTAGCAATTATGATCCCCACCTTTTTGTTTTTGTAAGTTCTCATGCCTCAGCGGAAATTGAAAACAAGAAAAATTCAAATTTTATATTGAACATACTATAACCTGATACTTAAACACAAAACCATGACATTATAGAAATTATAGTCCTCATTACATATTCCAAATAATTTAGGTAATAGGTCTATAAGAGCTGAGGAGTGATTTCATTCTCCTTTAAAGTAAGAAGGAAATACATTTTAAAATCTTAAAATTCTACTATTGTGATGACTGAGCTCATGAAAAAATTATTGTGCCATGATACACTGAAGATCTTAGAAATATATTAAATAATTCAAAACCATTTTAAAAGCTAACAGAGAATTCATTCTAAGATATCTATTTCTTAGGCTCATATTAAGGTGAATATTTTAACATTTTAATATCTATTTAAAAATACATTTTTAAAGAAAGCCAAAAGATTGTTTTCAGATAATTTAAAATTAAAAATTATTTTTCAAGATGAACAAGAAAATCTTATAAATATGCCATGCTTTTATAGATAAAAACATTTGCTCATGTTTTTATCACATGTCTATTATAGTTATAATCCTACCATTTGAATATAATAGAGCAGTAGCCTGATCTAAATCTTAAATATCTAGTATTGATAGGACACTGTTCTTTAAAAATTGTCTTAAATTAATATTTTTAATTATATGAACTTACCTAATTGTGTATTGTTTATATACAACCATATTTTGAAGTGAAAACAAGAATTTGTGTGAACACAATTCACACACACTTGTGTATAATAGTTTTGGTATTATCTTTACCTCATTAAACTAAAATATACAGTTCCTTAGTCAATGAAATCAGACATGCAAGAGTGTGATACCTTCTAATAATCTCTCATAGTAAGTTTAAAAAATTAAGACTATATGACATTATCAATATGAAAATGAACATTATAATAAATAATAGCAAACTTGAAGATGAAAGCAAGTATATACCTATCTAGTATATTCAATAAGGTTTATATCACTTCCTTTATTTCTTTTGACAACAAAGGATAGATCAAGCTAAGTGTTAAAGCAACTTCTGTTCTAAATAAGAATTCCAATGTTAAAGATGAAATTTAGGTAACATAATAATGTAATCATAATTTATTGTAGTAGTTAAGAATATTAACTCTGAAGATAATATATAAGAAATGGCATAAGTGGCTCTGAAAATGATTAAATGTGTGAGAAATATATACACTCATGTGTGTATGCATACCCACACATATACACATATATATTGTATCTTACCTTCCTTATGAAGCTAGGACCTGACTTAGCTTCCTATTTATGTTCTTTCATCACAACTTAGCTGCCATGAAAGGTTTGACATTTGTTTAGATCCAATCTTCCATAGAATTAAATTCATTGGATCTAAATTTTACAACCTTGAAATTAGAATTTCCAAGCTCTGAAACTGACACTCAAGGGATCCATGTTTTATTAATATGTCTGTATTCTCCAATACAGTGGTACTAGCCACATGTCACTATTGATACATGAAAAAGAACTAATCCAAATTGAGATGTGCTGTAATTGTAAAATACACACTAGATTTTCAAGATTTTATTAAAATAAAATCTCAATAATACTTTTATATTGATTAAAAGTGAAAATGAAAATATTTGGGGTATGGTTGGTTAAATAAAATATACTATTTAAGCTAATTTAATCTTAAAATTTTTAAAAACTGTTATTGCTATAAAAGTTATACCCACAAATCTGACTTGCATTATATTTCTATTGGACAGTACTGTTATATGTGCTATAGCAATTTTTCACTTTGGTTTTATTGTTTGTATTCCTTAATTCAATACTATTTTGAAATACTATTTTATGTACTTGCCAAATTTTATCAACTAATAAACAATACATTTGACAAAAATGACTAGTGTTTTAAGCTTATTTGTAGTGTTCAGCTATTAATTTTAAATTTTGTGTAAAAATTGATAATAGCATCAGTTTTTATTGTAATAATAATTGATATATAAAGAGTTAGCTAAAATATGTTCCATGAGTAATGTATCACCATTTTTATTATGCTTTTCTTTAAGTTGATATGTGTTATGGCAAATTATAAAATATAAATTATGACTCATGTTCAAATCATGTTTTCAAGGCAGCTGTAAACTTTGATTTTAAACAAAGTTTTAAGTAGATGTCAATTACTTTCACAAAATTTTCTAGATTAGATCTAATTATTGACTCATCAACACATAATTCACTCTTTGTAATGAGTAGAAAACAATCATAAACAGTAATAAATCAGTAGATACAATGATTATCTTTGTATAATATGTCAGGATAATTGTCATGCAGCATTGTGGAATATGTCTCATTGCAAAGGAGATCCCAAAATTTAAGGCACCAGTTAAGAAACTACTGCCACAGTGGAGTAATTAGATTATAAGATATTAAATTAGAATTTAGCCAAAAGGATATAAAAGAGAAGATTAATTTAATTAATGATCACAAGTATGTGAATATATATTTGTCTTTGTCATTTCAAAAGACTTGTCTTCCAGTTCAGAAATTCTTTCCTCTGCTTGGCCTAGCCTGTTGCTGAAGTTCTCAATTGCATTTTTTAAATTTATTCATTGAATTCTTCAGTTCTTTAATTTCTGTTTGGTTCTGTTTTATATCTGTTAAATTTTCATTCCATTTATGAAATATTTTCCTGATTTTATTGAAATGCTTATTAATGTTCTCGTATCTTACTGAATTTCCTTAAGATCATTATTTTTCAAATTCATTTCTGGCATTTCATAGATTTCCTTTTCTTTGTGGTGTTACTAGAGAATTATTGACTTTCTTTGGAGGTGTTACATTTTCTTGCTCTTTCATGTTCCTTGTGTCTCTATGTTGATATCTGTGCATTGGTGGAACAGTTCACTTCTTTCAATTTTATTGAGTGGCTTTCATAGGGAAAGACTTTTTCCTGTAGTTATGCCCTGTAGTATCAGTTGAGTAGGTACATTGGTTTGGTTGTGGGTGGGCACCATAGTGCACTCTATGTATAATGTCTTTGGCTATATGCAACATCTGTAGTGTCTGAGAGTGCCTCAGTGGCCTGTGCTGTGGGTTTTTTTGTTTTCTTTTTTTGTGGAGCCTGTGGTGCAACTTTGGTGGGGACAGGGATCCTGAGTGGGATAGTTCTCAGTCCCTGGGGTGTCATGTTAGTGTAGGCAAGAGCCCTGCTGCTGGAGGAGGTGGGAATGCCAGCAATTTATGAGCAGCTTCCCTTTTTTTTTTGCTAGAGACTTTGCATGATAAACTGGAATCTCCACTCATAAAGAACATAAAATAATATGGAGAAAACTCTTGTATGTACATATCTAAAATGCAAGGGTAATTGATTTAAGTATCATAAAAGTTATTTGATAAAGATGAGTTTTGAAATACATGAAACTATACTCGGCCACATGAAACAAATATTTTAATGGAGATTAAAGATGAGCTAATCTTAAAGAATGATAAATTTTTGACATAAGAAAATGTAATGAAATAAAATAGAGTTTCATTTGATGATCAGAAAATAATTCAAATTGAAATAATTTTCTATAAAAAGTGGAAGCTAGAGACTAGGTGGTGTGATAGATTCCAGACCAGGATGCTATATAATGATGGTGGAGAATTTTAGGTTTTTTTCTAGTATCATGAAAATAACCTGGGTTTTGCTAGATTTATTTTATGAAATTATTAATTTTAGAAGGAAGAGTCTTATGAAAGAGATACTATTTAGAACATTGCTAGCTATGATATAACACTATTATAGAAATTGTACTAAAGTAATAGGATATTGGATAAAGGTGGTGATATTGGAAATAAAAAAATGCAAGTGAGGTTTTATGGACAGATAGAATTGGCTGTACTTAAGAACCAATTTAGACTTGTTTCTGCAATAAGACCAGGATAAATATTGAGCATGATTGATATTTTTTTCTCTTCAGCATGAAGACATTGATTTTGTATTCCATGTATATTGCATTAGGAATTAAAACTAATGAAAGTATTGAGAATAGCTATATTTTTTTTACCTCCAACACTTGGGACATTGAGTTTTTTTAAATTAATATTGTATTTATTTCTTAGATTTTGAATCAAGCTTAAAACAAGATGAAATTGTTGAGCTATCACCCTCTAAATATATTACTGTGTGTTTTCTACCTTAGGGCATTCACATTCTTAACCATATCACACTCATTTAAAATTAAGATAAGAATGTTATATTATCACATGTAATCTTCAAACCCCTATAAATATAAAATTTTTTTGAATAATCTAAAATAATTCAGTTCAGAATGCCACATGGCATTTAGTTATCACAGCTAGTTGTCTTCATTCTAGAATGTTTCCCATACTTTTCTTGATTTTCGTGACCTTTTTAACACTACAGGCCATTTATTTTGTAGAATGCTAATCCATTAAAATGTATTTGATGTTTTCTTCTGGTTTGATTCTGGGTGTGTATATTTGGCAGGAATATCACAACAATTATGCTGCATTTTTATTGCATCCTAACAGATGGTGAAGTTTCAGTCTGTCCCAGTTACTGATGAAATTCATTTTAATTACTTCATTAACATGGATCCTGACATGCTTTTCCATTAAGAAGTTACTCTTATTTACCTTTTAAAATTTATTAAACTGTGCAATTATATAATAAATTATTCATTATCAAACTTTAAATTTATTATTTCTGAATAGATTTATGTTTTTATATTTTATGCAATAAATTGTAAGTTGTTAAATTACTATTTTTAGCTTAAATTGTCATAGATTTAAATAATAGTAGTTGTTTTCTACATCCTTTTGACATGTTGAATTTGAGAAATTTCTTACTTCCTGGAATAACAAGATGCTCCAGATTCCTCTTGTACTTTTACTGCCCTAGATCTCAAATCAGACATTTTCCCAACATTCCCTGGTTTGCTTATTAAGGAATATATGTACAATGCAAAATATATGTACTAGGTGTGCTAATGTGCTTATTTCTTTTGGGATGTTGGCTCCAGCCTGTTTCAGTGGCCAAAGCTTGAGAAATTTTGTGTCTAGTATATATAAATATAAATGCACACCTTTAGGCCTATAATCATTACTCTATCTGTTTGTCTATTGATCTAGCAGTTGAAAACCACAAGTTCTAATATCTCAATTCTAATTCAACCCCACAGGGTACATTTTACACTTCCAGTTTCCATAGTTGTAACTACTTTCTTGGGAAGTGAGATTCCTTGCTCATGTTAACTTATGCACTTATTTAATCAATTATCCATATATAATCAATATTCTAGCTCCACTTTGGTCCTCCTACATTGCATAAAATGCCCTTCTCACCCCACACTGGACTGCACCACCAGGTAGATGGCCTATTCTCCCAATCCAGGCTTTGATATTCTAAGAGAAGCTATCCCTCCTCTCAAAAGCCTCATTGGCTTTACAATCTCTCTATAAATAAAATCCCAGTGTAGGCACTCTTTGTACTCTATTCTGAGACTTCTTTGTTCTTGGATGCCATTTCCATCCATTCCAGAATCTAACAACCCACCACTGAGCTTTCAATTTGGTAGAAATAAAATTTTATACCACACTCCTCAGTTTTTGAGACCCCAAAATGATGCAGCCTGCTTTAGGAAGAAATCTCTTAATTCCTTAGCTATGTGCAACACAGTTACATTCTGTCTTTCTATATTACTGTTAGTATCTCTCCTATGGTATTTTGTCTTCTCTTGTAGCTATCAATATTACTTTCACCACCCTTAATCAATTGAAATTTCCTCTATGACAGTGGACATGTCACAGATTTTGTAGTTTATTTTTTGTATTATCTTACACAATGACTTATAAATAATAGAAGCTCACTTACTAACTTCAATTGAGAACAGTTAAATACATTTCCAAAGAGTTAATTTAACCATTCTATTCTATGTGACTTTTAGGAGCATTAAATAGATATAATATCTGGGTATATTCTATAATGTGAGAATCTAAAGAAAGCTATGGTTCCTTACTATGGGAAAAATGTAAAAGTATTTATATGTTCTATTAACATATAACATTGAAAACATTGTTTTTCATAAACACAAAATATAAAACAATGCTCCACAGGCAAATATTATCAGTTAGTTCTAAAAAGTCAATAGAAAATAGTCCAAATAAATTTAAACACAAATTTAATTAAGTACTATGAAAATTTCAAAGAGAAGATACATTTATGTTCTCAATAATAGGTCAAATATGTAATTTTCTTTTGAGTTTGCTGTCTGCATGAAATCTTTGGCAGTATATTTCAAATACTATAGTACAATAGAGTTGAGTTTTAACAAATTTTCACACAGCATTTTAATTTAATATTCATGTATCATCAGTAAAATATTTGAGCTCATTATCAAAATAAATGAGCATGGCCTAATTACAATGATTAGTTATACTAAGCTACAACTTAAAATAACATTTTAAACTAATATATATGACAGTTTATATAATATTTGAACTGAAAACTTGCTTTTCCTCATCAATTTGTATAATAAGTAAATAGATATGCATAAGATGTTTGAGCAAGAATTCTTTTCTTTTCTACTAATATATTTTTAAGAGTTTTGAATCTTTATTTATATGGGATTCTCTTAACCCTAAATTCAAAACAGGATTTATGAAATATAAAAGTATTATTTATACTTTTGATATTTAAAAATATTTAAATCAAAATAATAAAGGCTCATAGTGAAAAATTTCAAATTGTCCCAAAAGACTGTTAAATTAAATTTTCCCTTAGGATGCCTCTGTACCTTGAGTCTCTACGTAATAAACTACAGCCTAACTTAGTATATAAACAAACTGAAAGCCTAACTTAGAAGTATACTTTTGTATAACAACTACCTTAGACTCAGTCAATCACAGCTGAGCTTCAGCCAATCATAGGCTGCCAACTGATTAGACCATGTTCAAATAAAGCAAACATTGAGCTGTAATCAATGATGACCAATCAACCTGTTAGGTTGGGGGTTTTGTTGTTGTTGTTGTTTTCGATTTTTGGTCAGTTTTTACCTCACTTCTATTTTCTCTCTATAAATGCTGCCTGCCCACATGGTAGATCAGAGGTCTCTGAACCTCTTTTGATTCTGAGGGCTACCCAATTCATGAGTCATTCCTTGCTCAATTAAACTCAATTAAATTTTATTCATCCGAAGTTTTACTTTTAACATAACATAAAGCAGAACAATAGTCCTTGCCTAACTCATCCCCATTCCTCTCCACTCTCTACTCTTGTTCCCCGTGGGTAACCATATGTAATTATTTTACTTACCTCTTCTGGTAGTAACCTCCATGTCTTCAAACAATGTATTTATATTACTTGATGAATTCATATTTTTATCTGTGGAAGAGAAAAGATTTTACAATGTAATAAGTAAGCCATTTATCCACTATAACCATACTTACCTATTCAGTAGAAATAGAAATAAAAAATAAGTTTTTAAATGGTTACATGAAATTTATCTGAATGGCTCTTTGCCCATGAACTTGAAGTAGACTAATGGAAGTTGAGGTTTTCCACTTTTTTTTTTTTTTTCATGAAGACAGAACTTCTTAAGAAAGAACTTCTTGGAAAGAACTTCTTAATATATTATGTTAATCTATTTTTATTAGCTTGGAGGACTTTGTTATATGTCATATGATAGTTACTGGTGGCAGAGAAAAGGGTAGTAGGCATTGCATAATATTGGTCTAGTAAGTAGCTTGGTTTTGCCTGTAGAAAAGGTCTGGCTTTTGCCACTGGCCATTGGGAAGTAATCTTTGGAACCTTGAAATATCATACCTGATAGGAGTAAATTTGTTTTTCTCCGGTTCTTGAGTCAAATTATATATGACTCTTAAAAATGTGATTTAGTGTGGGGACTGGCCACACCCATATACTCTTAGGGTAAGGCTTGCTTACTATAGAAAGACCAAAAAGAAGACTTAGAGATGGGGTTTTGAGTTATTATATTGATTGGCCTGAAGGTTGAGATCCATCACATAAAAGAATCAATCAAGCAAGCAATCATGCTTACATAATGGAGTCCCAATGGAGGCTCTGAACACTAAGACTTGGGCAAACTTTTCCAGTTGACCAAATTCTGCATATTGTTACACATCAATGCAAAGAGGGTAACACATCCTAAATCCATGGGGAGAAGTAAAGAAATTTCTATGTTTAGAAAATTCCTGGACTCTGTCCTTTGTATCTCTTCCTTTACCTGATCTTAATCTATATATTTTCTATAATATGCTTTAACCATAACAGTTTTCAGAGATTCTTTCTAGTAAATGATTTAAAATGAGGGTGGTTTGGGGATCTTCCCTCCTCCCGGGTATTGCAGTTAGTGTCAGATGCAATGACAGTCTTGGGGATTTGTCCCCTCACTCTGTAGTTAATCCAACTCTGTGCAATATCACACTATTGATGTAAATAGATAAAGACTACCAAAAATAATATCAATAATAAACTAATAGGAAAAAATTGAGATCTAAATGTAATTGTTTTAACTCATAAAATTGTCAGGAATATTAAGGAGATTAAGATAAAACTTTCCATGTTTTCGCATTTAAAAAGATTATCAGAAATAATGGGGATTTATTAATTAAACACAGGAGACAAAAAATTTTAATAAAATAGAATTTTTGTCACTTTTGGAAATGGAGCAATTTAATTCCACTTTCCTGTAAAAAAAAATGGAATAAGTATCTTGCAAACATCAATTTGTAACAGTTGACATATACAAATAAATAACAAAGATATATACAGCTGAAATAAATTCAGATTATTATGATTAAAATTAAAGTCAGAAATTTAATATATGGACTCTTAGCTGAATCAACTACAAAAGAATGATTCCGAAGGAAAAGAGGCAGAGTAATTTATATGAGGTCGGGAATGAGACAGCAATAGATAGTTCAAGGTTTAAGCCAAAGGTCTGGAAAGGAGAGAAAGCAAAATTACACAGATACATATGGAGAAATAGGAAGCTGAGTGTGGATGAGCATGAGAGTGAGAAACTGCTGGGGGCCTCAGTCTTAGGAAGAGGGCCCCTACATGTTCATGGGTTTTACCAGTAGGAACCTCACCAGTTCTCACAGGGAAAATCTCAGAAATATCCTCTAGTGGCTCTGGCAGAGGGAGAGAGAAGAGGAATCATTTTTAAATATGCCCAGTGTGTTCTCTCCATAACAAAGGTCTACTGTGGGACAAAAGACATAGCCAGAGACTTATCCTCTCTGAGAGAAGAATGTTCCTTCCACTACAGTTTTCATGAGCATACTTAGTCTCACCACCTAAAGAGGAAATATTAATAAAAACTATGTTACTGGAGAAATAATTGTGAGGGTCACATCCCAGCGATATGGGAATAATAAAAACTGAGATATACTTCCCAGATTATAGAAAGCTTTTCCTAAAACTTTACCCTAATACCTGTACCCTAATAAAATAAAAATATGTTACAGCTGCAAGTGCTCCACACTGAAGACTTTGTCTGAGGATTAAGTAGGGAAGCCCCAAATCAATAGGGAAGAGAAAAGCAAGGACACTAGTGGAATTTGAAGAGTCTGTCACCAATGATTAGAGCAAACATTTAACACAGTACAACACCTAGCCAGATTAATGTATACTCTTACACTAAATACTTATCTAATTAATTTACTATTTCTCACTACACTGTATCTGGAGATATATATATGTGTATATATATATATATATATAATTATGGTACACCAAAGTCAAGGGGAAAAAACCGTCTGAAGAGGCAAAGCATGTATCAAGATCAGACTCAAAAATGGCATATTTAGGAATTATCTGACAGAGAATATAAAATAACCATATTCACAGGTACCCTATAAAGATATACAACTATGATATACCCATAATCATTAGAAAGAAAAAAGAAAAAAATACAGAAATCTGATAAAGTGATCACCTCAAAATATATTTTCTGATTGAAGTTAAATGGGAAAGTAAAAAAATATATATATATTTATCATGTTAAGGGCTCTAACAGGAAAAGTAGATGGCATGCTAAAAGAGATGAATAATGTAAGAAGAAAGAGAAAGTTAAACAGATGACTTATTTGAAGTCATAATGCCTGATAATTTTCCAAAGTTAAAAAGCAGCATCAAACCACACATCACAGAAATTCAGAGAACACTAAGCAGGCTAAATATAAACCAATCCAAAACAAAACAAAACACTACACCTAGGCATCTTATACATAATCTCCAGAAGACCTAAAAGAAAATCTTATAAGAAGGCGAAGAAACAAAATACAACACCTTACCTATAGAAGAATAAGAATTATAGCTAATTTCTTATCTAAAACTGTACAAGCAAAAAGGCAGTAGTTAGAATGCTGAAAGAAAATAAACAAAAAACTAACAGAAATGCCAACCTAGAATTCCATATTTATTGAAATTTTCCTACAAAAATTCAGAAAAAATAAGGACTCAATCCAATAGTAAGAATTTACTTTTTTCAGCTGTTCCGTAAATCTAGATTCTCTGCACAACTAAAAGAATTGGATTCCTCTGTGTCAGATTTCTCCCTGTAATCAAATGAGGCATATACAACTTAGGAATGGTTAGTGTGATATATAAAATTCTATTCCTTATTAGTTAGGATGTCTCTATTTTTCATAATTCTTTAATCCTTTACTATATTTTCCTAACTTTCTCTCACACACTTCCGAATAGTTACAACAATGTCTTACATGCCAAATTTAACATCTTTGATCATTTAAAAGTTTGCAGTATTTTCCATTATTAAAACATCTTTAAACTTGATTTTCTCAAGATTATCATGTTGGTATTTTCTCCACGTACTTTAATTCCTTTCAACATCTGTTGCTTCACAAAATCCTTTTTCTCTGCTCACTCTACTGATGCCGAACTTTTACAAGGGTCTATATTTGGTCCTCTCTTTATACTACACATACCAATGTGTTATCTCAACAGTCTTATTCAATTAATATATGTTCAAAACTAAACCTCTATCATGAGTTATTGAGCGACTGCAGCAATAGACTAACCATAAATGAAATAAAATACTAATAGGAGAAAAATAATGTTATGTCTCAATAACACAAATCATTGCAAACTGAGATAAAATGATGAATAATATGGCTCCTGGCTTAAAAGACTTCACACTGGAGAAGGTTAATCAGGTTCATGAATACACTATTACAAAATATTAAGTAAAACCAGAAATATATTTAACAGGAGCTTCATAGATTTAATGTCAGTGGAGTTTGTTTTTTATTATTCTCTGCTCTGGCAAAGCTTCACCTTGGTTACCTATAAGAGGACATAGACCTTTTGTAAATCTCCATATAATACAGATTTATAGAAGTTTCCCCAACCCATATATTGCATGTGAGGAGGTGGAGGGATGGATGAGAATAAGACATAATGAAAGTAAAGAATTAGGAGCCAATTGTACTGACCAGGCAAAAAAACAAAGAACATTTTAGTAAGTGTAGATATCTCAAGACAATCTAAAAATATTTTGATTTTCTAAAGTTTTGGCTCCCTTTGAGAAACAAAGTGTTTGTGTCAAGGAGGAAAGTTATAGAGATCATATTGTGTTTCATGGACAGGAAAGAAAATTGGCGAATATCCTGGTGAGATCCAGGGCCTGGGACCAGGGAAAGTTTTTATTGGTTCTAATAAAGGTAGATATTTAACTTACTTTAGAGACTGTACCTCTGGTGTTGAAAACTCTAGGTACAATGTCTGTATGAGTTACCTAAAAAATTATACGAACCTTAAGATATAGGGGCTGAGCAACTCAGGTGGAAGCACACAATGTTAAGCATGATATTGAGAGAAAAGCATCTTTAGTGGTGTTTTTTCACTTTAAAATCACCACATTGATGTGTTGGCAGTTGGATATGTAGGATTTAGCTCAAGTACAGCTCTGATTTGCTGGCCAAATGTTCAAGGACCATATATACCAGCAGTTCTCTGTGTCAGTAAAAAGCAATAATTGTAGCAACTGTAAAAAAATGATAGACAATCTGAATTTTCTTTGCTCTGAAAGTTTGAGACACTGTTTGTACTGTGTATGTCTCTAAATAGAAGAAATTCAGCCTTGTAATAGATTTTTTTTTCTTTTATACTGACAAATGGAGCCATTCAAACTGGCTATGAATGTAAAATTAAAAAATCAGTACATGCCCATGTGTGAGGAATTTTGTTAGAGAAAGCTTCACAGTAACTTTGCTTGGCCAGAGTTCAAAATAATTTCTAGAATGTCTGCCAAGTAAACATGGTGGTAAAGAGTAAAGAGTATGCTGCTGGAGAGAAGGAAAACTGTTTTCTTTTTCTTTTCTTTTCGAGACAGAGTCTCACTTTGTTGCCCAGTCAAGAGAAGGAAAACTTGAAGAAGTGTGTTAACAAGTAAGTGTATTAAGGTAAGAAACAGCATGATATATTCAGGGAATTAGAAATTTAGTTGTGATAAGATATGTGCCTCAAAATAACAATAAATATATTTGGCCGGGCACTTGTAATCAATCCTAGCACTCTGGGAGTCTGAGAAGGGCGGATTACTTAAGGTCAGGAGTTAGAGACCAGCCTAAGCAAGAGTGAAACCCCATCTCTACTAAAAATAGAAAACATTAGCTGAGCTTGGTGGCATGCACCTGTAGTTTCAGCTAATTGGGAGGCTCAGGCAAGAGAATTACTTGAGCCCAGGAGTTTGAGGTTGCTATGAGCTGTGATCTCGCCACTGCACTCTAGCCAGGCAACAGAGCAAGACTCTGTCTCAAAACAAACAAACAAACTATATATATATATTTACTAAAGGTCTGTTCTTTGCTTGAAACTGATTTGGTACTATAGATACTTGAACAAATATATATATACACATACACTCACATACATATATATGCGTGTGTATATATTGAACAAATATGTATATGTATGCATATATATATATTTGTTCAAGTATCTATAGCACCAAATCAGTTTCAAGCAAAGAGCAGACCTTTAGTAAATATACAATTGATCAATGAGTAAATGTATAAATAAATAAATGACATATACTCAATGAATATATGAGTACTTAAATTAATGTAAAGTGGGGAGGGGAGTGAAATAGATGAAACATTTAAGAAAAGGTTAATTTATGTATGAATTTTCTTGTAGACCATATTAAGATAGTTTGGTTTTACTCTATATAAGTTATTGCTGAGTTACATTTTTTTCAAGTTTTCTATGAAGGCAGTATGGAAGCACACCAGATAGGAGGAAGACTATAGCAACAAATCCTCTAAATGCAAATGTTCTTTACAATTAGGACTTGAATTTGTTTCTTAAAAAGAAATTGATTAGAGATGAAGTTTATTTAAAATTGTAGAGGTATCACAAAAAATAAAAATCACATATCTTAAGAATCATATTTTTGCATATTTAAATTCCTTAAATGAAAGTGAAATTTAAAATAATGCAATCATAATTTAAAGTGTTTTAAATAACCTCATTTACCTCAACATTAATTTCCTCATCTTATCATCTCAATTACATTTCCATTGCAAATAGCTTTACCTTGATGATTTGTAATCAATTTTATATTTATTTTGTGATAACAGAAATTAGTGTTTTGATGACTAAATCACTTAATGCAATAATTTCACAACACAAATTTACATAATTGCTCTGACCAAAACATATTTGTATACACAGCTGGGGAAAAATTTTGTCTTTGATGGCAAACCCATTTTATTGTAATGCTATAAATTTACAATGACTTCTAATTCATTGAGACTGATTGGGGTATAAAATGTCACACACATACACACACACAGCGCCAATGTATGAGTAATCAATTTATATGAATTTATATTTATTATTTGTGTATGTTATCAATGCAAAGTCTTTAGATCTCTAGCATTAAAAGAAAGAAAATTTCAGATTCAAGTTCTCGGTGCACTCACAAGCAGTGGATATAACTTATTTTAAAGGAGTTTTATATCTTAGTTGTGATGTAATAAAGAAATGCCATGATGAAATGGAATTTACATAATCATATGTGAATAGTGATTCCTATGTATAGTTTCTTAGGATCAGAGATGGCATTTTATGTTCAATGTTCAGATTAATTGTTATGGAAGATTAATCCAAAAATAAATTAGTGAAATTCAATAATAGTAACATAATTATTATTCCCTTTTTATGCATGAAATAATGAGGTTTCCAAGGGACTGAGTAATTTTCTTAAGGTTTTAATGAATTTATATAGTACTTTATTAATGAAAGAGATTTGATTTTAAGCTAAGAAGGTAACAAGTGTGTCACATACTATTGAAAAGCTATCTTCCTTGATCTGTAACTTCTAAATTAGTGCTAATGTCTTTGTTTCATTGTGTGATTTACTTTCTAAAATAAAAAAAAAATCAAATTATATTTTGCTATTTGCAATTTATACTAAACTTAAGAACAAATGCCTTCAAAGTAAATTATTTTAATTAACTCTTCATGGAAACTAAATGTAATTACAATAGGAAACATTAAAAAAAAACTAGAACATTTTGATCAAAATTTAGTAATTCTGTAACACTGCTTAATTCCATAAACCTTGTGGTCAGCTTATTGGTAATTTTATGAAAACATTAGCATTCCATTTATTTTTTAGCCTCTGAAATATAAAAGAAAGAACATCTTTAAGAATTTTTGACATGATGTGGATATAAAAATATGTGTAAAACATAAGCTTTCTATTTTGTATATTTTAAGGATAGACTCCAGAGAAACTCTCTTCAGTATTTTAACACTTACTGCAATTTTATAAGTTTGAGGCACTTATATTTTCTTCACCAATAGTGGTTAATAGTATTCTCCAGAGATGTCTCTCTTGTGTATCATTTATGATATATTTTTAGAAACTTTGATTTTTTTTCCTTATGATTTAAGTTCATCTCTCTTTAAATTGCATTTTCTATTGTTTTTTGAAAATTAACAATACTTTTTATCTGTTTTTTTATTCCAAATAAAAAAATGTCCTTGTCAATGTCCTTGGATAATTATAGTAGTAGGTCAATAGGTATTTTGTGGGTTTTTGTTTTATTTCGTTTTCAGTGTGAATGTATGTTTGTGTATTTAAGACTGTTTCTGTAAAAAGACACACTTACCCTATCTAAGTCTTACATTGCCATATTTAAAAAGTTATATACTTTCTTTTTTTATTGCACTGGACAGAGTTTTCAAAAAGAATTTAAATAGTAATTTGGGTCATCTTTATTTTGTTACTCATTACAGGTATACTTTCAATCTATTTTTATTGAGCATTCTAAGTTTTGTAATTGCTACCATTTTTTTCAGAGTAAGCAAGTTTCCTTCCATTTTTAATTAATTAGGAATGTTTTTATCCCATAAATAGTTTTTGAATTTTCCAGGATATTTTACAGGAATAATATTTTACAGGATAGATTACAGGAATCTCTTCTCATGGTGATGGCAAAAGTTTAAGAAAAAACCTCCAACCGCACTATCACATTTCAGTTTTCCCCTTGCATTTATGGAGCATACCATTGGCCAAAGCAAGTCCCAAGGCCAAGAACAAAGGATAAGGGTGAAAAAGAAAACACTCTACCCACCATGACAAGGAGAGAACAAAATGGTGAAGATTAAGACAATCATTTATATTTATCCTTAAATCAATTTATATGATAAATCATTAATATCATAACTAATATGGAATTAACTTTGAATTTTTGAAATAAACTGAATCTGATAATAGTTTAATAACTCTCATTTGTGGAATGAGGTGGCTAATATTTTCTTAGTATTTCTTAGTATCATTTGAGTTTAAAAAAGTTTGAAACACAGTTTAGCTTTTAATTTTGTCCTTATCTATTTTTGATATTTAATGAATATCAAACACATAAAATAATGAGTCATAAGTGTTCTTTATCTCATCTCTGAATTAATTACATAAAATGGAAATAATCTATTTCTGGATTATCTTGTAGAATTAGCTTTTATATCCATGTGGGCCTGGTGTTTGCTGTTGGAAGATATGTTATTATTCATGCAAAGTATAATGACAATAGTATTTTTTTATTTTCTGTTTTAAACTTTTGTCATTTACATTTTTTAGGAAATTGCAAATTAGCTAATTATACTAAAATTATTTGCAAAATATTTTCCTAAAATTCATGTTCTATATTTTTAGTGTCTCTGGAAGCACAGATGTAATCTTAATATATCAATAAATCTATATAACTTATATTTATATGTCATTACTATAATTAATGTGTACCTTCTTTCTTTTTTATTTATTATTTCTGCCAGATTTATTTCTCTTAGTTGTTTTATAGAGAAAACCTTTATTTTTATTGTTATACTTTTGTATTAGGGTTTTCCAGAGAAACAGAACCAATAGGATATATATAGATGTAGGTATATAGATTAGATATAGATATATGATATATAGACATAGAATTATTGGAAGAAATTGGCTGATATAATTATGGAAACTGATAAGTCCTAAGATCTGCAGTTAGCAAGTGGGAGACCCAGATAGTGGCATTCCAGTCTGAAGGCCAGAAAACAAAAACAAAGCAAAACAAATGTCCTAGCTTTAAGACAGCCAGGCAAGTAGAATTGCCTTATAATCATGGCAGGTGTGCCTTTATGTTCTGTTCAAGCTTTCAAATGATTATAAGAGGCCCACCCAAATTAGGAAGGGCAATCTACTAAATCTACCAATTCAAATGTTAATCTCATTCAGAAACACCCTCACAGATACATCCAGAATAATGTTTGATCAAATATTTGGGCACTCCATAGCACAAAGTGATTCAATATTAACCATCACAACTCTATTTGTTTTATGGTACCTTAATTTCTGGACCTATTTTTGTTAATTGTGTCCTACTTTCTTTAGGCTTATTCTGTTTTTCTAATTGTATATTTTTATGCTGAATAGTTAACTCATTAATTTAGATCATGTTTTGCTTTCTAGTGTAATTATTTATGATTATAAAATTGCTCCTTAGTACTGCTCTTTCAGATTCTCAGATGAATTACTTCTTTGAAATATATGTCATATATTGCTTATGTATTGGTAAAATAATACTGCATATCGAAAAAGCAAAATATTTCAGTGGCATCAAGCAATAAATATTAACTTATCATGTGTCTCTGGGACCTCTGAGGAAGCTCACTAATTTCATTTGAGCTGGTTCAGCTGATCCAGATTTAGCTTAGTTGAGAGGCTCTGTTACAACCTGCAGGTTGAGTGGGGCTTGTGTCTTTACTGTGGATTAAGTTCAGGTCTGTTTCAAGTGTATTTATCCTGAGGCCTTGACTGACAAAAGGGCAGCTGGCTACAGGAATCTCTTCTCATGGTGATGGCAAAAGTTTAAGAAAAAACCTCCAACTGCACAATCACATTCCAGTTTCCCCCTTGCATATATGGAGCATACCACTGGCCAAAGCAAGTCCCAAGGCCAAGTACAAAGGATAAGGGTGAACAAGAAAACACTCTACCCACCATGACAAGGAGAGAAAAAAATGGTGAAGATTTCTAAAATATAGTTAAAACTACCTTTTTTGATTTTAATCATATCCTTTTTTTCATCAGGCCAATGAGTTTGAAAGATATCTTTTTTTAAAGTTTTAAATATATGCAATTCACTTAGTTTATACTTCTGTTATTCATATCAAAAATTTGCACTTTGGTCAAAGACTGTGATTGTATGACATCAATTCTTTGAGTTTATTAAGAATACTTCGATAAACAAAAATATGGTCAATGTTTGTAAATATTCCACACGTGCTGAAAATAAGAAATATTCTTTTTTATTTTTTTATTTCTATGGTAAAAGGAAGATATATGGTATAATTTCTTTTTTTTTTAATTTGTTAAGATATGTTTTATGGCCTAAGATGTGATCAATCTTAGAGAATGTTTCATGTGCTGATGAGAAGAACATATATTCAGTAGTTTTGAGGTAGAATGTTCTATAAATATGTTAGGCCCATTTTCTCTAGAGTCCTGTTTAAGTCCAGTGTTACTTTATTTTCTGTTTGGAAGATCTGTCCAGTTACATCAGTTAAGTGTTGAAGTCCCTGGCTATTATGATGCTGTTATTTATCACTTTGTTTAGATCTAGTAGGATTTGCTCTATGAATCTGGGCACACTTGTGTTAGGTGTACAAATATTTAGGATTGTTATATCTTCTTCTTGAATTGCTCCCTTTAGCATTACATAATAACCATCTTTGTCTTTCTTTACTATTGTTGATTTGAAGTCTATGTTATCTGATATGAGAATGACTACATCTGCTTTCTTTTGATTTCCAGTTGCATGGAATATTTTTTCCATCCTTTCACCTTGATTCTGAATGAGTCCTTGTGGGTTAGATAGGTTTCCTGGAGATAGCAGATACTTGACTTGTATTTTTTTATCCATTCAGCCAACCTGTCTCTTGAGTGGGAAACCCAAACTATTCACATTTATTAAAAGAATTGATAAGTGGGATGCATTTATGTTCATCCCATTGGGTAGAACCTTATTGCTTTGTTTTAATTCTTGAACTATTATTATATATGGGCTCTGAGCTTTGGCTTTTGAGTGCTTGTACACCACGGGGTGTCTATTGTGTTAATTCATGTATAATGCAGATCTAAGTACTTCCTGCATGGCTGGTCTGGTCTTAACAAATTCTCTTAGTGTTTGCATGACTGAAAAAGTCTTTTTAAATTTTATTTCAGAATATCATGGGGGTACAAAAGTTTTGGTTATATAAATAAATTTTGTATCATTTCAGTCAAAGTTATAAGTGTGCCCATATCCCAGATGGTTTGTATCGTACCTATTAGGTGTGAATTTACCCATCCCCTCCTCCCCCGCCACCTGCTTGATTTCTGATGAATGTTATTTCTGTAGGCACACATAAGTATTGACGGATTACTATCAATTTAATGGTGAGTACAGGTGATGTTTTTTTTTTTTTTTCCATTCTTGTGATACTTCACTTAGAAGAATGGTTTCCAGTTCCATTCAGGTTAATACAAGAGGTATTAGTTCACCATTTTTTTTTTTTGTATAGCTGAGTAGAACTCCATGGTATAGATACATATGCCATATTTTATTAATTCACTCGTGTATTGATGGGCACTTGGGTTGGTTCCACATCTTTGCAATTATGAATTATGCTGCTATAAACATTCGAGTACAGCTTTCTTTTTTATAGAATGTCTTTCTTTCCTTTGGGCTTACTGTGAGCTATGAAGACCCCACTACATTGCTGGGGCAACAGAAGGAGACTCTGTCACCAAAAAAATAAAGGAAAAAGAAAAAAGAAGAAAGAAAACTCCGAATATATGTAATCCTTGCATCAAGTCACCCATTTTTTTAAACCTCTCATTCATAATTTTTCATTTATCTTTTGTTTTTTCAGAAATAGTATTTGAAATTCTGTGATGTGATAGTTTCAGCCATAATATTTAGGTCATTAAATATGAAATGCCTGATTTTGAATCAAAAGTGTAGTTTATCATATCTCAAACAAGAAGCAGTACAATTAGTCAAAGTATGTGCCTAAACTATCTACACCCCTTTGCTGTCTTTATGGTAGCTTGTTTATGCCGTCAGTGAAGGAGCCTAGAGAATCAGTAGTGATGAAATCACAAAAGGCATTTTCCACAGCTTATTGAGAATAGAATATTTTTCCTTGCAAGAAGTGGTCCAAAGCCTGGAAGAAGTGGTAGTCAGTTGGTGTAAAGTCTAGTGAATACGATGGATGGCAGAGAGTTTCCAAGTCCAGCTTCTATAGTTTGAGCAGTGTTGTTTGTGTGATATTTGTTTGATCATTGTCTTGCAAGAGGATTGGTCTGTCTCTGTTGACCAATCTCAGCTACTTAATTGAAAGCATCCTCATCATATTATCCAATTGGTTGCAGTAGACATCTGCTTTAATTGATTGGCCAGGTTTCATGAAGCTGTAGTGGATAATACCAGTGCTGTATCATCAAGCAGACATTAACTTTTAGTTGATGAATATTTGGTTTTGGACTGTGTTTTGACGCTTTGTCTTTTTTCATCCATTGTGCCGAATGCTATGCTTGTCAAAAAGAATTTTTCACCACACATAACAATATGGTGTAGCAATGATTCACCTTTATGTCATGACAACAAAGAAAGGCAAGCTTCAAGAAAATTTCTCTTCTGATGCTCATTTAATTAATGCAAAACCCATCTATCCAGCTTCTTTTCCTTGCCAATTTGTTTCAAATGGTCCAATATTGTTGAAATAGTAACGTCAAACCTTGCTGCTAATTCATGTGTAGGTTGAGATGGATTTGCTTCCACTACAGCTTTCAGCTCATCATTATCCACCTTGGTCTCAGGTTGCCCATGTTGCTTATTTTCAAGACTAAAGTCACCAGAACCAAACTTCTCAAATCATTGAGATACTGTGTGTTTATTAGCCACATCCTTTCCAAACACTTCATTGATATTTCAAGCTGTCTGTGCTGCATTGATTCCACAATGGAACTCATATTTGAAAATAACATAAATTTTGACTTAGCCATGGTTTCACAAAAATTGCTCCAAACAATTTTTGAAAGATACTCACAAGCCAAAACACAAATTTCAAAGACGGAAGATGTAACTTCACAGTACACGTAAAACAAGAAGTGTCCAAGTAAAATGTCAGAGATATCGACTGTCAAACTTAGTACTTAAGGAAACCAGACATTGATAGTTGATAAACTAATATATATTAATGCTTACAAATATGAGAAAAAATAATTATGTATACATATATTTGTATATGTATATTTACTCACCCAATTATTCAAACATTTATTATGCATTTTCACTTAAATTGTTTTTATAAGCCCAAATAATTTATAGACTAAATCAATGTGATATTAAATATTTACCATCAAAGTTTATCCTGTCAATTAAGGAGCACATTAAGAAAATTAATAATTATTTTAAGGTAATTTTAAAAATCTTATAATATTTTACACATTGCTTCTCCATAGTCATCTACGCATATTTATCTTTCCCTATGTTGCAACTATAAAGCACCCTACATAGTATTTTTATACATAAAATGTCAACTTTCGTAATATATACCTAAATAAAATAATGATCATTGCAACAGTAACAATACCCTACCCCCTTAATACTTGTGTTGAGCTGTATAGTTTATAGGCTGCATTATATTGGTTATCTCATTTATGTTAGGAAGGGGTAATGTCCACTTGATCTAATAAGAAAAATATGATCAGATTGGGATTTTATTACATGTCTTCAGACAACAAATTCAATATTTTAATTATACCTTACTTATCTTCTTATAAAAATTAGTAGCTAAAATAAGTTAAAGTATTAAAATTCATTCACTGAAACTTATCCTATAAATGCAGAACCTATTTTTTCTCCTGAGAATTACATGTTCTGATTTGGCTAGAGAAGTAATAAAGTGCTGAAAGAGTGCTATAAAATGAATCTCTAATATAATAAAACTGAGATCTTAGAAAAGGCAGATCTCTTTTACACCTTTAAACTGAAACATAAAAAGCATCTGGAAATTGAATTTTCACAGTAGGGGCTGGAAAGCCAAAGTAAGAACATAGCAATGTAATACTTAATTATCATAATTCACCCCAGGTGTTGAAATGCTCAGAAAAGATATATTTATGATGAGTATCAAACCTTATATTCACAAACTGCTAAAGGGTCTTGATTAAACACCATGTGTATTATACAAGAATGATAAAGCAGAGTTAATTTTTGCCAAGTTCATAATTCTTTTCTGATAGTCACCTGAAAATGAAAAGTCTTATATAAGTACATGTGTTATAGCCTGCTTACAATTTAGGTATGTTTTTTTAAATCACACTCCAAAAAGTCTTACAAAAATTTCCAAAAGATATTGTTCACCATTCAATAGCAATTTTATATAAAATGTAATCTTTCATGATAATCTTCTGTTATCACTTCCATTGGGACTATCGATTGTCACAAGTAAATATAAACATGATATAAACATTAAAAATACACAGAGTGCTAACAACATACAGATTCATTAATGTCAAGAATTTATAATTTAGAAAAAACTGAGGGAATTACATATTCAGTGTGAAGTAAAATAAATTTCTAACTGTACAGCTTGGAAATTTGACTTTTTCAAATTCCTGTTATAATAGCAGAGAAAGAGAGAAGAAATCAATAAGCACAGATATTATAAATTCCCATTTCTCTTGTGTATTATAGGAATAGAGATTTATTATTATTTTGCTGAAATGATACATATGAACTAAGAAAGGGGGAGGTGGAAAAGAAACATAAAGCACTTTGTGGATAATGGTTCACCTCAGCATATGTATACAAAACTAAATATAATGTCTTTCTTAAAAGATTTTCACCAACTAGTTTAGAAATAAACTAATATACTAGTAAACTAATAGTATTAGAAATATAACTTAAGTTTTTATTTGCTACAGGAAATTTTTATAATAAATTAAGACATGCTGTTCTTTAGTCAATAGCTTTTGTTTTTTTAAAACATATATTAAGTGTGAAGCATCCAAGCTCAACAAGTTTACACTGGAAGAAATTCCTTATCCCATTAAGTGTCATTAATCAAGTAGATTGGTTTCTGAAATATTCTTAACATACCATTATCCTCCAAATAGCTAATACTGAGATAACATTAACCTGATCCCTATAACTATATGATACAGTTTTGTTATAAAGTTAAAATCTACTGAAACAAAAACCACAAAGCAGTTACTTTAAGTGAGAAGAAGTAAGAGTTTCCTGAATAAAGTTTATGTAGGTAGCTATAAGTTATTGTCCCTATTCCTGTTTTTGTATTGATAGTTAATTTTTAAGTATTGATTATATTATTAAAACTAAATTATACATATTCATAATTAATATAATTATACATAGGCATAATATAAACACAGGTGTTTGTGCTTATGTATGTGCATATACTAAATACTATATATCCTATATACATACACATACATACACACACACACATATGGAAGGGATAGAGAGAGTCAGCTGATAAAAGGAAATATCAAAAAATATAGCATTGTCAGAGGGATAGAGTGTGTTTATTTTGGGGTGGTAAATGTTGATATTTTATATAAGGTTATCATGAAAATCATCACCTATAAGCTGAGATTTAGGCAGTGACTGATGTTTGTGAGGAAGAACTTTAAAAAGTTGTCAAAAAGAAAAATACACAGGCATAGAACACTTTATAGTGCAAATACTCTGGTATGAGAAAATTCTTAGATTGTTCAAAGAATAGCAAGTTGGCCTCTGTGCTTTAAATAGAGGAAATCACCACAAACTCAACAGTAAAAAGAATAAACAGGATGGATTGAACAAATTATATGACAATAAATTTAAGTCTTTGAAATTCTTTGAAAAACACATCTTAACCAGTATTGACTCAAGAAAAAATAGATAACTGTTTAAGAAACTGACTCAATGTTTAACATATCATCCCAAACCCCACAAAAAAGCAAACAAATAAAAACTTTAGTCCCAGTTAGCAACACTGGATAAATCTTCCAAATGTTTAGTGGTAAATGAATACAAGTCTGACACAAACTCTTCCAAACAAAAAAAAGAGGAACTACTTCTCAATCATTCGATGAGGCCAGCCTCAGACTGTTTATAAAACATGACAATGACATTACAAGAAAAGAAAGCGACAGGCTCTCTCTCATGAACATTGCCACAAAAATCCTTTAAAAATTTAGCAAATTCAATCCAGCAATTATATAAAAAGGATAATGCATTCTGAATATGCATATTTAGTTATCAGGAATGCATATGGGTGTTGGAGGCTGATTCTGGCGATTACCTGCCTTATACTAATCATTCACCATAGCCTGTAATGTACGTGTGCTGCATGATGCAGCAGTAACCAGTATTCTCTTCAGACACGGTTACTGCCTTGGGACATAACAAGAGGCCTGAGTTTCTGCACGTAAGCAAATGCTGCCCAGCTCCCACATGGTGGGCCCCCGTGGTGGGAGTCTGGAGGCCATAAAGATAAGAAGAACATTCCCAAGGTCTGGCCCTGTAAGATGGTTGGTAGTCAAAGATGGGTAAGATCCCTCATGGGAGGGACGACCTAAGGCTGGCACAACCATGCGGGCCTGCCGCTGACTGGGAGAGAGCACAAGAAGTTCTTCTGATGGCTGCATTGTTTGTTGTTGCTTATTTCGGCCTTGATTTTTGAGTTATGTCTGGCGCTGGCATCTCAAGTAACTGTTTTGAGGTCTGAGATCATGGGAAATTGTTCCCTTGTGATACAATTCCAAAGTTGACGGTTATCGCTGCTATGCTCAGAAGCTCACGTACAAGGAACTAACCTTGAGTCTGGGGGGGGGGTATAAAAATAAAACGACCGGTGCATTGGGCATTCGAGTCATGTGAAGTCTTTATGTGTGTCTGTGTCGTTCTTTATGTTCTGTGTTCATCCCCTGTCCTGTAATTGGGCCACGTTCATATGGGTTTAACACTCTAAAATTATTCATTCACTTAAAAAAAATAAAGGGAAAAAATAATACAGTTAACTTTAAAGGTACAAAAATTTGATAAAATTCAGCCATGTTCATGATAAAAGAGATCAACAAACAAGAGATTTAAATTTCTTCAATATAATAATAGATAATGATTTTATAAGTAAAGTCAGTATTTAAAATAACATTGAAAATATTGAAATATGTTGTTTGAAATTAGACACACGAATATTCACAACTTCTTGCTAATATGGTGCTTATATAGGTGTGTATATATATGTATGCATAGAAGTTATTTGAAAATAAGTTTTAAAAATACCTTTTACAATACCATTAAAATCAAGTTAAAGCTAATGAGAACAATATCATGTCACTATATGAAAAATTATAAAGCATTTTAAGGAAAACCTGAAGACCTAAATAAAAAAGGAATATGCCTTGTTAATAAATTGGAAGGCATAATAATGTAAAATTTTTCTCAAATTGATCCATATATATTATAAACAATCTAAATCTTACTACTTTTGTTGTAAAAACTGGGAAGTTTATTCTTAAATTTATTTTGAAATATAGATATCTAGAATAGGTAATGTGACAAGAAAACATACCTGGAGAACTTATCAAGACTTATTATAAACTATAGTAATTTTAAGAAAACTTGTTGTTGAGTGCAATGGGATATTCATAGAGCACTATAAGAGAGTAAAGAGTTCAAAAACAGACACACTAATGATCATGTCAAGTGGTAATGCCCGGATGTCTGTGTCCCTCCCTTCATGTAGAAACGTAACCCTCAATGTAACAGATCTAAGAGGTGGGGCCTTTAGGAGATGATTAGGCCATGAGGGCTCCATCTTCATGAATGGAATTAGTACCTTATAAAAAGTCTTGGGGGGGTGAGTGCTCCCCTTCCATACCTTTTGCCTTTTAGTCTCTGCTGCCATGTGAGAACATGGTGTTCATACTCTAAAGAGGATGCAACAACAAGGCACTAGCTTAGAAACACACTAGACCTTCACCAAACACCAATCCTGACAATGCCTTGATCTTTGACTTTCAGCCTCCAGAACTGTGAGAAATAAATTTCTGTTCTTTATAAATTACCTAGTCTCAGACATTTTTCTACAGTAGAACAAATAGAGCACATTATTTATGGCATGGGTAAAGGATGGTCTTTACAATAAATGGTATTGGGTCACTTTAGTGTCCATATGATAAAAAATAAATCTTTTTTTTATTTGTATAAATTTAAGGGCTACCAGTATGATTTTGTTACATGGATATATTGTGCAGTGGTGAAGTCTGGGCTTTTAGTGTACCCATCACCCAAATAATGTACATAGTACCCATTAAGTAATTTTTCATTCCCTCACCCCCCTCACACACTTCCACCCTCTGAGTCTCCAGTGTCTATTATTTCACACTCTATGTCCATGTGTGCATATTATATAGCTCCCACTTGTAAGTGAGAACATGAGATATTTGACTGTTTCTGAGTTATTCCTATTTTATAGCATTCACAAATAAATTTTTAATAAGAATTCAATTTATTTGTCCCATTTATCGCATACAGGTTTAGTTAATATATATATTTTAATATAATGCTGTTGGGCATAATAAAGTACATGTTATGCTTCATTACCAATTCTAACTATAAGCATGCAAAGTAACCCTCTTTGTTCAACTTAAGAAATACATGAATTATAATTTATTTTATGTTACCACTGCCAGCTTTGTTTTATTATTGATTACATTTGGTTGATATATGTATTTCCATTATTTTGCTTTTAAACATTGAATGCCATTTTATTTGATGACTTGCCTTTTCATTCCTCATCTAGTTTCCCCAGAATTTCTTCTCAATATTGTATATCTTGTAAGCTTAGTTAAGTATCACCACACAGCCTGTATTAAATAGTGGGGGAAAATTGGTATTGATAGGTCTGTGTTTTTCTTTAATGTATGTGAGCTATATTTACACATAAATAGTGACTAACTGCCAGGTAGATCGACAAAAAATATGAAAGTTTATGTTATTTTAGGTATTTTCTGATTAATAATTTCTAGGATATTACTATTGCAAATGGAAGGTGCAAATTTGCTGAACAACCAAATTTAGATATAATTGAAAATGTCAGTACAATATAATATTCTGCTATAATTTTCAGAGTATATAAAACATTATAATTATACTGTGTTCTGGTGACAAATTCTGCAACCAAAAATTAAAAATTATAATCCATTTATAATATCCAGTTATAATTTTGTACTAAAAATAAAAATGATTAAATACAGAATTACATGGATAGCAATAATGTAATAAAGTGCAGAATGTTTACATGTTATATTAGCAATATTGTAAGTTATCTTTTTCTATTTATTTTGAAGGATAATACTGTATACTTACATATTTCCTCTAAGAGCAGAAGTAGGAGGAAAACCTAAAATTTCAAGATAACCACAATATGACTGTAATCTTAAGCTTGCCCTGATTTATAAGACATAAAATATAAGCAGTACAGAATTTAAATCTTGCCATACACTCACAACACAAACTATGAAAGTAAATTATCAACATTATATTTAAAAGCATTAGTATTAACATAATTCCAACATTTCTTTAAAGAAAAAATGTGCTGCAGCTATAGCTAGAACAAAAATCAACGTTTATTTTTACTTATACATTTGGTTAAAATCAAGTTTGCTAAGCATTTCTTCATACTTTATAATTATTGAAATCTCTTACCTTGTCTTTCAAACTGACTTTGTTTCAAAATGATTTTTCTGTCTTTATTTTTCTGCAGCTTATAAATAGCACAATATGATGCAATATATTATCCCATAGGAAGATTTTTTGGTATCACTCAATAAAAGTCTGTTCTGTTGCTTTGGTCTTTTTATTGATTTCAGGATAGGAATATAATATTATCATTCTTTTCATCGACTATCATTTTGAATTCGGGTATCAAGGATATTTTTGTTTTATACAAAATGTTATAGGAAAAAATAATTTATTTTTAATTCTCTGGAATAGTTTGGATATGAGGAGAAACATGTCTTCCTTTATGGTTGTAAAACAATTACAAATAAAGCCTTGCAGGCCTGCTTAGAGTCCTAGAGTTTTCTTTGTAGATGATATTTTTAACTTACTATTTCATATCTTCAGTGGTTGCAGGAATAACTTGTTTACGTCTATTTGAATCAGTTTTTGATAGCTTATGTTTTTAAGAATTGGCCCTTCTCATCTAAATTTTCAAATATAGTGGCTTAAAGTTTTTAATAACATCCTCTTTAACTTTTTGATGGCTGTGTTTTCTCTAGTGATATCCCATTTTATTGCTGCAATTTTGCATGGATACACCTTTTCTTTCTCTTTGTTCTTGTTTTATCAGTTTTAGACTAGTGTATGTTATGATCTCCCACTGTATTTGTAGATTTGTTACTTTTTCTGGTAGTCATTTTGAAACCATATTATTCAGTGTTTACTTATTTAGAATTGTAGCTTGGTAAAGAATGGAAACTTTTATAATTATAAATTATCTTCATTAATTCTTTGTTCTTTATTATCTCTATATAAAAATTTTATTAGATGTAGATTATATCTAGAAGCTTAATTCTGATGTTTTTGTGTCTATTAATTCTGACTCATAGTGGATTATTTTCATTGAGAAATTTGTCATGGTAGAGTTTAAATTTACTTTAATATGGAAATCAAAGGTTTCCTTGAGATTTTACAGTTTGACCCTCCCCAATAAGTTTGTATTTCCTTCTTCCTATGACTTCATGGATATCATAGTTTGGAATAATATTTCATGTTAATTCATTATAGTAGGGTATAGATTCCAACCCCAAGCATATCTAGGGAAAATCTATAATTACAAATTATCAAGGGAGCCATTTTTATTTCTACTCAAAACCAAACAACACAATCTACTTTGTACACATTATTTGCCACAGAGAAGGATCTGTTTGTCTTTGCTAGATCCTTTTTAATGAATATATAGCCTTTTTTGGACAATGACTCTATTCAGAAGTCTCATTTTCCATTCTGCAACTAGCTCAAGGCTTCTTCTCCTATAATTGCAAGATTATGGGAAAGAGTTGTCCCTGGAATATTATAATAGGCAACTTCACCTCAAAACTGCCAGGGTTTAACTCTTTTAACTATTCTTGTTTCAGTTTTCCTCTTTGTTACTGGCTTCTGAGATCTCTCTTTCTTGAGAATTCAGCTATGGAATTAAAAGAACCATCAAATTTTTCCAGCAATTCTAGACATTTTGCAAAGAAGATTTTTGGATTATTTATTCTGCAAAACTGCCAGTGATAGAATCCTGTGCTTATTTTTATAAGCCCTTGAACTATAGCAGATATATTTTTGATTATAATTTTTAAAACTATGTAAACTATTTAGCAAAGTGCCTACTACATTGTAAAGCACTTAATATATACTAGCTTCCCTTCATCTAGGGTTGAAAAATGAGACTTATAGACTTGCTGAGTTGTTTAATTTCAGTAGCAAGTATTTAAAACACATGAGATTATTCATATGAGTTACAAAGATTACACCATATTTACTGCTATTTAATATAGGCAATGACCTTGAGATTTCTTCATATTTTATATTTTCCATTCACAAATAGAGATAGCTGTCTTAATAAAGTTTTAATTCTAATTCCCATAACATTGTGTAGATAGAAAAGAAGTATCTCTTCTCAGCTATCCCTAGGTTCAAGGCTAATGCCCCTATAACAAAAGACAAATTAATGAGAGAAAAGCATACAAATTTATTTAATGTAAGTTTTATGTGACACAGGAGTCTTCATAAGGAAATGAAGACACGAAGGCACAGGTAAACTTGTGTATTTTTATGTTTAGGTTTGGTGAAAAGTAAGCAGTCATGGAGAAATACTATTGGAGGACAAAAGGATATAATATAATAGTAATAAACTGGGGGAAATTTAGCAAGGCCTAAATTTGATCAGATTCTTGACGTCTCAGTGTCTTTGGCTCCTTTTCTCCATGTATACAGAGTATACCTTTTAAATGAGGATCTTATGACTTGCTTCAATGGAAAAGGGCAGAAGACAGAGAATGAACTTTCTAAGTTTTTTAACCTATTTCAGGGGAGAAAGTGGGAAAATGACAGTGACCTTCCTGCTCCTATTTTCTCAAATACCACCATGCCATGTTTTAGGGTAGCATGCCCTGAGCCCAATTTATTGTATATCATCTTGGTTCTTTGTTCTCACGGTTTAACTCTGCGGCATAACTAGCATGTAATTGAATGCGTAAAGTAGAGGTCTTAATAGACATTAACCTCCTTTAGTTATGTATGTCTGTGCTTTTGCAAATTTTAATTTTAGTTTTGTTTTTCCTTTTCTAAAAAGGATTGTATAAATAGTAGTAAAAATTTATGAATTTTGTGAAATTTTTATTAGTGATAGTGGTGAGATAATTGAGTTTGATCTTTTATGACTATCAGATAATATATTGTGAGATACATAGCAAATGAATTTAAATGCATTTTTGACAGTAATCCTTTAAAGCTTTCTTGTGCTAATTAAAATTAATGGGAAAAAATGCATAAAGCTTTTCATTATATAGTGAGCTATGTGCTGTTTAAAATTTAATTAATAGTTAATCTAATTCAGATAAATTTAGTCCAAAAGCTGTGAGCAATTGGTAGCAGGTAGCTTTTGGGACCCTTCTAATTTAAACATGTATGTATGCTAACTAATTGGGTGATTTTTTATTTGTTTACAGTTTCAGAAGTGTTATAACTAAGATTTTCAGATAGATTGCTGATTATTTTCGGACCATATGTTGAATACCTGGATCCTAGCCAAAGAGTGGTATTATTTGGATATTCTTAGGGATTTGAAGCAAGTTGCTAATATTCTTTGATAGGGGCATATTGCTCTATGTTGATTTGAAATATTTTCATCAAAGTTTTTCTCCACTTTGCTACTCTAGAATCCTATCAGAAATATGAAACAAGTTCATTCGTGTTTTACTAAAATTCTTGTCTTAAACATCTTTCTTTCACATCCATAAACCAATGTCAGAAACAATATCTACATGTGGTTAACAAAGGAGAAAAATATAGTCTGGATCACAAAATTTGTGTAAATGTTATATAGGCCATGCATAATATCAATGGTTATCAAAGGGAAAAAAATTTAACTTGAATAAAACAAATACACTGATATAATAAATTCAATTCCAAAGAGATAAGTATTAGGTTCACAGCATATGTTTTCACAAGTGTAGATTGTATCATATAGAGAAAACATACCATATGTACTAAATTAATTTAAAAGATCAACCACATATATAAACTCTTAACGATTGAAGAAATTGTAGATATACATCTAATATAACGTCATTTTCATGTGACCAGTCATCATATATAAGAGTACCCATTGGGATATTAATAGCAATGGCCAAAAGATTGAATTATCCGAATGTGTATCTAACAGTAGAATGAAGAATCAGTTACAGAATATCCAAAAGTGAAATTCTAATAGCAACGAAAACAATAAACTAAAGCTATATCCAACTATGTGGATGTTTCTCACAAAATGTATAATTTTTAACAAAGAGGCCAGACACAAAATTTAACAAAAACTAATAGAGCATGAGAAAGAAAGAGAGAGAATAGGTAAAGAAATAGTAGCACAATTGTGGCCAACTGTCAACAATTATTTTAGCTGAAGTATACAGAAATATTCACTACTATTCTTACAACTTCTCTGTACACCTGAAATTTTTAAAACATAGTATTTGGAAAATAAAGTTTACAAACATGAAAATCTAAGCTATTGTTTCAAGATGCATTTATGAAAAATGATTATCACAAAATTCAGGGCAGTGGTTCACTTGGGAAGAGAAAGAAAATTGTTATGAAAGAGATGCACAAAGGAAACTTAGGGGTGTTGATGTTATTCAGTTTCTCAAGCTAGTATTGGTGTTTGCATGACCGTTCATGTCATTATTCTTAGTTAAATTGCTCGTATTTCTGTATGCATATTTTATTTCCCAATAAAGGAAGTAAAGAAGAGCAAAAATGTTTACATAGTGATAAGCTATATAAAAATCTTTGGAAACTGAAACTGATATAAATTATTAAATATTATTATACAAAATAATATAGAATTTTCATAGCATTCTTTTGTTTTATAGTGATGTGCTATAAACAGAGGGAAATTTTTGTAATGTGGATTGTGTAGGGGAAAAATATTGATCTTTTTCCTCTGTGCATCATAAGTTCATTTGCTGGGGCTCTGTAAATTAGACTGACAAATGAGAGATTAACAAGAGAAAAACAAAACATGTTTAGTAACACCATGCATCACACATGCACAAGGGAGCTTTCAGTAATAAATAACACAAAGGGGTGGTTAGAAGTTGAATTCACATAGAATCTTAGCAAAAGCAATACATTTGTAGAGAAGTAACAAGGCAAAGGAAACTGACTAGGGGCTGGGAATTATGGGAAGGTAAATATATGGGAAACTAATGGTTCATAGCGCTAGTTTTAATATAGTTTGTTGTGTAGATTCCTTTTGCATCATCAGGGACTGATAAGGGTCTAGAGTTGGCTCCAGGTGATTAACTTCTTTCTGGTAGAGAGGAGGGACACCTTTATAAATGTGTGTTCTGCTTTTAAGCAAATACAAAGAGGGCAGAGGGCATTTCTTGTATCTGCTTGTTAATTGTCTTCAGCTCAATCAATATACTAAAGTCGCATATTTTGGGGTGGTATTCTGCTATCCTTCAATTAGTTACCTGAAATTGACATATTAAAGAGTATTTACTGAGAACCTATTTTTGAAGCCAGAATTTTAATAGTGATTTTATTTTTATAGAAAACATATATAGCATTAGTTTTAAGTCATGATTAATCCTATAATGACAAATGTTATTTTCTAAATGATATATAATATATCTTGCAATAGTCTGTTTTAAAAATATTTTACTAAAGGCTATTTAACTCAGGTTGAAATTTATATATATATAATATAGCATAAACTGAGCAGCTTTTATTATCAAAGTAAGTTTTTCTAACTTCCTATTGTGATTTTATTACTTATTTTGTAATGCTTTCTCTGTCAAAATTTGGTTAGATTGCAGTCCTCAACCTAATTTTAACATATTATCTTAATCAACTTGATTTTTATTTTCTGTAAAATCTAAGTCAATCACCACATCTAATTAAGAAATTAAAAAAACCCAGCATAAGTGTTTAAAAGAACAAATATCAGAAAGTATATTGAAGAAAAATATAATTACAATTTTAGAATACCCAATAGATAATAGATAAGACTGAAAATTTAATGAATAATATTTTAAAAGGGGATGTAACAGAAAGAAACAATAGAATAAAATAAGAAGTAAAAAAGGATTGGGAAAAAGGGGATAAAATGGAAGACCGGTAAATAAGATGATTAACATATATAACTGGAATACTAGAAGGAAAGAAATCAAAACAATGGGAACTAATAACTACAATCCAACAAAATTTTCTAAAACTAAGGAAATATTTGTAACAACATATTGAAAGAGATCATAATGTTTCTGGGGGAAAAAATGTTTTCAGAAGAGTCAACTCTATGACATAAAATAGTCAACTATTACAATTTAAAGAAAAAAAGGAAAATGTATCTGGCCAAAAATGATGAAATTATCTATAGCAGTAACAAATGAGTCTGACATTAGTCTTCTCAGCAACAACATATGAAGAAATGCATCACGTGAGCAGCATTTTCAGGAGACTCAAGGGAAGTACAATGTCATCCAATTCATCCAAGCTTCCTATTAAGTGTTGAACAAACGAACATTTTTTCAGTATGCATGAAGTCAGGCAATATTGTGATCATGAGCCCTTCTGAAGATATCTACTAGAATATAATCTTCCTCTGAACTAAGAGATGAATGAGATGTTGCCAGCAAAAAAACTGATAGGGATCATTTATATATATCATTTATATGTCATTATATACATATAATTGTAGATCTAACATTAAATGAAAAGGTGGGGAAAGGGTGACAGAATAATACGTAAATGTTAATATATTTTAATAAAATATTAATAATTCAAATTATAAAATTGAGAAAGAAGGCAGAGAGTAAGGTAAAAGTAAAACAAGCACATCAATTGTTGCATAAGTAATAAATTAGAGTAAAAACTGGTTATATGGTAAAGATTATATAAGAAAAATGTTGATCACAGAACTTATAAAAGATGTGATTACAAAGGTTTAACTGCTGAGACAAAATACAAATCTTCATAAGCATGAAAAAAATTAAAATTGGAGAAAAATATTTTATTAGAAAAAGATATATATAGATAAAATATGTTCAGTAATGTTAATATAAAACAATATGCATATTTGAACCCAAATATATTGTCTATCTAAAAATTATGAAGCTTAACTTCCATGACAACAAAAACAAAAAGATTCAAATTGACTCACAAGAACAAGACCTGAGTCTATGTTGTATAAAAGGTACAATGGACTCACTTAAATCAAAACTAGAGGAAATGAGGATTAAGATATACCAACCTGTGAGAACAATAAGAAAAAATGTTTCAAATCCTGAAATTACACAAAATAAAATTCATGTTAAAAAGCATTGAATGTAACAATTAAAATAATTCTCAAAGATGATATAGCAGTTATGAATTTATATAAACAAAATAACACAAGTATCACATTATAAAGGTGAAATTACAAGAGAGCCAACATTTGTCAGAAATAGTAAAGGGATAAAATTTTTAGTAGTAAACTTAAGAAATGTACAAAACCTGTATGAAGAAAACTTCAAAATAATCCTAACAGATGCAAAAATAAAAAAACATTTGAAAAAACAACAATGCAGTCCTTATTCTCAACTAGGACCAACATTATAAAAAGGGGAATAAGTTTTTCTAGTTTAATTTCTAAATCTAACATTATCCAAAAAAAGTTAGCAATATATTTTACCAGAGGCAGACTAGTTAATGCTTATTTGCTATTTAAAAAAGAAACTTGCAAAAATACTTAGAAAACTCTAATACAGAGAACTCTAGCAGGAGGTCTAGTGCTGTTAACATGAAATCCTACAAAAGAGCTACTACAATTAAGATAGCGGTATACTAGCACGTGAATAGATAAAAATATCAATAGATTTGAAAATCCAGAATTATTTCAAGTCTATAAGGAAGTTTTACATATGAGAAATGTGGCATTTCATATCAATAGGCAAAAATGACTTTTGAAAAATTAGGCTCAGGAAATGGAAAGCTGTATGGGAAAAATAGATAACATTTGAACATACAACACTAAATTTCCATATCGATCAGAAATCTAAATGTTCAAAATAAAATCATTCAGTTACTAAAGAAACCTAGGGTTAATTACTCTATAAATCAACTGTGTAGATAGGCTTTCTACAAGTTATATGTTAATTTATTTGTTATTAACATACTATAATATATAACACTATTTGTTATATGTTAAATATATGTTATTTATTTGTTAATTGAGGGGATCTCCTTTCTAAGTATTTACTCCTAAGCTACACTTTCAACTATACAAAAATATGTAGTCATAAAGTTATCTACTGCAATTGATATTTTTAATGGAAAAATATTGAAAACAACCTAAATGCCCATACATAAGAAATTATTTGAAAAAATGTTTGGTTTTTGTGAGTGCTATGCATCTGTAGAAAGAGTGGGAAAAAGGATTTATTGTTACATTTAAAAAGTCCGAATGAGCATGATGTATATATATAGGATATTATTTTTTGTTAAGATGGAGAGAAATAAAAAAAGAGATAACATTTACTTACTTTGTAAAAGACACAAGAAAGATAAAGGAGAAACTAATGAATTTGGTTCTGTACATGAGGTAAGTGAAACTGAAGTATAAAGGATAAGAGAAAGCGACATTATGCATAGATTTGATTTTTTTCTTTTTCTTTTTCTTTTGGTAGTAACAAGGTCTCACTATGTTGCACAGGCTGTTCTCAAACCCCTGGGCTCAAGTAATCCTCCTGCCTCAGCCTCCCAAAGTGTTGGAATTTCAGGTATGAGCCACTGCACCCTGCCTATTTTGACTTTTGAAAACTTATTGATGTTTCATATACTAAAAAATAGGATTATATTAACAAGTATGACAGAAAATACTAAAAACAGAATCAGCTATACTTCAAAAGATAATGATACTTAATCATCAAGTTCTTTGGATCATTTTAAGATAATCATCTTAAAATGATCCAAAGAACTCTTTGAAACAGTATTTTCATTATATATTGTCCTTCAAAAGCAAAAATAACTGCAAACTTATCTGAAACTCTAACTAATTTAGGGTGTTTCTCTTTTGCATAGATAATGGCATTGTCATTCTGAAACTATTTTGTTTTGTAGAATTAAGTAAATGAGTAAATTTGAGATTATATTGGGATCAGGATTCTCACTGTTGGAGAAAGGAGGTACAACATGGAATCTAGAAACACAGAAAAAGTTTTGCTTTGGGTTGAAATGTATATATTGGGCTGAATGAGTTATTTAATGTTTCCACTCTTTGCTCCCTGAAATGGCTCAAGAACAATGGTGTTTAAGTAGTTATAACCACAACTAGGACAGAGATATTGGTTTGTAAATATTATTCATCAGTAAAATAAACCTGAGTCTTCTTGGACTATTAGAGAAATTTGTGATTCCAGGGATAGGGCAAGAAATACGCAATATGAACCTCAACTCTTGAATAAGAAAGTAAGGAAATGCTAAAAAATAAGATGGGATCATGCTACTGTCCAATCAGGCATGATTTGACCATCAAAATGCATAAGGATAGTATTAGATTATAACCCATTGAATAGATTACTAGTCTAACAATCCATACTTATAAAAATAGCTATATGGTGTTAGATTATAGATAATGATAGAGATAGATAGATAGATAAAGAGAGACAGTAATTTTTTTTAAAACAATAGAGTGTAAAATTATAAATGTAGAAGAAATAATAGATTTAGAAAAATCACCATTTTCAAACATCGTAGTAATAATTGATTTAGGTAAAATTAATCAATGGAAACAAAGATTACTGGGTAAATGAATAATAGAATGTTAATAAGTATCAAAAAGTTTCCTTACATATTACTTAAGGAAAAGTGCTTTTACCAAGGAAAAATCTGGTGGATACCAACATAACCATATGATTAAACTTCACCCACCATAGTGAACTAATAATAATTATCAATTTTATAATTACCAATTATCCTACTAAAAATACATACTCTGAATATAATTATGAGAAAATATTAGACTACCCACATTGAGGTTTATTTTACCAACAACTGATCTGTGCTCTTCAAAATATATCAGTATCATAAAAGGAAAGAAAGGCTGAAGAATTGTTTCAAGTTAAAGAGAACTGAAGAGACAAAGCAATAGAATGAAGTTTGTGATGGTAGACTGGATCAGGGATGCTGGTGGATATCTATCAGGGCCATCTATTCTTGAGACAATTAACAAAATTTTAATATGGACTTATTATTAAATAAATTGCATTATTTTTAAATGTCCCTAATGTAATCATTTGACTGCTTATATAACTAAGTGTACTTGGTGTTAAAGTATTTATGCTAAAGCATTTGGGGATATATAGGAGCAAAATGATGACTTGCATAAGTCTGGATGTAGAATATATGAGTGATTTTTGCAGTTTTCTTGCAACTCTTCTGTGAATTTGAAGTTATTTTAAATAAGAGTTGAAAAAGTTTTAAGCTAAAATTCAGAAAAGCATAGTAGGATTTTCTGCTCACTAATGGTGCTGAGGAGACAAATACCCATCATCTCTTTTGGACTAAATACTCTTCATTTCTTGGAGAGAATAGCAAACACTTTTAAAAAGTAGTTTTTCTTTCAAACTGTTGCCTAGTATATGCTAAAAATAATAAGTTAAACTGAAAAAACATGTTAATCATAAATAAGATTAATTGAATATAAATTGATACATCTAACACTTTGACTAAAATTACATCTACCCCAAGAGATCAAATGGCACTCCACAAAAAAGACACTTGCACTCGAATGTTTATAGCAGCACAATTCACAATTGCAAAGTTGTGGAAACAACCTAAGTGCCCATCAATACATGAGTGGATTAATAAAATGTGGTATATGTATACCATGGAGTACTATTCAGCTATAGAAGAGGTGATATAGCCCCTCTTCTATTTTCCTGGATGGAACTGGAAACCATTCTAAGAATAGAAAAATAAGCACCACATGTACTCACCAGCAAATTGGTTTCACTGATCAACACCTAAGTGGACATATAGGAATAACATTTATCTGGCGTTGGGCAGATGGTAGGGAGGAGGAAGGGATGGGTATATACATACATAATGAGGGGGATGGCCACGCTTGAAGCTCTGACTCGAGGTTGGGGCAGGCAAGGGTAATGTATGTAACCTTAACATTTGTACTCTCATAATGTGCTGAAATAATAAAAAAAAAAACCAGCCAGGTAGAAGTCAAAAGGAAAAAAAAATTACAGTTTTATTTAAGACTTATTTGCCTCAAGACTTTGTTTAAATGACACTTTTTGTGCTATATTTTTAGATAAAATACCATTCAAATTATAACTTCTAGAATCCCAGAGTAAATATTAATAAGTTTTCTCATATTAGCAAAACACATTTTTTACATTAAAGATGCACAAAATATATTTTGCAACAATTGTGGTCTATATTATTCAACAGAAAACTTAATGAGTTCACAGTGTGGTCACTGGATGATTCTTCTGATCAGTGAATTAAGTAAATGAAGCAGAAATATAGACAACCAAATGAAGATGTAAAGCTCCCTCACCACGTATAAATCACACATTTAATGTATATTGAATAAATTCTTATAGTTACTGCGTAAAAAGTTTTTCTTTCTTTCTCTTAAAGCAGAATTCCACTGCACAAAATAAAAGTATGTTATGTAAGGAGCAAGAAGCTTGTAACATAACTAAATTGTGTGCTGCTATTTCAAACAGGATTATACTCAAAAACACAATCAAGATAGTACTATGGATATGAAGGGCCATTAGATAATATTAATAAGCAGGAAAACTAATTAACACCTTCTGCTTCCAGTACACTTGAACCTTCAACTTGAATGTGTTGACCACCACTTTGAATAGGGTGCTGGACAGTTGAGTTATCTTGCTTTTGTGCTTTTGGCAAACTGGACAGCATCACTATTCTCTAGGCTGCCCAGATATTAGCACTACATGTAAGCACAGATGAGACAGGCTGGGAGACCAATGAGACTGCTGCAGTTACTGGCAAGAGATGGATGAACATATATGCTGGCTGTTCTGGGGTTCCAGCAATAGGAAAGATTTCTTAACCAGGGTTGCATGCTAGTATCAGAGCCATTGGAACTCAAGAAAACACATGGGCTTAAGCATTAGATGTCTGTCACACAGAAGTCAATATAGACTGATAACCAAGGCCTCCTCAATAATTTTGATTTCAGTTATTTTATTCCTATAATCTGTACAAATGATTCTCCAGTAGCAGATTACTAGAATCAGATCTGCCAATTTACTTATTAAAATTCAGTTTCCTGATCCCCTTCCTCAACTATGGAATTAATATATTCATGATAGATTTCTAAAATCCACAGTTTTCCGAAACACCCCAGGTGACATCTGTGTACTAAAATTTGGAAACCAAGGCACTATGCTCTACTGTGTTAAGGGGGATTCTTTCCTCGAGAGATCATTTATAAGTAATTCCTAGGAGAAATTAAATCCTTTTTCAAAACCCATATACATACATACCTATTAACAAACAAATTGCCACCTTTATTCTGCATGAAAAGGGAAAAAAACAAAATAGTAAATAAACAGTATAAGTTTAAAGAATAAGAGCTTAAAAGCAAATTAGACAGTAGCAATGAGAAAAGGAAAAGCAAGAACATGTCTATTTACTAGAGTACGTCATTACATTGAGGTTTCTAAATATGGGGAAATGGAAATGAAAGTGTAATTCTATAACTAATTGTATATGCTTATAGTAGCTTCTGAAAAATATATTATTGCATTGAATTGCTTACCCTAAAGTTGCCTTTTCCAACTCTTTTAATTGGCTCTTACAGTATGCTAACTGTGAGGCACAATTAAAGACTCCAGATGTGACTGTGATTTAGCTTGTTGAAAGAAATTGTGAGACATTGATGATCAATGCTAATTTCTTACATTCTGCTCAAATCTTGGCAGTAATGTGAGTAAATCCCACACAATGTTGTTGCACCACATTAATTATTTTTTCTTTCTTTACTCAAATATGTGACACATTTGAAATTAATAGATTTCTTCAGATAACAACAAATAGAGGAATCTGCCGAATATGTATATGTATGTGATTTTTCTGAGCCAGAGACATATACCTAGAAAAAACTGCTAATGACAATTGATTTATCGTTTTATAACCTGATAACAGTGCACGTGAAAATACTCTTTATTTCCTTTTTGTGTCCAGTTTGTTATTATTGTAAAGTCACCTAAGTTAAGCATAGGGATTTCCACAAATGAATGTTTTCAATATCAGTAAATGATCTTAATCCTTGAAGTCAATGATAAATATCTCAAATAACATTTTATATTATAGGTTCTTAATCTGCATTTTCTGTTATTAGAAATTTGGGCATCAAATATATAGCACCATAAATCCACTAAGGGAAGAGGCATATGACATAGAATATATTGGCTTAGCCAGATTTGAGTTAAATTAGGCTTTGCCACTTACTAGCTCTGAAATCATTGGTAACAGATAGCTCCAAGATTTCATATTTTTATCTACCAATAAGAACATTACTGCCTATCCTACAGGGTGTTTATGTTGATTAAAATAAACAATGTACATGAATTGTTGGTTTGAGTTTTCTATGTTCAATAAACAACCAATTCTTATGATGATGATGAAGGTAGTTAATAATAGTAAAATAGAAGTATATTGAATTTCACTGAATTTATAGAAAAATCAGATACCCAAAAAGGAAAAAAAAAAACCTTCAGAATGACCTATCCATGATAAAACACGATAAAAGCTGAAAGAGAAGTCAAATCAGAGGAAGTACAAATCCAGGTGAGAAAAATTCACTACGGATCTTTCTTAATGTTTTAAGATCATAAGATCTTTATTTTCATGTGTTTTTACCATAATGTCTACAAGGCACTCAAAAATTCTTGCTAAAATAGAATTCCTCTTTAATTGAATGTCCTGTAGACATCTTAGTAATTAATGAGGATATAGTCAGATTCAAAAATTCTGGTGATTCTGATAACACATTAGCAAGAAAAAATTTTTCATATTGAAAACAAATCAATAATGTCCTATGCATGCCTCCATTGCAATGCAGAATGAGAGTTACAAAGAGTATTTAATACAGCTTTTGAAGAATTTTAAATAAGGCATTTAAAACAGAGGGAATGGTATCCTGACTTCAATAAAATATTCAGGCTATTTAAAAATATGAGTCTTTATTTTTTAGACTCCTTTAGAATCAGAAAAATGTGTGATATTATTTACTTTTTTTTTTTTTTTTTTTTTTTTTTTTTTTTTTTGCTATAACACATAAGCTTCCTAATCTCTGTTTTTTAGCATGTAGGATTTTATTTCTTGGTCTATGAAAGTCCAATCTGCAGTGTTGAGGAGTGGATTCCACAGAGTCATTTACAAATACAGGCTGATGACGGCTCTGCCATCTTCAACAAGTGACTTCCAGGGTTTCTCTGTCAGCAGATGTTGACATTACCCTGTTCACAATCTCATGGAATTTACCAATGTAGTACATTTCAGCCTGGCTTCTGCCACCAGCATTTACATCACTTGCTGAGAGCTTTCTTTGACAAGATAAACTCACTCTGCCTGCTAACAACAGGCTAGAAGTGCTGCCCAGTAATGTGTGTCTTTAGTAACAGCACACAAATGACTAGTGAAAGCAGGTGGATAAGTATCCTATTTCTCTGGTCTCTTTGGTGGGATAATTGGAGTTGCATGTTCTACACTGACCCTTCAATTCCACAACAGTGTTAAACCAGTTACTTGCAATGTTAATTAACTTGATAACATGTCCTTTATTATCTGCATTCCTTTCCTGATTCTATGAGCATGGATGAAAGACTAAGAAAGGCTATATAATCAATTGTTAATATAGATCACTAAATGGAAAATGAGGCTAATGTGGGGTTAGGGGATCTTATGGGAAATGGCTTCTAGGTAAAATAACTGGGAAAAGTACCAAAAGCAAGCACGTACACGATCACAAACAAATCTATATTAAGAAATTAAGTAAACTATCATTTAAAATAACTGAGATAAACTTAATATTTAATAAAGTAAAGTAACTACATTAAGCATATTTTATCTGGTTGCCTGGAAGTTAATCATGTTGCAATCATATGTTTGTAAGAATATACACATACAGACACAAAAACATGTCTTATTACAACATACAAAACTAGAGGGAACACATGGTCTTAACGCTCTAATATCAGCATTTAACATACATAAAATATGTGTGGTTTTTCTTGCAGGAAATATTTTTATAGTCAATCTAGAAGGGTTCAAACCAAATTAACTCTTTTCCAGACTGCCCAAAATGATATCTGTATGGGCATGCCTAGACCAAGAAGCCATATCATTTTGAAGTAAAAAGTAAAAGCAGGAGTGGAGATTTCAAACTGAATGTAATGAAGCAAATAAAAAAAGTAGTTTTAAATATACCTCTTAAGAATAATTATCTATCCAACGAATGAGTTTTTGAAACCAGGAGTTTTTGAAATTTGCTTCCTATTATATATTCACATTACCATGATATAAGAGTAAATCATCATCTTATTTTTTGAATTAGTATGAAAATAATTTGGAGAACAAAATGTGTACATTAGAGTCGCCAAAAATTTGTTATTATTATTTTACTAAAGAAGGTAAGAAAGTATATATATGACTTACTCTATTAATATTTACATATTTCACAAGATGAAAATTAACATCATTGATTTCTACATTATATGTGTTTATGTGAGTGAATGATATAAAAATAAATAATTCTTCCCTATGCATTTACCTTCCATTTTCAAAGAAATATATCCTCAAAGGAATGATTATAATTTTAAGATTAAAAAATTATTCATGCATAATGTCATTTTAATTTTTCATATTTTTAACACTACACTCCTTTTTTCTCTTTTAAAATACTTTCTTTTTTTATTTCAGCATATTATGGGGGTACAAATATTACAGTTATGTATATTGCCCATGAGTATGTTTTTCATTATACTTACTCTTCTGTACTTTCCTTATCACTTTGTATTTCTATCCTTCTTACTAAACTCTGAGGATGCTGGCTATATCTTATTCTGAATAGAGTAGAATTAAATACATCTTCTTGACTTGGAAAATTGGAACTGCCATTTAGAGAAGGTTGCACTACGTTATACTTCATTCATCATTCTTTCATACATTTATAAAAATGTATTATGCACTGACTACATACTCATCCCAGTGCTAAGAGCTCAAAATATAAAATATTACATGATATGGAGCATGAACTTTATTCTAAAATCTGATGATGTCATTAAATGATATTCTGCAGTTGAAAGGTAGGTATGATTTGTGTTTAGACAGAACATTCTAAGGGCAGTATGTAATATGGATCTGAGAGTAGAAAATTAAAGAAAAATGGATAAGTGGAACATATTATAATACTCACGATAAAGGAATTTGAGGTACTAATACTGAGTATATTTGATGCAAATGCTATGACACCATGCTGTTATAGCTGGTCCACAGACATGGACCCTAATGAATGAGATCTTTCAGTATTCATGCTTATCGTGGTCTCCCCCCACATTAAATCTGGGCTTGCTCTGCTATTCTCTTTGATCAATAATTTGCAGCTGAAGAGACTCTTGAGCTTCCAAAAATAGTCCTTAGAAGAGCTGAAGTGTCCACCTTCATCTAATAAAACACTCACTCCTAAAATCCAGTCACCACACTGTTAAAAGTCCAAGCCACATGGAAAGTCCATATTAAAGAAAAATGTGTTGTTCTCATCAACATTTCATGGAGGAGCTGCCAGCCAACAACTAGCATTAATTAGAACCACATAGGTGAAATTTCTTAAACATTGCATTCCAGTGTAGACTCCAGATGTCTGTGGCACCAGATGACAATGATATAGAGCAAAAGAACCATCCAGCTGAGCCCCAACAGCAAATAGAATCATGAGAGATAATAAAATCATTGTTTAATTCAGAAAATCTTAGAATAGTTTTGTCATGCAGCATAGATAACTTAGACAAATATTGGCACCAAAAGTAGGTTGCTGCTGTGACAACAGACTGAACATGTGGGATCAGCTTTGGGGCCAGTTGTCAGGTGCAAGCTGAAAGGGCCGTGAGGAGAATATTAGTGAAGGCTAAAAGGGAAATGAGGGTATTGTTATTAGAGGCTAGAGAAAAAGGTGTCCTGTCTTATATATTTTGACAGCACTATTCCCTGCAAAACACATGGAAAATTAAAAAAGTATCCATTGAACTTGTAGATCAAATTAATGACATTTCCTAACATTAAAAGAGAAGTAGTGCTTAGAGGCACTCTTTGAAATTTAGAAATAATATATACAGTTGACCCTAGAAGAATCCAGATTTATACTGTGCAAGTCTACTTTTATAAGGCTTTTCTTCTGGCTCTGTGACCCCTAAGACATCAAGACCAACCAACCCTTCCTTTTCCTCCTCCTCTTCAGCCTATTCAACGTAAAGATGATGAGGATTAAGACCTTTATCTCCACTTAATAATAAATATATTTTCTTTTCTTTATGATTTTTTAATAACATTTTCTTTTCTGTAGCTTACTTTATTGTGTGTGTGTGTGTGTGTATGTGTGTGTGTGTACGAGCTAAAAAAGTTGAGCTCATGAAGGTAGAAAGCAGAATGATAGTTACCAGAAGCTGGGAAGGGTAAGGGGGATGAAGAGAGGTTGGTTAATGGGTGCAAAACTACAGATAGAGAGAAGGAATAAATTCTAGTGTTTGTTAGCGCAGCACAGTGACTATATAGTTAACACCAATGTATTGTATATTTCAAAGTAGCTAGAAGAAAAGATTTGAAATGCTCCCAACATAAAGAAATGATAAATGTTCAGGTGATAGAGATCCTAAATACCCTGATTTGATCATTACACATTCATATACATGTATCAAAACAGCACATGTACACCATATATATGTACAATTATTATGTATCAATAAAAATAAATAAGTACAAAATTTGAAAAATTTTAAAAAGAATACAGTAAATACAATATATAATACATATAACACAAAAAATACATGTTCATTGACTGTTTATGTTATCTGTAAGACCTTTAATCAACAATAGGCTATTAGTTAAGTTTTGGCGAGTCAAAAGTAATACATGGATTTTATACTGCATGGGTGTCAGCACCCTTCACCTCTGCATTGTTCATAGGTTAACTGTACTTCATTTGGGCATGTCATTCCAACATTAGCTTTTAGTGGGATGCAGAGAACACCTTCTCTACCAAATCCAACCTGCTATGAAGGCTGCAGTGCCACTTTTCCATGTGATCCAGGAGATTTAATGATACTGAAATTAAGGAGGAAGTATATAATGTTTGGCAGGCCTCTAGGGGAGAATCACAATATAGACCTTTATAGTTTTGGAGTAAAGCTATTCTATACCCTGCAGATAATTATTTTCACATTGAAAAACAGCTTTGTGCTTATTTGGGGGTCCTATAAGAAGCTAAACACTTGATCCTTGGCTACTAATTTATCATGAAATTTGAGATGTCCTTCATGAACTTAGTGTTTTCTGACACATCAAGTAATTACTGAAAGAACAAATAAGTTGCATGACCAAGTGCTCATTTCTCCAGGACTTCTACTGCCTGTATATTGTCACCCCTTTCTCAACTGGCACTTATGGTCTGTAGAGAGTTTCTTATGATCACTTTCTAGAGGACAAAAATTTAGTCTGTCTTACAAATAATTCTACATAATATTCTGGTGTCACCCAATAATGGGTATCTGCAGTACTAGCACCCCACCCAGGGGCAGCTCTGAAGCAAAGTTTTTAGAGAAAATCCTTGTATCAAACAATCAACTTTGTTAATTTGATCTGGAAATAGAAATGACCAGAATTTCAGGTCTACATTGACCCACAGGCAGTGACTAACAAACTAGACTGAGAAGCAGGAGCTTTGAAGAAACGTGATTGGAAAATTGTTGACAAAGAGGATAAGAAAGAGGTATGTAGACAGACATTTCTATAAAAAAGTGTCTGTGTCCCCTGCCAGTGCTTCAAAAAGAACAACAAAAGCAGAAGAGAATCTTAAAGTTCGGGTCGACAAGATGAATGGCTTCATGAATGCCAGTCAGCCTCTCTCTAAGCCATCCTTCTTCTGAAGATGGGCTATGAATAATATGGTCCTATAGGCAGGAACAGAGGTTATGTGTGGGCTCAGCAACACAAACTTCCACTCACCAAAAATTACCTGGTTACAGCCACTACTGAGTGTCAAACCTGCCCACAGCAGAGGCCAAAACTGATCCCACAATGTGCCACTATTTTCTGAAAGGAAAATGTTATAATACTTTAATGTATGTTGGTTATGTTTCTTTTTCTTCTCAAGAAAAGTACCTTCTGGATGAGGTCAAAGTGTCTCAATATGGCTACCCTAATTAATGAATGACAACAAAAAACATTACCTGGCTGTCTGACCTAATCTGGCAATCATTTTTCCATAAGACATGTGCAAACAACTCTTTTAAAAGGTACTAGGACAACTATGCAAGTTCTCAACTTGTTGCCTAATATGCATTATAATTTTGCCTTACTTTATTATTTGTAATACCAGGGAGTACTAGAGTTTATGACACCACTCATAACAGCCCAACAATGCTTTCTTTGCTTCTTTATATTTGATTATCAAGAAGCAAAACAAACACAACTAATTGAATAACTGATTACAAATCTAATTCCATCCCATTTAAAGAAATACCAGCAGCATTAAATCCTTCTACAGTTTAAGTTCGGAAAATAAATGTCTACTAAATATGGGTTTACTTTGATGGTAATTTTATGATAATAACAAATCCAATGAAATTTTTGTAAAAATTTTTGTAAAAAAAATTTTTGTATAAAACATACTAATATGGGACAATGTAGTCTTTGAAATCTTCAAGCCAATTGTTTCTTTTTATCCTGTGACCTTATGTAAACTGATGCACATTATTTACATTTTAAACAATTATTGACTCAACTTTAAATGGGAATAATAAATTTTGGCACATAAGTATGATAATTAATGTACAAAATTACCTAGACCAGCAGTCCCCACCCTTTTTGGCACCAGGGACCGGTTTCATGGAAGATAATTTTTCCATGGACTGCGGGGAGGGGATGGTTTCAGGATTATTCAAGCACATTACATTTATTGTGCACTTTATCTCTATTATTATTACATTGTCATTTGCCACTCACTGATAGGATTTTGATATGAGTCTGCAAATGATTGATTTATTATGGTCTCTGTGCAGTCAAACTTCTCCATTAAGTATAATCTGTATATGGAGCCACTCCCCAAGTGCTAGCATCACTGCCTCAGCTCCCCCTTAGGTAATCAGGCATTAGATTCTCATAAGGAGCGCACAACCTAGATCCCTTGCATGGGCAGTTAAGAGCAAGGTTCCTGCTCCTATGAGAATATAATGCTGTTAAATGCTTGAGGTGATACATATCCCGATTAGTCTGATTAAATCATTACATATTGTATTCTTTTATCAAAATATCACATGTACCCCATGTACAACTATTATGTATATCCATAAAAAATTTAAAAGAGAATAAGGAAACAAACCTATATTCATTTTCAAATGTGGTAGTAATGAATTCTTAAGGTTTTCTTTAGATTTTAATATTAAAATCAAAATCCTACAGGTATTCTCAATTTCATAAAATATGCATGTGATAGAATGAATTATCAAGTTAGAATTAAGGCAAATATTAGTTCTAATGTGAACTTGATGATTACTAAAATAAAGGCTATAGCACTCTTGTTATGTTATTTATGATTGACAACAATATTTAAGTTTTTTTAATGTTTCACTTAATATAACAAGAAGAAAATCACATACAATTTTGGCAATAAAAAAACTATTTGATGAGAATCCAGAATAAATGACTCCTTTTACTTGTTTTGTGTTCTTAGGAAAATAATGAAAAATTTTGAATGCTTAGTTTGTCCTCTGTAAAAGGATCTCAACACGTTATTTTGATGAATAATAAGGATGGTATATGAATTTTTAATTATAAAGTTATATAAAAGTAAATTACATTTTACCAGTCATATATGCTATTATATTGATATATAATAATATATACAAATTGTTTTGGATAATATTTATTGAATTTTCTACTTTAATATACAAACTTGCCTCACCAGGACTATGAGGAAAGGAAGTAATGACATTTTCTTAAGGTAAGAAGGACAGAACACTAGGTTCGAATACACTCACCTTGAAATGATCTTGGTATAAAATCGTGTACAATAAACATAAAGGGCAATAGACAAAATTGAGTTTGAGTTTCAGCCCTAACACTAAAGGTCTAGGTAATCGTGGTTCAGAGTTAACCTCTCAGGTTTTGAACTCTAGTCTTTCCTGTTCTACTGTAATATAATGCAAAATAATATCAGAGGATGTAGAGTGATAGCAGAAAAATGGTTTGTGACTGACTGAGCCACATGATACATTTAGTACCAAGCAATATTGGATGAGAATAAAAACTTGCCATTTATTTTTTCCACCAACTCCATGGTTTAAAACTATTTTATTTTCGTCAGTAATATGAAATATAACCAGCCTGAAGATGAATGACATTGGAAAGAATTAAGAGGAGGAAAAAATCTATAAAAGAGAAAGAAGAGAAGAAATAGATCTTAACAAAAATTAAAACATGGAAAAGTCAAAAATAGTAGAAGTCTTATGACATTTATTCCTAATAAAACCCATTTGAAAAATAAGAGTCCATGCAGAATCTACTGACTTTTTAATTTTTCTCCTGCTGAAATGTATGTTATTTATAAAAGGACGAGCAACTGGCCATAGCAATCCACTTTTCTCAGTCTGAAGTCCTGGCTATAGCACTTGCTAATAAACTAAAGAAAAGAATCAAGACTAACATAGAAACATTAACTTCAAGCACTTTCAGAATTAAATGGAATGATTAATTTTTTTTTAAGAGACTAGGTCTCACTCTGTTGCCCAGGCTGGAGTGCAGTGGCATCATCAAAGCTCACTGCAGCCTCCAACACCTGAGCTGAGGCGATCCTTTCATCTCAGCCTGAGTAGCTGGGACTACACCCTAACCACCCTCAGCTATGAAGTTCATAATTTTTATTTCTTATTTTATACATCTCATTATCAAAATGTATGTTTAACATAGTCAGTAAAAATCACTTAATGTAGTAAACATATTTACATGTGTGTGGATGTGTATTAGCTGTATTTAATTGTTCTAACATATATTTGTATTCCAATACTTTAAAAAATCAATTAACATAGTTGTTATTAAAACCTTAAAATGTTTTGATTCAAGATTATGATATCTCCTGTTTATCTTCCCAAGAAAAAGGACCCTTAGAAAACTCTTGAAGTAATTGTCATTGATATTAAAAACTCCTCTCCCACGTAACTGAAAAAGTGGAAGCAACATCTAAAAATGTTTTATTGATAACCAGGCACAGAGTATCATCTCATATGACTCAGAACTATGATCTTAGGGTCTAGAACATGTTTATTTTAAATCTCATTGGCTCTTAAACAATAAAATGGTATCATAAAGTTATGTTTTTACCTTTCCTGTTTATAAAAATTACTGTTATTTTATGAAGTCCAAGTATAGAAAAGGTCTTTCACTGATAGATAGTGAAGGTCTTTTGCTGACCATACCATATATCACAAATTTATATAGTAAATAGATCAAGAAAATATGAAGATTACTCCAATTTTAGCTATTTTGTGTTGGAAATTATTGTTGCATATAACAAACTGTGGTGTTGTAATGTTGAAACAAGATAAAAGAAGATAAAATTCTTAGACTCTATTAACATTAATCCAACAATAAATTTGGTTTTCATTTTTAATAAAAAATAATCTGGATAAACAATGTAATCTAAAGTTAGTTTCTTATCACACTACTAAAAATATTTTTCCTCTTTGTTTTTAGTTGTTATTAGGTTATATAAAAAATAAAGAATATATTGCCTGTGTCCTTTTTTCCTTATTTTTTAAAGATTTTGAATAATATGATCAATAACATTTGTGATAGTATAATTCATTTTATGTTATAACATTTACATTATATAAGATTAAATTTATAATAAAAATAAATCATATTTAATCACTTACTATCCTTTAATTTTATGTTTTTATGTATGTATGTAAAATAGTAAAATGGACATTTTTCTAATATCAATACTATCAGATATATCTAAATATACTTTTGGTAAAATATTCAAAACCTTGTAATTTTAAGTTAAGTGCATTTACCTTGCTTTTGCAACTCAGGCTGTTTCCACAGAAACAGCAGCTGGCACTCAGAAGCAGAATGTTTATAACTTTGATATTTCAGCTGTACTTGTCAGGTAGATGATGGAAATGTCATTTTTCAAAGAAGCACCTGCAGCTTTTGGGTTCCAACAGGTTCGTGGAATAACATTTTAGCTTCTGAAAAAGTTTTAGTTCATAATGTTCCTTTATAAATCATAACTATGCCTGCTTTTCAAAGAGACTTAATTACTCTAGGTCTATTTTAGAAAATGACTTTTTAAGTGTAATAACTGATTTGGTGTAACTTAGAATTATAATGATCTACAGGGTTCTCAGTGTCTCAGTGAGGAAAATTATCATGATAATTTGCCATAGGTCAGACATCTACAGAAGGTAGATTCTGTCTGGAGCCATTTCTGTGGTGATACAGTATTTCTATTCTAGGAGTTCATTTCTATTTGGCTATAAATTCATGACTCTAGGAAGTTTTATTCCCAGGAATAAATCACATCTGGGTAGTGGGCTGGTCACAACATCTCCTACTACAAGCCAACAAATACCAAAACTTGCTGACTTTTTGATACCAGTAATCTGTTGTGCTTTACACATTACTGCCAGAGATAGGCTATAAAGTGCTAATACTCTGCTGGTTCTAAAACCCAGTGATGTACTTAAAATGGTCCTCATAATTTCCTCCCATCGATGCATTTACAGAACTTGGCAGTGGCTAAATTTTGTCAATGACAAAAGAGTAAAGTAAAAGATGACTTGCGGTAAATAAAAAATTTCTCAAATTAGTATTTCAAGATTGAAATTTCCAGTTAAAGAAACATGGTAGTCTTAAGGAAATAAAATGATATTATATTCTTCCATTTATAAAAAGGACTCAGGCAAGACAAACTAAAAATATTTCATGGATCAGGATAGCACTTCAGCATGAAAAAAAGACACTCAGACCCTATAAACTTATTACCAAGACACATTTAGTCAAAACAGCCTAATCAGCTGCCATAATAAGCTGTGGCTGTTTTTAATGGGAACTTACTTGCTAAAGGAAAATGATCACTTTTCAGTAATTCAATGAAGCTCATTGAGCAACTGCTGCATGTAAGACATTATCATGCTGTTTTATAAGAGAAAATGAAGGGAAAATAGTGCTAGATAACAACCCCAGAAGTCTAATTCTGAACCTGAACCATGTCAACAATCTTCATGGAAAATGGTTGTCCTAACCTATGATGGTGTTTAAATCTCAAATTCTGGGTTGACTTTTAAATTATGTGTGTTCTATTGGGGGAAAAAAGGCAAATGGACTTATGCAAAAGTGATATTTGGATTAAAGATTTAAAACACTTGTAAAACAAATGCACATAGCACACATAGTAGTAAAAATTAAAACTGAACATACAAGCTACTGAAAGGAGAAAATATTCACAACCTATACATTCAATAAAGGGCTAATTTCCAGAATTTACAAAGAACTCAAACAATTCAGCAAGCAAAAAACAAACAACTCCAATTAAAAAAAAGTGATCAAAAGACATGAACAAAAGTTTTTCAAAAGAAGATAGACAAATGGCCCACAAATATGAAGAAAAACTCAACATCAATAATCAAGGGAATGCATATTAAAACTACAATAAGATATCACCATATTCCTATCAGAATGGCCTTTATTAAAAAGTCAAAAAACAATGGATGCTGGTGAGGATGCAGAGAGAAAGGAATGCTTATACATTGTTGATGAGACTGCAAATTAGTATAATGCCTATGGAAAACAATATGAAGATTCCTCAAAGAAATAAATATAGACTTTCCACTGGACCCAGCAATCCCATTAGTGGTTATCTATCCAAAGGAAAAGAAGTCATTTTATAAAAAAGACACCGGTGCTCTAATGTTTATTGCAGCAAAATTCACAACTGCAAAGATGTAGAATCAATCTAAATGCTCTCCAATTCATGAATGAATTAAGAGAATATGGTATATATATATATATATATATACCATGAAGTACTACTCAGCCAATAAAAAGAATTAAATATCTTTTGCAGCAATGTGGATGGTACTGGGGACCTTATCTTAAGTGAAATATCTCAGGAATGGAAAAACAAACACAACATGTACTAGACTAATAATTAGGAAGTAATTGATAGGCACACATGGGCACAAAAAGATGTAAAGGTCATAGGAAATGAAGAAGGGGGAGTCAAGGAGGAAAGGAGAGGTAAAAACCTATCTATCAGAGGGGCCAGGTGTGGTGGCTCATGCCTGTAATCCTAGCACTCTGGGAGGCTGAGACAGGAGGATAGTTTGAGCTCATGAGTTCAAGACCAGCCTGAGCAAGGGCGAGACTCCGTCTCTATTTATAAATAAAAATAAAATAAAATAAAAAAATATTTCTATCGGGTACAATGAACACTATTGGAGTGATGGGCACACTAAAATCCCTGACTTAAACATTATAAAAGCTATCTGTGTAGCAAAAACATTTATACTCCCTTAATATTTTGAAATAAAAAAAGAATAAATGAATATACACTATGATCAAGTAACCCCAATAGTGGAATCCATATCAACAGAAATATTGCAACAGGACATGTTTTTGGTGGGGGGAAAAAAAACTCTACTAATTGTTGGCAAACTGCAGCAAAATAATACTATCTATACAATCAAAATGCTATTTTGCTAAAAATATTGTCACTGTTTCTTCCTAACTGAAATTTTGTTTATGAGATTTTAATGTTTTATCAGAAAGTGCAAACAAATGCATGTAATATATGCTTATTAGTATCACAATAAAGTATTAGTAAACAAAATGTATATATGTGTGTATCAATAATGACATATACATATATATAAATGCATGAGAAAATGCTAAAATAAATGTATCAAGTTGTTAATTGGAGGCTAATTATAGAGAGATAGGATAGGAAGAACAGAGATGGAGTGGATGATTAATGTTTTCTTTGTGTAGCTGTTTTTAGGTGTTTTATAACAAACATTAATAAATCTTTATAAAAAGACGATTTTTAAAGTTATTAGCAATAATCAACACTAAACACTAGATCCCAAGTGGTCTACCCAGACAACAATACATTATAATTTCCTTAACTGAATTCTAAAATTCTACTTTCTGAATGCAAAATATTATTTGCCATGTGTACATTTATTAAATAAGTGTTGTGTTGTGGGTTTATATTGATTATTTCTATATGCAATCAATTAAATCAATTAAACTTAGTCTCCTTCATGCAATTAGTTGAGAATGTCTTAAAATAAAAATAACAATCATTTAATAAAATTAAAGGTAAAAAATAGGCCATACTTGTTAAAGCATTTATTTTTTACAATTTTAATCACATATTAATATATGTTGGTAATTTTCCAATGAAAATTTGACTTGTTCACCTTATATGTCTTTTGTTTTATTTTGGCCCTCACAGGTTATCAAAAACATTTTGAATACAGATGTAGGAAATTTGGCACAGCGTAAATTACATTACATATTGCCGTGGCCTGTTTGCAGGACACGGGATGAACACAAAACACAAAGAAACACACAAAGAAAGACATGGACACACATTAAGACAGTACAAGACTGCAGCGCCGAACACACCAGTCATTTTATTTTTATACTCGAAAAATCAAAGTTACTTCCTTATACGTGACCACCTAGGCATTGCAGCAAGGGCCATAAATTCTGGAACACATAGCCTAAGGACACAGATGTCCCATGACTCAGGGTCTTAATGCGGTTGCTTAAGGCGATGGCCATAAGCCAGAGTTTGAGATAAGCACAGATAAGCAATGCAGCCACAAAGGGAAACTTTCCATTCCCATCCCTTTCAGCCTGGCCCCCTGTGGCTGTGCCTGTCTTAGGTTGTTCCTCCTTGAGGAATCTTACCCATCACTGACTAACCAGCCATCCCATGAGCTCAGGCAGTACCCATAAGGGCAAGATGTTTACCAAGTGGCCTCCAGACCTCCAGGGCTGTGGGGCTGGGAAACATTTGCTTACGTGCAGAAGCTCAAACTCTTTGTTATGCCTTCAAGCAGCAACCCCATTTGTTAGGTGAACCTAAGCCAGAACGTATGACTCTCATGCCTCTCTGGGCTGGGCACATACTCCTTCTCCTAAGATTAATTCTTAAGCTGCACAATTATATGGCAAGCCCTCAACAACATATAGAGTTCAATCACTTGAATACTTAGTAGTTTCAGTTCTGTTGCTTGAATATGATGGCATTTGGGGAAATCCAAAATTTTTTAGATTGTCAACATTCTAATCTCTGAATGAAGATAATATATTATCTTAATGAGTGGTTGTGATGCTTTAATGAAATTTTGTGGACATGCTTCAGAATGTAGATATTGGCATGCAAATAAAAGTTGTTTAAAAGTGAATGAACTTTTTTCTAAAACATAGTCTTGAGGTGTTTTTCTTCTTTTGTATTTTTAATTTCAAATAAGGGGTCTATCTATAGTCTTCACAATCTCCTTTCTATAACTTTTACAAGATTAATGTCTTCATCAAACATAATCTCCTGGCTTGTCTTTCTGGCTTTTTAACATTCAACATAAAGGTTTTATAATGGCATTTGATTTGTTTTTGGTACCTGAGAATATAGTACACCTGAACATGGATACTACTTCATTTTAATAATCTATGTACATTTTTATTTTGCTTATCCATCAAGAATTTAATTTGCTTTTTGCAAGATGATTTTGCTAATTTACAATTCTTTTCCATCTTGGCTTTAGAAAAAAAGCGTATTCATCTTATATTTATTAAAATCAAATCATTTTGGTCAAGCAGTGTATTTTTGAGTACATAAAACTTTAAAATAATATGAGGTTATTTTGGAAAATACATTTTCTGATGCTATTTTTTATAGGGTTGAGCTAAAATCCAGTAGATTTTGTGGCATAATATTTATCCCAAAACTCAGTAGCTTAGAACAACAAAAATTAATTAGCTGAAGAGACTGTAGATTGGTGAGTAATTCTTTTTTCCTGGTTCAGTTAATTTACGCATTCTCAAACAACTGATAAATCATGTGGAATCTGGCAGTTGTAGGGAAGCCACAGGTGGTATGGCATGTCTCAATTCCATGTAGTCTTTTTCATCCCACTGCCTGTCTCAGAGTATTGAAATGGCATCAGTAAAAAGAGTCACTTCAATCATTGGTTAAAAGGTCACCCCAGATTACATAATGGAGAAATAAGCTGATTCAATATTTGAAAATCATTCAGTGTAACCCACCATAGTAATAAGCTAAAGAAGAAAAAAATGATAGTATCAATTGACACAGAAAAAGCATTTGACAAAATTCAACACCCATTCATGATAAAAACTCTCAGAAAGTTAGGAATAGAGGACAACTATCACCACTTGATAGGAGCATGTATAAAGAAACTTACAACTTAATATGATAGTTAATGGTGAATGACTGAATGCTTTCCCACTAATATCAGGAATAAGAAAAGATGTCTACTCTCATTGCTTTTATTTAACATAATATCTAAGATTCTAGCCACTGTAATTAAGCAAGAAGATTATATTCCTATGGGACCACCATTGCATAAGTGCCGTGTCATTGACTAAAACATCATTATGCAGTGAACAGGAACTTAAGAAAAATAAACTGGCAGTAATCACTTGATCCCCTATTAAAGGCTACTATTTAGTAAGACATTCAAGACAGAGTTATCAGTTGATAGATAGACACATAGATCAACAGAATGAAGAACATAGAAATGAATCCATAAGAATATACCCAACTGATTTTGAAAAAATGAAAAAGCAATTCAATGGAAGAAGGATAAGCTTTCTAATAAATGAAAAATTGGGCACCCACAGAGAAAAGTAAATACTGAAGGAGAGCGACTTCACCAAAATGGCATAATAGAAGCAATCTGGCTTCGCAATCTGGCTTCATTCTTCTGTACAGGAACCAAAATGTATATTTGTGTGTGTGTGTGTGTGTGTGTGTACACACATAGCTAAGATTATCACCAGCAATATTTCAGAACTCAAATCTGAAGCTGAGACAATACATAGGGTCACAAAGAAATGAAAAACTCTGAACAGACACCCAAGGAAGAGCTAAATGAGAGTGGCTATTAGCAGCACCATGCTGTAGTAGGCACATGCCATTAGTATTGTGGGCATGAACTGCTAGCCAGCACTCCTCACACAACTAGGGTATGCTCTTTGGATGACCACCTCCATCCAGAATGGGAAGCACTTTAAATGTGAGCTTAGGCAAACCCGGACTTAAGGGTTTATCTATTGCTGAAAAGGGAAGTAGTGATCTAGGACTAAGGATATTCAACAGGCAAGCAATCACAAATCAAACACACTCTAGAAAAACAAAAACAAGACAGAGAGCAAAGTTTGAATTCAATAACTAATCCTTCAATGTAAAGCCATAGATGTATATCCACAAGAAACAGCACCAAACATGGAACCATGACAACCCCAAATGGACAAAAAAGGAGCCAATAACTGACCATAATGAGATGGTGATGTGTGAGCTCTCAGATCAAAAATACATATATCACATTTTATTAATCCACTCCTGTATTGAAGGGCACTTGGATTGTTTCTACATCTTTACAATTGTGAATTGTGCTATTAGGTTGGTGCAAAAGTAATTGCAGCTTCAGACTGTGAATTTTAAATCAGTATAACTAGGCTTAAACACATCTTTATTAATCAAAATAAGAGCCATTATAATCAACACATTTTTGCCAATGAGAAATAAGTTTGTTTATTCCTGTAGCATAAAAATTCGTGCTTTGGGATTCAATGAACTCTTGGAAAGAATTTTCTGCATCCTACTGGTTGTGCAAGCATTTTCCCTGAAAAAAGTTGTCAAGATGTTTGAGAAGTGGTAGTCAGTTGGCAAGAGGTCAGTTGAATATGGTTGATGAGGCAAAACTTTGTAGCCCGATTTGTTCAACTTTTGAAGTGTTGGTTGTGCAAAGTGAGATTGGGTGTTGTCATGGAGAAGAATTGGGCCCTTTCTGGTTGGAATTGGAAACCATTCTTCTAAGTGAAGTATTGCAAGAATGGAAAAGCAAACATCACATGTCTTCTTACAAAGTTTTAAAAAAGAAAATAAGGAAGGAAAAAATTGAACCAAAGTTTTAACAGACCACTTTGGGATATATTAATATTTGTAAGAATTGGATAAGGGAAATTGATGATTGTCTTGGGATATTTTGATTTTAGATGTTATTTAAATCCAGGAAATTAAAACAGTTGAATGACTTCCTATAGCTTTTATTAAGGAAATACAAGGCTCTATATTGCCGGGAGTCTTGCCAGTTATTCTATTATTAAGCAAAGTTTATTTCTCTACCTTTTAAATCTAACCTTGCCCATGACTTTCTTTAATCAATTAAATTAAATGGTAAGGCTCTTTGGGTTGGATTTCACCATCAATTGTCTGCTGTTGCATTGTTAGAGATGCTGTTTCAGTAAGTTCTGGTATCAGTGAAAAGGTGATGACTAGATCAAACCCAAACCACACTGCTTCTGCCTGTGCTGCTGGAATCTGGAGTCCTTTTATGCTCACTGCCATTCCTGTAACTGCCAAAAACTGCCAGAAGCAAGCATCTCCTCTCACCTTCTGATTATTTTCAGTGTATCCTAATGACAGAATCTAAAGTAAACCTTCTGGCCAAGGAGAACTCAAAACTGCATTTTGAAGAACCCCAATCCCAGCAGTATGTGTAGAATATAGGACAGTTTGGGACAGAGTGATTGCAAGCACATCTCATGATTCAAATCAGTAGAAAAAGGAAATACCAATCAAAAAGTAATAGTTGAAAAGCCATGTAAATTATATGATACTCTTCTTTCACACTATGTACAAATTTCCTTTTTTGTTGTTTACACATCTAAAAATAAAACTAAAAGTTTAAAACTATCAAAAGACAATTAGAGGTTCACAAACATAATGTCTTGAAAACTGGGAGAATGTCCTAGACTAATAACAAAGCAGCATAAACAGAAAGAGAAAATACTAACATTTGAAAACATTCAAATTCTGCTGTACAAAATGTATAATAAAATATAAAAATACCATCCATATACTAGAAAATGATACTTTTAAAGCAAATAACTGTCATAGAACTAGTACCCAAACTATATGATCTTCTAAAAGTCAATATTAGACAAACAATACAATAGTTTAATGTAAAAGTTTGTAAAGATTTTAAGAAGTAGGAAACCATAAAGGCCCATAAATATAGAGTATTCAAAATAGCTAGCAATCATGAAGGCTATAATACTAGTACTATTTCACTTGATCAGTTTGACACAAAATTAAATGTTTGACCTGTTACAGCATATTGGAAAACATGGAGAAAAGGGAACTCTCATATACTGACAGTTAAAGTGGAAATTATTACAAAAAATAAAATAAAATATTTTCACACCTAAAATTATAACTTGCACATATTTCTGAGTATACTATTTAAGGAGCTATATTTGCTTAATTTCAAAATATTGAGGGGGTACAAGTGCTTCTGTTAAATGGATGAATTACATAATGCTGGAGTCAGGGCTTTTAATGTGCCAGTCACCAGAGTAGTGTACATTATACTCGATAGGAGTTATATTTAATTGGGGAGAGAATGTTAAATAATAGTGTTAGATTAGATATCAAACTGATTAATATCCTAAACTGTAATAAAACAATAAATTTGGAGTTAGTTTTTACCAAAATAATTCATTCACATTTTCACCAAAACAAAAAAACTCCAAATAATAGCCTTTTAAATGTTAAAAGATGAAAACTGTAAAAAAGAAATGAAGCTAAGAAAAACTGTTAAATAATTAAAGGACTTTTTTGAAGCACAATGTTTAGATAAGAAATTACTTTGGGACAAAGTGGAAAATATTATGTGAAATATCACTGAGAATTGATCCATATTATTTATACAAATAACTCATACAACTAAATTAGAAACTGAGAAAAGGTCATTATACAGAAATTTCAAACAGGTTATATTAATTACTGATAAACACCTAGAAATGTCAATCCAATAATGAAAGAAATGGAAAAGCACCTCAATATCACTTTTAATCTATTAAATTAGCAAAGATATTGAAAAATGATAGCAATGTTTAAACTAGGGATGCATTAAATATATTAAATGTAAATGCTTTCTAAATTTTATATCTGATGGGAATATAAATTGGCATAAATTTTCTAATTCAATGTTGCATTTAGAAATTGAAACCAAGAAGCAACCTGGAAATGTGCACAAACATTTTAGTTATGGATATTTTAATAATAAAATGTCAATTCTACCTATAGTGATCTACAGAATTAATGCAATCCCTATCGAAATTCCACCATCATTCTTTACAGATTTAGAAAAAATAATTCTATGTTTCGTATGGAACCAGAGAGGTCTTGTATAGCCAAAGCAATCTTAAGCAAAAAGAACAAATTGGGAGGCATTAATCTGTCAGACTTCAAATTTTACTACAAAGCTATAGTATCCAAAGCAGCATGATACTGCCACAAGAACAGAAATATAGACCTTTGGAATAGGACGGAGATCTCAGATATAAAACCATCCCCATATTGTCATCTAATCTTCAACAAAGTAGAGAAAAAGGATACACTGGGGAAAAGAATCTCTATTCAATAAGCGGTGCTGGGAAAACTGGATATCCACATGCAGAAGATTAAAACTGGGTCCCTACCTCTCACAAAAATCAACTCACAATGGATAACATAATTAAACCTAAGGCATGAAACCTTAAGAATTCTGGAAGAAAATGTTGGTAAGACTCTTTTAAACATTGGCCTAGGTAAAGAATTTATGAAGACCCCCAAATCAATCATAGCAGCAACAAAAATAAACAAATGGGACCTGATCAAATTAAAAAGCTTCTGCACAGCCAAGGAAATTATCATTAGAGCAAATAGACAACCTACAGAATGGGAGAAAGCATTTTCTTTCTACACATCCAATAAAGGGCTGATAACTAAAATCTATATAAACTTAAGAAAATCGACAAGAAAAAAATCAAACAACCCCATCAATAAATGGGCAAAGGACCTGAACAGAAATTTTTCAGAGGAAGACAGACTAATGGCCAGCAAACATATAAAAAAGTGCTCAATATCTCTAATCATTAGGGAAATGCAAATAAAAACTACAATGAGATATCACCTAACTCCAGTGAGAATCACTTCTATCAAAAAGTCCCAAAACAACAAATGCTGGTGTATATGTGGAGAAATTGGAACACTCTTACACTGCTCGTGGGACTGCAAATTAGTACAACTCTTGTGGAAAGTAATTTGGAGATACCTCAAAGAGCTAAAAATAGAAATACCATTTGATCCAGCAATCCCACTACTAGGCATCTATCCAAAGGAAAAAAAGACATTCTGTAATAAAGACATCTGCACTCAAGTGTTTATGGCAGCACAATTCACAGTTGCAAAGATGTGGAAACAACCCAAGTGCCAATCAATACATGAGTGAATTAATAAAGTGTGGTACATGTGTACCATGGAATACTACTCAACTACAAAAAACAATAGTGAACTAGCACCTCTTATATTATCCTGGATAACGGCCTATTATTATCCAGGATTGAGCCCATCCTTCAAAGTGAGGCATCACAAGGATGGAAAAACATGCACCACATGTACTTGCCATCAAATTGATACTAACCAATCAATTCTAAGGTGTTCACATGGTAGTAATACTCACTGGGTGTCAGTCAGGTGGGGGGATGGAGGGGTGGGGAGGTAGAGGGGTGGAGGGGATAAACCCACAACTAATGGAAGTGGAGCATACTGTATGGGGGAAGGACAAGCTTGTAGCCCTAGCTTCAGAAAGGCAAACACATTACATATAAACAAAATGTTTGTACTCCCATTATATCCTGAATTAAAAAAACATTTTTTTTTAAGTTTTTAGTTATGGAGATCTCATCAGAATGCAATAGAAAAAGTCTAACAATTAGAAGCAACTTAAATGCTTAAGCACAGATGATGTTTCAGTAAATTGAGTAAGTTGTATGTCATATTATGTAACAATAAAACTATTTTTAAAACACTAATGTCTCTGGACAATAATCCACAAACAAGTTTTTAAAAGATATAAAACTTGATGTTTTGCATATTAATTATATACAAAATAAAATTAAAATTGAATAAGTAAAACATGGTTCGGAATGTATTACAAATATATATTGTATATATCTGAGTTGGATTGGTTATATATTTTATTTTTAATATTTATTAAATTCTCTAAACTATGTATTTTTATGTTTTTAATAGATTATATATATGCTATTGAATAAAATAATAGAGGAAGGATTACAGTGAAACACTTTGATATGGTTTAAAGGCTAAAGATTCAACAGAACATAACTCTATCTTGAACTATGAATAGCAAATATATTCTTCAGAGATAAAAATAAAATTGTAATGATATTTTTTTTACATTTTCTCAAATCCATTTCTACTTTGATCCTATAGCCATTTCACCACCTTACACGATATCATCTCCTGAATTTGCAATTGCAATGCCCTCATGACTGGCCTTCTGCTTATATACTTTTAGAAACTGCCATGAGAGATACCTAAAGTGCTGGCTACTACTGAAACTCATTTAAAAACTCCCCACTCCCAACTAAATAAAATTTAAATTATTCTGTCTTATACTCAAGATCATGGTCTATGCAATCTAGACTCAAATCTATTTTTTATACCTATTTTATCTTCCTACAGATTCTCTGAGTTTAGCAAAACTGGTTAGATATCTATTGTAGTCACTTAATAAATACATGTTAAGTAATTGATCATCTTGTTCTTTCATGTCTCAAGGCATAAGTCCATTGAGTTTCATTGATAAGAAATACCCTCACAAGCTCCTTGCCTCTACCCCTAACCCTCTTATCACACACAGACATCTAATTTTTTTGGTGACATTTATGAATTCCTCATGGTCTCATTCACATATTGTGTTTGCTATTGAGTCAGTCTGAAGTAGAATCCCTTTTCTTAGTCCCTGCTTGCACCTTAGTCCTTGCCCTCCTTAATTCACATCTCTTCATGCTGCTTTTTGTTTCTGTATGCTTGACCAAGTCTAGGAAACAGGATAGTAACAGTCATTTTTATTTTCTCAAACTCACATACAAAGCACTTGACCCACTAAAGGAGGAGGCATTGGAACATGTAAAAGTGGACAAAGACAGCACTACGGAATAAATTGAGAGGGGAGGGGTATGATAGTTAGAAAACTTCTTGGATAAGGATAGTTGCCTTCTAGAGTTTTTGGTATGTTTTAAGAGTTTGTGAATATGTAAAACAGGAAAATTAGAATTAATAAAAGCGTATATCTAATCACTGTGCTTTACCCACCCTCAGTGTACAGTTCTACTAATTATCACATTCCTTGATTGATTTATAGATGATCTATAACAATAGCACACAATAACAGCAAACCAATGGTAAAAAGAAGGGACGTTTTAACTCAGAGGTAGACCATATCTCAACATCCCAAACTCACACAATACCTTCTCAAAATTAATAGCAGTCAAAAATCCAACATGTTCAATCATCTTTATGGAAATACTTCTCACGAGTGTATGATCATATGAGAATGAGCACGTCTGCTATAAAATGAATGCAATCATAAACAGAATGAGTGAATGAAAGGGTATTTATAGCAGAAGGCAAAAACATAACATCAGGAAGTGTTAAGATAGGAGTGAATCAAACAAATATACTAGCAAACTTCTGATATACAGATTTAGGGTATTTTTTCTTTATGTTTGCTTGTTTAAGAACTCACATTACTGAAGGTCACTATCAAGCATAGTAATTTGAGTTTTAGTTTTTTAACAAATTTTGGCACTTTAAGTTATATATGTAATTGCCAGATATCAGCACAGCTGAACAGCTTCAAGTGGCTAAGGGGCCAATTTCATTCCAAGGTGGAGTAACCCTAGTGAAAGCATGAAAATAGGAAGCAATAACGATTTGGGAAGATAAATTTTTGTATTGCCAAAGTCACCCAGTCAATCACAAAACTATACATGTTAAACAGAATTAAATAATCATTTATGATCTCTGTATATTGTAAAAGGTTTCTAAAAATCAGCCACAATTACTAGTGCATGAATTTCAATACTGCTTTGTCATACTACTATACAAGTATCAATTAGTCATCAGAATATGTGAGAAACAGGAAAACAGTAACATCAAAAAATTATAATTTAATGTGGTTATAAAGAATGCTATATAATTAATCCATTCACATACAAACCATTATTTTAAAAAAATGTTCTTGTTAAATGCTTTTTCTGCATCCATTGAGATGATCATATGGTCTTTGTTTTTGCTTCTGTTTATGTGGTGAATCACAGTTACTGATTTATTTATCTTGAACCACCCTTGAATCCCTAGGATAAAGCCCACTTGGTCATGGTGGATTAATTTTTGATATGCTATTTAATTTGGTTTGCTAGTGTATTATTGAGTATTTTTACATCTATATTCATAAGGAATATTGGTCTATAGTTTTCTTTTTTTGCTGTGTCCTTTCCTGGCTTTGGTATCAAGGTGATACTGGCTGGCTTCATAGAATAAGTTGGGGAGAATTCCTTCCTTCTTTATGTCATGGAACAATTTCTGTAGTATGAGTACAAGCTCTGCTTTGTAGGTCTGGTAGAATCCAGCTGTGAATTCATCTGGTCCAGGACTTTTGTTTCTTTTTGGAAAATTTTTTATTACTGCTTCAATCATGCTGCTCATTATTGATCTGTTCAGAAGTTCTATTTCTTCCTGATTGAGTCTTGGGAGGTTGAGTGTTTCCAGGAATTTGTACAGTTTCTCTACAATTTTTAGTTTCTGTGTGTAGAGATTTCATGATATCTACAGAGTTCATGATTTAAAAACCATCAACAAACTAGGCATAGAAGGAATACATCTCAAAATCTTAAAAGCCATATACAACAAACACACAGCCAACATCATACTGAATAGGGAAAAGTTGAAACATTCCTACTAAGTACTGGAACATGACAAGGGTGCCCATCATCATCACTTCTGTTCAACATAGTGCTGGAAGTCCTAGCCAGAGCAATCAGGCAAGAAAAAGAAATAAAGCGTATCCATATGAAGAAAGAAGAGCTCGAACTATTGCTTTTTGCTGATGATATGATCTTATATCTAGAAAACCACAAAGACTCAACCAAGAGACTCCTAGAATTGATAAATAAATTCAGCAAAGTCTCAGATTACAAAATCAATGTACACAAATTGATAGCATTTCTATACATGAATAATAGTCAAGCTGGGAGTCAAATCAAAAAGTCGATAACATTTATAATCACTACAAAGAAAATAAAACACTTAGGAACATGCTTAGCCAAGGAGGTGAAAAATCTCTATAAAGAGAACTAGGAAACACTGAGGGAAGAAATCACAGATGACATAAACAAATGTAAAAACATATGCTCATGGATTGGTAGAATCAATATTGCTAAAATGTTCATACTACACAAAGTGATTTACAGATTCAATGCAATCCCCATCAAAATACCAACATCATATTTCACAGAGCTATAAAAAAATAATTCTATGCTTCATTTGGAACCAGAAAAGAGACCAAATAGCCAAAGCAATCTTAAACAAAAAGAACAAATCTGGAGGCATCACATTACCAGACTGCAAACTATACAAGGCTATAGTAACAAAAACAACATGGTATTGGAACAAAATTGGAGACATAGACCAATGGAATTGAATGGAGAACCCAGATATAAAAACAACCACATACAGCTAAGTGATCTTTGACAAAGCAGACAACAGTATACACTGGGGAAAGGAAGCCCTATTAAATAAACGGTACTTAAAAAATTGTATAGTCCAAAGCAGAAGAATGAAACAGGATACATATCTCTCTCCACTCACAAAATTTAACTCAAGATGGATAAAAGACTTAAATGTAAAGCTTGAAATTATAAGAATTCTAGAGGAATATGTAAGAAAAACTCTTCTAGACATTGGGCTAGGCAATGGAAAAACAAACACCCAATGTGCTCGCTATATAATTAGAACTGACCAATGAACACAATGTGCACAGAGGAAAAGAAATCAAACAGGGGGTAAAGGGGAGGAGGGAATGAGCAAAAACCTACCTGATGGGTAGAATGAACAGTATTTGGGTGATGGGCACACTTAGAGCTGTGACTAAAGCATTAAAAAAGTGATTATGTAACCAAAAACATTTATTTGTACTCCTATATTTTGAAACAAAAAAGGAAAGAAAGAAAGAAAGAAAGAAAGAAAGAAAGAAAGAAAGAAAGAAAGAAAGAAGAGGAAGGGAGGGAGAAGGGGAGAGGAGAGGAGGGAAGGGGAGGGGAGGGAAGGGAAGTAAAGGAAGGGAAAAAAGGAAGGAAGGAAGGAAAGAAGGGAGGAAGGAAGGAAGGAAGGAAGGAAGAAAGGAAGGAAGAGAAAATGATGTATGGAGAGAGTATTATAATTTTTGATTATAATTAAATAAATCTTTGTAACCTGAAAAGAAAGCTCTTGTTATTTTTTGTCTGAATAGTAAGGAACTTATGAATTATTCCATCATTACACTAACCTTTCATGTAAATTAAGATAGTTCTCATGTGGAAGGTTAGGTATTGGGATAGAGCCCCATGCCTCAGAGAACATGAGAATTAATGAAAGTCATAAAGAATAAAAAAAATATTTGGTTTTGCTTTGAATGTTAACTCTGTCACTGGACAAGTGATCTTGCATGTCTTAAATAAGTAGTCAAATTTTGCTTTGAACAAATTTCCCAATAAATTTAAGAAAATTGTTGTCTTAATATACATGGCCTGCTATAACAAATCATCATAGACTGGATCATTTATAAAAGCAAAAGAAATTTATTTCTTGCTGTTCTTGAGGCTGAGAAGTCCAAGATCAAGAAGCTGGCAAAATAAGTGTCTTCTGAGAACCCACTTCCTCATAAACACCCATCTTATCACTCTAACCTTACATGAAAGAAAGAGAAAGAGGTCTCTCTTGGACTTTCACAAGGCAGTAATCCCATTCATAAGGGCAGAACCCTCAAGACCTAAACACATCTCAAAGGCCTCACTTCCTAATTCCATCCCTTTGAGGATTAGAATTTCAACATACAAATCTGTGGGGCAGGGGGAACATAGCAATGGTGTAAACACAAAGCATACAAGCAGGTACTGTTCTACCCCATAATGTATGGAAATATCTCTTTAAGAAAAGAGTATTATGGCTGTGAATTAAACTTTACCGTTGTAATTATTTAAATTAGAATAATTCACCTGCATTTCAACTTCCCCCTGCTCTGCCTAATGGAATTCTACTCAATTACCAAACTAAGATTTCCATACTTCAAAAAATATAGGTTGAAGTGAATAAAGGGAGTCATTGTCTTTTAATTAATGTATTTTTAAAAAGGTCATTCAATCATTGGCCTTAGCATCATTAATACGTCACTTAGTCCACCCCTTGCCTATTGCCAGCCAGCTGGCAAATGGAGCAATTCATCTGTTTTCATTCATTAAATAAAATTTATATTTCTAGAAACCATTTCAAATGAGCAGAGATAAAACTAAAATAAAATGGATATTAGAATTTCATTTAAAAGATTTAATTAAACCGCATACAAATTACTTTAATTAAATTACACCCTCATTTTTGTGTTGTATCATTTTTCCTCATTAAAAAGATGAATATATGAAGAAATTAATTTTTGTCCTGAGAATTAACAGATCTCCAGTGTGCCATAAATTCACAATGTCCCTTAGTGTTGGATTTGCATTTTGAAGTATGAGCCAAGATGTGAAAAATCACACGTAGGCAGAGAGCTCTCTGTAGACACAGCCATCTGAAGAGGCACCTGTGTATCATCCATTCTGGCAAGTACATGAACAACCTAGCACTTTTCAAGTACAGCATAACTACTTTTTATTTTCAATGGGAGTACAGTACATGCATAAATGATGTGAAGAACTGAAACCTCTCCTCTGAGAAATAAAACATTTTTTACATAATTCAACAGGTTCATTAAACAGACTCTGCTCTTTTTATAGTCTTTCAGGTCACTAACGTTACCAATTAACTTTTTTAGGCTAAAATGTAATAACTTCAGAAGTTTTAACTATCCTCTGCTTTTAGGCCCACTCTCCCAATGTAGAGTTGTAGTGTGACTTTGTGTAATAAAGTATCTTGTCTTGGTTTACTAAACTGTTGAGCAGTTTTCCAAAGAGTTTTTCAAAGCTTAATTTGAAAACTATGGGAAAGTATTATATAGCCAATATGTAAGCCAATTTGTTCAATAAAAAGAAAAACTAATAACTAGACACATTTTGGATTTTGTTAAAATATTTAGCCATTATGCAACTATTATAAGTATATCAAGCACCTAAAAAACACTTATGGTATGTTGCCAATCTACTTAGTACAGTCTTCAGGGGACAGATTATTTTCAAGAACCAAAAGTATGTTTAATCATCAAAATTGCACTCCATGCCCTTTTGTACTGTCCAAAGCAAGTTGTGAAATAAATCACAGGACATTAAAATCAGCCATCTGATTTTCAGAATAAGAAATGATCAATTCTTCACAGTGTGGAAGTTTTCTCCTTAGAATCATTTAGGAAGCAAATTATTTTTCTCACAATTGGATTGATCAAGGGTAAAAGATGATGTTGAGATTAATGTCTAGTTTAAGGAAACTTTCAGGCATAGGGTGAGGCATAAAAGATATCGTGTGGGCAAAAATCACATACCATATAACACAAAATTACATAAGTTTGAAAAGAATAAAAATGTTGCCTCAAAATACAGGCATTGACAAGCAAGTAAAACTTTCCAGACTCTTAAAATAAGAAGTGAGAATCTTTTCCTATGAATTACGTTTCTGAAACAAATGTTGAAACTCAAAGAGAGTTGTCATATAGTTATAAAAATCTGACCCAGAACAGCCACTACTTTGCTAATAGAATCATAATGGGCTGGAATATCCATTGTTATACCAACTAAATTCTGTTTAAGAATGGAATTATAGGAGACTGGAGGATAGTATATACCTATTAGAGGCAATAATAATAATTATTATCCATTCAACTCAGTATTCACCTTCTAGTATTAAGTCAAAAACAATCATTTTCCTACCTAGAATTTGAAAGCAAATTTCAATATTCTGAATGTAAAAAATGAAGCATCTCAAGCAATTTTGGAAATATGATTGAAGGTTGACTTTGGATAAAGGAACTCAGGGAAAGAGTTTTATTTTGGCTCCATTCTCAAAAACCAGGAAGACTGTATGGATAAAGGCTATAGGCAGTGACACTGAATTTTAAATGTTCATTATGTACCACAGTATCAAAGGGATGATGTGACTTCTTCAAATATATGACAACCAGCTTGATTTTTCCAATGAAATATAAGCCTTCAGACTGTACTTCTAATAATTGTAAGGGACTGGAAATAAATATTCATATGATGTTAAAATATCTCCAGTGTAACACCATGGAATATTAACTACACTAATAATCGCTACAGTGTTGATGTTTACTGAGCATTAGAAATATTTGTGAGAAGAAGTATAATATATTTTATTTATGAATAAAATTATATCCCTCCTAATTTCATGAAAATAAAGTGATCTGCATCCAAATTAACTTTTTAAAAAATATGATCTTTGTTCTCATTACTTGGATGAAATCAAAATAGACAATTAACTTTACAAACCAAGAAATAATTGCCAAGTGTCCTTAAAACGCTACAGACCATAAGAAGTATTTAAAATAACTTCCTAAGGCTGAATCACTATATATGACATGGATCTATTAATATGATGGTTGGGTTTTTAAAAAAAAATATTCTGATCTATTTATACAAATAAAGGGATTGCATGTATAGATTAATCCTCAGTGAGAGTAACATTTGTTGCCATATTTTGATTTGCTCAAGATATTTCTAGCTTATAAATTATTCTAAAGTAATTGTCATCAGTCTCAAAAGTGTTCTGATTTGGACAAGAAACCATATAACCTTATCTAAGATTCTTAATTGAATACATTAAGTAATACATTTATTTTGCTTTGTGTCTTTGATAAACATTGGAAATTTCTTTGAAGAACATTTGTGGATGTAACAAATATGAATTAAGGAGATGTTATTTTGTCATTAAGTAACATAAACTAATTCCTATGCCTTTGTCTTGTAAAAATTTTCCCTAAGAATGATTTTTTTGAGGAAAAAATTTTTTCTATTATCAACAATTCACTTATTATTTTCCTTTAAATCATTTTTTTTAAATCCACACAATCTTAATATGTAGAATAAGTGGACTTACTTAAGAATTAAATTGGATATAGACAGACAGTGGTCTCAAAGAATCATCTGTTAGAGGACTGAGAGCACTGCTCAACATATTTCAATCCTGGGGTGTTTAAATGAACCTTGGAGCTCTCAAGCCCTCATTTGAATTTCAATATGCCCATATATCCTAAGTTCAGAGTTATTTACACAAGATTGCTTATGGCAGAAGTCCAGAGTCATATAACTGTGGATTTTCCCCTTGTCTAATCTGAAGAGATGGCTGTAGCTTGTATTTGCATTTCTCCTGAAGTCAGCCACCATATCTCCACAGGAAATGGAGTTAATGACTAAGGATTTGGCATTTCCTACAGACCAGTAAACAAATGACAGTCCCTAAATTTTTCATGGAGAATGGTTCTGATGTTGCTGCCTTTAAAATTGCATCAGTAGATCTAAATATAGTTTAAGGCTTTCTATTTAAATATGATAAATTATTAAGCTCCAATTTGCAATTGAAGTGCAACTCAAGGAAAATCATGAGGTAGTACTCAACTTGATCATACACCTGCTATAAAATGCTGAATCACCCAGTTTCCCTTAATATTTGTCATCAATGTTCTCTGTATATTTGTACTATAGTGTGAATTTGCCTGTCTAATGGTAGAGAGTCAATTTACCAAATCCTCACATTATGGATAAGGCTTGCTGGTTCAAGGAATGTTTGATGAAATCTCAGGGAAAAAAGTGTTAAATATTCTAAGAAATAAAAAATTAATGTTAATTATAGAACAGAAATGGGTCAAAACAACTTGGAGTTAAATTCAAGGAGACAGGTCAATCATATAGAATCAAGGAGATCAGAAAGTATGAGAGACAAATTGCCATTTATATATGTTTTAAAAGTCAGTAAAAATTAAGATGAGTTTAGGGTTATTTGGCATATTTACAATATTTAAGGGTAGAGGGGATAGATAATAAATGAATTTGTGTCAGTATTCAGGAAGTTCACTTAACACTAATGCAGGTAGTGTTCATACTTCATGGATTTTGGAAAACTAACCTCCTATACATGCACAATTATTAATAATTTCTTACAGTTATTCAACATTTTGATTTTTTGTTTTATTTTATCTCAATAATATTTTAAAAGCTCTTTGGAAAGAGAAATAAAATATATAGATGTAGGATATAAGTAAAGAATACAAAATGGTCAAGGAATTTGATGAAATGATAAAGGTACACAGAGCAATAAGAACATTTGGAAAAAGAACTCATGCAGCAAATGGGCAATTTGATTTGAGGAAAGTTTTGTTTTACGTGTCACAAAGTTATTCAATTATAAATATCAAAATAAGTAACAGAAAAACACAAGAATATTAGATGAAAGAAATGTTGATGGAGTATAATATAAAGTATACAGCCAAGATGCTTTAATGTTACCTGACATGTAGCTTTAGTAAAATTTCAGTGGCTAATGAGAGTTTAAAAAGGCAGCCCAAATGGGCTGAGTACCTGTGTCATAAACTGTCACACACACACACACACACACAAAATCAGTGTTCCTGAATTTAAGAGTATATAATTTCCCCCAAATAATATTAATAATGAGCAGTAGACAAAAATTGGAAAAAATAACAAATTTATTCTATATTGAGATGATTTAGCCCTTAATAATTTAACTATGGGATATCTTTGTGTAGTGGTGTATCTATGCATAGCTTTCTTTGATTTTACTTGCTTGGACTTTGCTGGGCATTATGGATTAGTAGGCTGTTTTCTAACCATTTAGGAACATTCTTAGCCACATTTTTTTTGTGATCTAGGCTTTCTGTTCTCTTCTGATGGGACATAAAACTGCTTGAGTTTCCATTCATTTTTTTTAACTTTGTATGTTGAAGTAATATTAAAGTTACAGATATGTTGCCAAGACAGTGTAAGAAGTATACTTTTTATCCAATTTCCCTTAATGGTAACAATCTATACAACTACAAAGCAATTATCAAAGCCAGGCAATTAAAATAAGTATAATATATTAACTAAACTATAGATATTATTGGAATTTCACCAGATTTTCCCTTTTAAGGTAATTTTTGTGTTGTGGAATCCAATCTATGATCCCAAATTGTTTGTAATTGTTCTGTTTCCTCAACTTCCTCTAATCTGTGACAGCTCCTCATTCTTTCTTTGTCTTTCATGACTTTCACCAGCTTTGAAAAATCCTGGTTTGTTATTTTATAGATTTGTCTCTCAGTTAGTGTTTGTCCAATGTTTTCACATGATTAGATTTAGGTCCTGCATTTTGGGTAAGAATATAACATGGATTTTGTTATATCCTCAGTGCATAATATAGGGGGTTACCTGATGTTCATATGTCTTTTATTGGTGATATTAATCTTGATTAATTGGTTAAGGTGGTTCTGCTGGGTTCTTCCATTATAATATTACTGTTTTTTTCCTTCTTTAATCAATAAATATCTTGAGGAAAATAGTTTAAGACTGATAATAGCCTGTTTCTCCTCAAGATCTTTTCCACTGATTTTTATCATCCATTGGAGAATCATGCCTGCATCAGTTATTTCTGTGATGTTTGCTTAAGTGTGGTTTTGTGTTTGTTTCATGACTTTTACAATTATTAATTGGGATTCTTCTTTCTTCTATTTGGAAGACCTTTCACTCCCTCTTTCTGTGTATCTTCATATATACATACATACATATATATATATAGAGAGAGAGAGAGAGAAAGAGAGAGAGACAGACAGAGAAAGAGAGAGAGAGAATGAACTCATTGATATTTATTTTGTTCCATGGGTATAATTCAATACTGCTGTTATTCTGTTCTTCAAATTGTTTCAAATTTGACTATTAAGAGCTCTACATGGCTAGTGGCTGTACTTTTAATAGACCCCCATATTTATTACCTGGCATCAGAAGGCTCATCTTATTTTTCCACTATTACAGCCCTAGTAACAAACTCTTCTTGAAGGAGCCACTATTTATAAGACTGTGCTATGCCAGACCCTATGGAGTCTCACTATAAATGTACTGCTAAGCATTTGTCCTGAGAATTGTAAAAGCTTCATGCTGCCTCTTTCTCTTCTGCGCAGCTCTTTCTCCTATGGTCCTCCAACATTTCCGCAGCCTCAAACACTGTGCTGGACTTCATCAACTAATAGATTATCATGCTCCACTGCAATGTGCTGAATTTTAAAAACTTCCCCCAGATGTAAAATCTGAGTAAAATGGATGAGTGTGTGTCCTTTTTTGTAAGGATCATAGTCCTGTCTACCTGTTGTCCAATGCCTAAAAGCAATCCCTCATATATTCTGCTGATGTTAATAGCTTTTTGTTTCAAGTTGGCAAGTCTGGCATACATTACTCCGTTATGGCCAGAGCATCATATTTACTTTTGTTTTAAGGCAAGTAATTAGCTTAATAACATAAAGTGATCATTTGCAGTTTTTCAGGATTTCTATTCATGTCAAATTATCAAAATTGCCGTTTACCTTTCAGAAAAATACTTTGGTAAAGCAAAATGGCATTTTTCTGTTAAAAGAATTACAATGACAATTCATTTACAGAACTGTAATAAACTACAAGGATCCACTTTTATTTCTACTCCTTAGAGACTAGGAGTCTAGACCAGGAGGTGGCTTGCAAACTCTAAGGAAATTTTATTGGAGTCTAATAATATTTCAAATCACAACAAAATGTTTTTAAATAAGTATTTCTGGGGAAAAACATTAGAAGCTCCAGAAGTACAAGCTTCCAGGCTGCTGCCCATGTAACCATTCAAATCTCAAGGGGGAAAAAAAACATAATAACACTCATACATGAAAAGAAAAATTTCTAGTTTTGAAAGGATGAGATATTTACCATTCACTTCTCAAAAAAAGTCCATTGTAGTATGAATACATTTAAAATTACTTTGTGGAAAACCAGATAAGATTGTATTTAAAGATAATTTATAGCAGGAACAAACCACAGCTCAACAAATGCAGTAAAGAAGGCTATAGTGGTATTGGGAAAATTTATTTTTCCAGAATGGAAAAAAAGAGACAGAGAGAACTGTAAACCTGTTAGCAGGATAATATTAAATTCATGAGTTGTATATATTATCATTTTGCCAGTTAACTCATGTACCATCCAATGGACCATAGCATTTATCAACTAAAGCCTGTGTTTTCTAAACAAAATAAATATTTGTCTCTGGATAGTGTTCAGTGTCCTGCTGGAGATGCAACATGATACAAATAAAAACCAGACTATCTATCTTTGGTCATTTAAAACAAAAGTATGGAATGAGATAAGAAAAGGTAATTCTATCCAGAAATGAAAAGCATTAAAAGAGCAGTAAAATACTCTGTAAGCAGAAAATAAGAATCTCATATTTTGAGAAATATCAGGTCATAAATTTAAACAATCTATGACAGCCACTTATGTACTAACTGATGATATTTTAAAATCTGTAAATGTGAATTAAGGTTAGATGCAAGAGAAAAAAATTATTAAAAAATAATGAAAGTACCAACTTCACAGGAAAAAGAGACAAAATACAAGAACTATATATAAATAGAACATATATTTTAATTACTTAGAGTCTAGATGACATGGCCTATAAACATAAGCATAACTTGCTATGAAATAAGTATAAATGGAAAACAAGAGATTTAATTGTGAACAAACAATATGTCTACATACGGAGTTATAGGATACGTGATAACAATCTAACCAGGACTATTTAGCCTGAGAAGCCTAATTTAGATATTAATAATCCAAATGGGTCAAGAACTGACCTGTCAAAACTCAAATATCTTAAAATTCCAAACTATTTATACAAACATATGAAAACAGAAAAACTTCAACTTTGATATACATACATCTAAATTTAGAGACACTGAGAGTTAATTCCAGGAATTAAAATTATTCTTTTTTAATGAAGGTGGTATAGTTCATTTTGTTGTGAAACCAAAGAACAAAGAAAAATAATTATTTATTTAAAAAATGTGTTGAGCAGAGTACATGAACCTGAGATACACTAGGAGGAAAAAAAAATTTACTTAACTAGGCAGTCAAAATAAATGCAAAAAATGTAAAATTGCAGCTGTTGTTTATATTACATATGCTGATATAAAAGTAAACCCTGGGAAAAATTAACCTAATCATGGGGATGAGGAAGTTATAATGGAGTAAAAATCAGAAGAAAGAGTAGGAATTCATTAGGTAAAGGAAAAGTAAACATTCTGTACAGAGGCAACAGCATATATAAAGGCACTGGAGGTAAGGTTGGAAGTGTGGGGAGCAAGGAAGAAAAGGAAGGAAGAGCCAGATCATGCAAAGCCATACACACCATATTAAATATTTTCCTTCTTGTCCTAGGAGCATTGCAAACTTGTAGAGGTATTTCAAATGAGGTAGAGGACAGTGGCAGTGGTGGCAGCAACATGATTATACTTATATTTCTAAAACATCACTCTGCCTGCTTTTAGGAGACAAGAATTAGGATTCTACTGAGTTCCAGGTAAGGACTTGGTCTTGGAGATGGGCATGAATGGCTACTTGAAAAGACATCCATCTTTGACATACTCACTAGCTGTATGTGAAGAAGGAATCATAGCCTTAGATAACTAAAATGCTTAGTAATAGAGTAACTTGATATGAACTACAAGGTGTCCAGTTAAATCAATGAGAAAACAGTCAAATAAAGTGCCAATGAAGAAAATATTAAACATTCTTATGCTTTTATCATTGTTGAACAACTGTTTTACTTGAGAGTCATTCTGAAGATTGTTCAATTAGATATCTGTGTGTGATCAAATATAATCCTTTATTTTCCAGGAAAAAACAATCTCCCTTTCAGGCAAATGTGTTCTGTAGCTTGATAAGAGCTCAGTCCCTGATCTGAGGTTCAGATTTATTAAATTCAAACTGTAGCTACATAGCTTCTTCCTTTCAATCAACTTTTGATTATTCAATTAGGAAAGGGACATGTATTTTCAAGTATTATCCTTCAGAGTAGGGATAATTTGACTGGTGAAATCTTTTAGGCTTTTGGAAAATCCTAATTGGAAATATAATGCTGACAATTAATATACAAAACTGAGAAAAACAAAGATAGAAAACCAAAAACCTATCTGGGGAAAATTATTCCCAGAACTAATTTTATAACAGAAATAATGTAATAAAATAATCTCAAAAAGTTTGAGACTTTAGAACTCATAAAAATATATTAATATTTTTAGCAGGAAAAAATAATCAGCATAATTGACCTCCTTAACCTCCTTTATCCAATTCACTGGCTGCACTTAGATTTTAGGCATAAGAGTATAAAATTGAGTTGCCTCTAAAACTTCAAAGACAGAATGTTATAAAGAAATTCTGATGTAATTTTCTCTATATCCATTGTTTTTCTTATATCCACTGTTCTTGGATAATAGATGGGCAAGCTATAGCGTAAGTTTGTGAAAGAAATTTGAATAATATCCCTGAGGACCCACGTGCTCATTGTTTATCAGTATATTCCATGTCACTCACTTAATACCATCTGCAAGCAAGTAACTGCAATGACTATTTGCCCAAGAAGATACAGGTGCCTGCTGAGATGGAGCCAGTGCTCTCTGGTTGCTGGCCTGTGCTCTTATCCTGTGGAGTGGCTGATGAACCACAGCCCATTGCTGCTAGTGCCGCAGGTACCGTCCCCCTGCATTAATGGTGATCTCTCCTACTGCTGTGTACAAGCACAGCCAAAGAAGCTTTTGCTGTTTCTTTGGCAACAGTAGACATTTCAACTTTTTAAAAATTTTATTTTGTCTTCTATTCATAGGAAGAAAGCTATTTTGAAATCCTTAGGCGAGATTAGAGTAAGGCCACCCCGTGGCTTCTGTGGCAGCCACAAGCACTAAACTAAATCCAAAAGACCATTTGAGCTTGAGGGATGCATTGCAGCATATGGGCATCTTTCTCTCATTGCTTCTTAAGTACTATTAGGCAGCATTTCTGGGTTCAGGGCTCATGCAGCTTTCTGGAGGATGCTGAATAAAAGAATGTTTCATTCTGGTGTCTGGATTTTACTGGCAGTCTTTCCCTCTCTGTATTTTGTAGATACATACTTTTCTCTGTACCTTTTTTTTTTTTTAAGGTCAAGTATATTCACATTTGAAACATGTTTTTGCACACTCCTTGCACACTCTAAATCAGTATCATAACTAAAAAAGGGTAATGCTTCTGCTGTGGTAAATTTATTATTTGGAGAAAATCATCTAATAGCAAATTTATGCTTTGTTACAAATACCTCATGTGTAATATTAAAACTTTCAGTGGCTTAACTTGCATCATTTTAATTTTATGTTGAAATAAAAGATAAGGCTATTAATGGCAAATTTTTGACTTGTTTAATTAGGCACAAAAACAATTCATTTATTTCTGTTTTATTATGTACTTTTCATTCAAAATGACAGCTGGAAACTATCTTTAATCTTAAAATCTTACCTAATAGAGCCTGGATTTCTCATTACTTAAAGAACTGTCTTATAGCTAGGAAGTAAATTATGCAACATCATCTTATAGAAGGAATCCAAGGCTCAGAACAGTTAAACACTTTTCCTGCTGATTACAAAGTATAGTTAAACGCAGAGCAGAAAAGTAATATATATGTGTATAAAATATATAGAGAATAACATATATATATAAATTATGTTCTCTTCCCCTAACCATCATAGGCTGTTCCCTCATTGTTTGTAAGAGACACTTGCAAATAAATTGGTATTAAAGTAATCATTTAAGCTATATTATATTATCTAGTCTTACCTTAGCCATGTAAGTACTTCTAGATTAAATAGTTCTGTGTCCATCTTGGTGTGCTGTTAACATACTCTAAAATTATATTCCAAGTGATCTCATGGAACATATGTATGTACGCTTCAAAGCATTCATATATTTTCTTTTATCAAATTGGTCAATAGGGAAGAATTAGCACAAAGCCTCTTGCTAGTTCATTAAAATGTTATTACTTTTTTTAAAAAATGTGATTACTTTTGATATCAATAAGTAATCAAATTCACTGGTATACTTATGCTATTTATAAGAAAATTAATAATAGTGACAGAATGAAGGGCTGTAGCAATCTAGCATTTTCTAAAAAAACCACATCTAGAAAACTGTGCTTCATGTCTGAGGAAACTACTGACAAAGAACAAATTAATAAATATATATTCCCCTCAGATATTTATCTAATTTATGTGCATTTATAAAAAAGGAAGAATGATTAATAATTTTTTATTAAAATAATTGATTTTATTTCTGTAATGACTATTTCAGGATTTAGTATGTAATATCAGTGGTGAATTATCAATAATATCTTGTTCATGGCTTAAAGGAATAACTGATTAATAACTAAATGATTCCAAAAATAAAATTAAAATATGTAAACAAAACACCAGTGCTCCCCTACGAAAAAAAAGGATAAGATACAACACTGACTAATAACAGTCAGTATTATAGCAAAAATGAATATTATTTAAAAAATCAAAATAAGTGAATGACACCTCTCACAAAATAGACAACAATTATTTACATGTCTTTATTCACTTTTCATATAAGAAAATTAAAAGTGTTTTTTTTATGCAACTAGAAGTATATAAAGCCTTATCTTTTCTAATTGGTCTGCATTAGGAATAGTCTGAGAATTCTCTCTATCTCAGCTCTAGTCCTCAACATGGTTTAAATATGCACACTTTTACATAAATTTAAATAGCACTCGCATGGTCAGTTAAGAATAGTTTGACTATCTAGGATGGTAAATTTGCATACAAAATCTAAAAAGAAAGCCTACACTAATGTACATTCTTCTCCTTTCTCATTTCTGTTTTGAAGATACAAATCACTTCACAGTATATTAAAAATATTTTATTAAATACCTACATGGTGTCCAGCAAGAAATGGGAAAAGCATTGTGAAGCTCTGAAGCTCATATGCATTCTCCAATAACTTTCTGATCGCAAAGGTGGTATATATGTGCAAATAAGCAGGTAAACCACTACACTTGTACCAGTCAATCACAATTTGTTTCAAGTACGTGATCATCTTTTTCTGAAATTGATCTCTACTCAGTGCTGTAGGTTGTAATGAAGTGGGCTGGTGCTGTTATGTAGATGGGACTTGAACAGAGGGCTCTACTCAGTAGGAATGATGATAATTAGTTAAGTCAGTCTATTGGCTCCAGAGTTTGGTTTAGAAAATAATAAAAGAAATGGCCAATTAGAAAAAAAGGAGAAAAGAAAAACGGCTCGGTGAATGAGTGATGCTGTGGCAGACCATGAGGGAATTGCCACTGGTCCAGTTCTACTTAATGTCCAACTTAATGAGCAATCTCTCTGTTTCGCATTTTGTTACTGTTTTAATTTTACAAGATATATATGAATATCCATGTTTAAAAAATGAAAGAGCACATAAAGATTTCCTCTGTTTAGCCTTTTAAATTTTTATTCTTTTCCAAAAATTTTTCTCCTATCTAGAATATTCTTTCCTATTCATTCTGATCGGTATATGTATCCCTCAGAAAACAACTCAAATGTATCCACCTACTGAGCCTTTACAGAATTTCCAAGGCAGGATTAAAGAATCTTCCCACTGGATCCTATCCACACTGCATACAGAACTTGTGCCATGAGTGCCTGAAGGGAAGGGAACCTGTCTGATTTTCAGTTTTTTCCCATAACTAACATGACACTTGATATATACAAAGTGTTAAATAAATGTTTTGATATATGTCAAGATTGAATATATAATTGGAAAATAAATGTTTATTTATAAATAGAATAGACTTTGCTTAAAAATTTTAAAAGTACGTCTTCATTTGTTCAGACTGCTATAACAAAGCATCATACACCAACCGGGTGGCTTATAAACAACATACATTTATTTCTCATGATTGCGGAGTGTGAAAGTCTGAACTCAGGGTGCCAGCATGGTTATGTTCTACTAAGAATCTCCTTCCAGGTTGCAGACTGGTCTTGTGGTATCCTCACTTGACAGAAAGAGCTAGAGAGCTCTCTGAGCTCTCTTTTATAACGATGCTAATCCTATTCATGAGGTCTCTACCCTCATGACCTAATTATCTCACAAAGAATCCACCTCCTAAATTATTACTTTGGGGATTAGGATTTCAACATATGAATTGCGGGGCACACAAACATTCAGTTCATTGCAAAGTAACATTAGAATAGATGTCCAAATCTCAAATTTATTTACTGAAGGTTAATATCTTAAACTATAAATTAGAAAATGATAATTATTCTAAACACATTATTTTGCACTAGAAATCATGTCAGCTTGCAGCAAAACTTAAGCCAAATCAAACGTAAAATTGCTAAAATTCATATTGGGTTTGACTGGGAACATTTTGAAGTATAATAGAATTAGTCATCTATAAAGAAAAATGAATAAACACAATGGCATTAAATGAATAATTTTGCCATACATATAGCAATGGTATTAGTCTAGTCTCAAAAGTAATTTAGCTTCATTCAGTAAGAAATGTCACAGGAAAACATATGGACATTTAAAAATTCAGTCTCAGATGCACTCAGAGGTTTTATTTCAAATTTTCTTTATATTTTACACAACCTTTTCTTATGATGTGTGTCCCTACTGAGGCCTCAACAATCAGGTCAAGTTAGAGCTGTTCAATGCATAATGACTGATATCTTCTCACTAAATTTCTCCCTTCCTCTGAATTATAGCACCATGTATGGGCATACAGTTTTACATCTGCGTGATTTGGTATTTTTGGTGGAATGCTCTGTTGAGCATATAGAAAGTGACTAAAAAAATATCTTATTGATTGATTTTGTAAAAATCCAGGAGCAAAAGGAAATGCTAATGACATGCTGATGCTACGCTACTACAGAAATACATAGATTTAGAAGAGAGCCTGAGGTGGAAATCAGTCAATTTTTGTGATATTATATATTTCATTTATAATTAGCCTCAGAAAAGTTTAGAACAGTTTAGTAAAGAAATGGAGCAACCTAAAGAAGGTGATGCAATCTTTCACCTCTTTTTTGATGAGAACATTCTAAATTTATTAATAGAAAACATTTTCCAGCTGAAAAACTGTATTTCCCAGTTTCTCTCTCTCTGTTTCCAACCCAATAAAAATTCAGTAGAATTTGTTGAGCATAGTTTCCAGAATGTTCCTTGAAAGCAAAGGGGAAGGTGGCTGGTTCATCTGGCTTATGTCTCCTTCATTGCTCTTTCCTTTCACCTGCATAAAACACAGGCCATTTCTGAACCCCCATGTGATCCATAGGGAATTTTAAAGAAGGAATCTATATACTGAGAATGGCAGGGTAGAAAGATTGTGAGAGGCTATGTCTCACTGATAATATTGTAAAGGAACTATGATACTAGATTTGGAAATTCTAATTCTGTCTTTTTTAACTTGGAAGAAAAATAAACTTCTAAAATAAGCCACTATTTTTCTGATCACAATGAAATATAATTCCTAATTGATTCACCAAGTATAGTTATTCAAATCTAGATAATGAACAAAAAATTATGTTGCATTTGAATTTTTCCCTCCCATGTATAGCTCTCCTGGATATTGATAATTTGTTAAATATCTAAGCTAAAGTCAACCTAAGCATCAAATCCACTGGATGAATATAGGGGGAAAGAAACAGAACATACCAGCAGGGCAGAACCTCACATTTCTCTTCAACTAGAATAGTTCTTGTAGCAGTTCACAGAGCTATTCAGGAGCTAGTCTCTTTTTCTCTTCAAGTGATGGTTTCAGAAGCAATGGAATAAAATTTATCAAGCAGGTATAGAAATAATATGAAGCCTCAAAATTCTCAGGAGCTAATATCTCTTGTGACAATTCCATAAACAGTTTCCAGGTCCCTGAACAGGACATAACCAGTTACAAAGACCAGTAGACTCAGGGAAGCTCAAAGATATGTTCTACCCCATATTGTTATTTCTCCCAGTCCTCATTCAGACTCCAAAACTTGAGTCATTTTTGCAATAAGTATATGGCCTAATAACATAGTTGACATCTCATTTTTTATCAAGTTTCCATAAACAAAAGAGCTAAAGTAAATACTCAGTAAGAATGGGAACTTACTGTTTTAATGCTTTGCCCATAAGATACTATGATAGAAAATGATAGATTAATTTTAGATTGAGGAAATACTTAAATACTGTGATAAGGAAGTTGCAAGTTTTTTCTGTATATGCTATGGACCCATGGAAATTAAACATATCCTTAAAAGGTAAAATAAAATGGTATCACTGATATATGCAAGTCTAACCTAGTACAGAACGTTGCTGGACTTCAGGGATCTAGAAAATGGTAATAATGCCATTTTCACATACATATTTAAAAGTGTTTGATCTTAAGCCTCTGTCCACTGGAAGTGAACTGGCTTACTTACCAGCCAAGTAGAAGCTTACTTTATTTTTAACTACATTTCTTTCATAAATATTTTCCAAAGATTATAGAAAAGACACAATCTTCCATATAGTTTCTATTTGCCTCCATATCCATTCTCCACTTCTCCTCTTGACTCTATCCCAAGAAACTGACCTACATGGACTGCATCAAAGGGCTCTGGCTTCAGTCAGAGCTCAGCTAACTAGGGCAGTTGACAAGAGATGAAACAGAAGGAAGAAAGTGAGGTTAGGGTATGTGTCTCTTTGGCTCCCTTCTAGTGGATGAGCCACTGTGTAACTATGGCCCCTGACTAAAGGTCACTAATTCTCTCTCAGGGAGTCCCCTTGTATATGATTTGGTCTCAGTTTCCAGGAACCACCTGCACCTTTCCTTTTGTCCAGACTCGACTTGGGTAGTTGCAATTCTGCTATTATGAGCACAGCGGTATGGAACTATCCCAAGTAATTTCTCTGTACTGTATCTACACCTTGGTACAATAGATCTTTTATTAAGTTTTTCTCTAATTTTCCTTTGTTGAGTGCACCTCTGGTTCCTGCTTGACTGATATACATGGTAACAGAAATCCCCTTTATAATTGCTTTCTTTATTTATGCTATATATACTACTTTATTAATGATGATAGGGCCACTTAAAAATCATCCTTTCTTAAGTTATAAAGGAAAGAGCCCTCTCCATATTTTACATGAGTTATCCCTCTAATAATAGGAGGTTTTGCCCTAGATAATAAGATCATTTTCTACTCATTCCCTGATTCAAATTATAATGATATCAAACTTCAAAATATTTTTATATTATTTCATCTGGCTTTCAGGTAAAAAAAAAATAAACAGACTAATGAAAAATCTGAAGAATATACCAGACTTTTATTTACCTATTATAAATGAGAACAAAAATTTAATGAATAATTAAATATTCCAAGTAATAATGAATGGGATAGTGATACTGAAATGATTAAATGTATTTCAACATTCAATAATTTCATCGTCTAGCTACTCTTTAATATGTCAAAAATATAAATATATGGATATATGAAGGAATTTTATAAATTAGTATAACATGTAATTCTAGTGTAATATTGGAGATTATTTTACAATCAAAATACATCAATTTTACTATTCTTGTTACAGACTTTTAAATTTCATTCTATATTCTTGAAAATTATTTAGCTTATAAAATAACAAAAGTTTTTGTTTATTTTTATACTGGCTTACTATTTACAACATCCAATTAACTACTTAGATTTAAGTTTTTATTTTTTTCACTCCTGAAAATTACATTTTAAGGTTCTAGTCAATTTTATTCTTTCATAATGTATTATTCTTGCTTGAATTTTACTAATTTCTTCATGGAAAAATGGAGAGCCGTCACAATAACATATGGCATTTTAAAAATCATAACTATGGCTCATTTTCTACACTTTCCTTTTTTGTAGTCCATGATATGGTATGAAAATAACAGATGAGGCTCCTTGAAACAATGGATGCAATTATGTAATTTAATTTACCACACTATAATATTTATAATGTGCTTGATTGGATTTTAAATTATTATTTTCTGAATTCACACTTTGTGTTTATATATCAAGTTAATATACTGATTTTTATTTTTTACTTCCAGTCTAATCTTAATCTGATACTAACACTGAATTCCCATTCACAGCCTCAATTTTGAAGTACTTCTCCCCAACTAATTTTCTTTTTCTTCTGTTCCTTTTCCATTCAATTGCTATAACCATTCTTGGTTGGTTTTAGAAAACAAAATGATTCAAAGAAGCCGGTGATTATATTTATATCCATTGATTTCTTCTTTTCTTTATATTTTCATTAGTTTTCTTTTGTGAGTTCTACTTATTGTTTTTTATCCAATATAGTATATGTTGCTTATTCTATTTCATTTTAAATTACCATTATACTAAGTATCAGGATTTCCTTATTTTTATAGTGGGAATTGACAGAGAACTTAACAGAGAATCTACCAAATATGTAGTAGCAAATGCATTACTAGATTCTCATTTATGCAAATGTTGCCAGAAAGAAAATTGGCTCTATTACATATTAAAGTCATTTAATTTGTTTTTAATAGATGCTATGGACTGAATTGTGTCTCTCCAAAATTCATAGGTTGGAACCCTAACACACAATATGACTGTGTTTGGAGATAAGGCTTTTAGGAGGTCATTAAGGTTAAAAGAGGTCATAAGGCGAGGGCCCTAATTCCACAGGATTGGTAGTCTAAAAGAAGAGGCAGAGAGAGAGAGAGATCTCTTTCTCTTTGCCATGTGAGGACTCAGGAAGAAGGAGGTAGTCTGCAAGCCAGAAAGACAGCCTTTACCAAGGACAGAATCAGCTGGCATCTTGAGTTTCTTTTTTCCAGCCTCCAGAATTGTGAGAAAATAAATTTGTTGTTTAAGCCACTCTGTCTACGGTATTTTTTATGCAAACCTGAGCTGACTAATATAATAGGTAAGTAAAGAATATAGGGAAAAAATGAATATTAAAATGTAGTACAAGTGAATAATGGACAAAATGGAGTACTTGTGAAGGCTCATAATTTAATTTCTTAAATATTATACTGGGATACGATTTCTTTCTTATATATTGTTAACAATCAACTAAAAGCTATGTTTCATTGAACTTTTATAAAAGGAACTATTTTAGAGATATTAGTATTTGATTTTATCTGAATAAGGGTCCAATGGAAGTATTACCATTTTGAAAGAGGAAAGAACATCTATTAGTCTTTGATTGTTCATCTTGGTTGAAATGTAATAAACAAAATATTAAGTTTTAAAATATGTACCCTTTTAAAAATATATAAATTTAAGTAAAGATAACCTATCAATATTTGCTTTCAAAGGTGACTAAATACTATAGGACTATTTCTTGTATGTTTTATGAAAACCATAAACAGTCAATTGAATAAAAAAAGTTTGCATTAACTAAGTTTCTACAAAGAGAATGGTAAATATAAGTGGTCTCTTTGCCAGAGATTAAACACATAGGAGACACCTAGTGTCCCTAACTGATGTTTTTGGCTGAGGTAGTGCTAGACTGCCATCTGGAGACTATTTAACCAAGATGCATCTTGAATGCCTTCCCCACCACCCACATGTTCAGGGCTTCATTGTTACTGCTTTTACTTTTATTTTTTAATTGTATAAAATTATTAAAAATTTGGAAAAATACTTCCAAACTGATATATAAACGTAAACAAATCTACTGTTAATCTTGTGATGACATTTAATTCCACTCTCAATGTGATACAGTTATACGAAATTCACTAGAGAATGCCATTCCATTAGCTAAGCTACAACAATGGGTCATGATATAATTTGTTTCAATTGTTGAGTAATTTAAATTTCTATTTTGAAATAATATAGAATAAATATAGAAGTTTATATTTTCATATATATTATTTTCTAATGAATACAATTTTTTATAAATCTTTTTTCTGGTAATATTCAAGTTGTTAAAAATTATTAATCAATATTTATTTCACATAATCAAATAGATAATTTCTTACATCAAGATGTTTACAAGGTATTTAGAAAACCATATGAGTCAGTGTATGCTTTGTAAAAGGCATGTAGTTGCCTTTCAATTGTTTATGAACATTTTTTGTCTGAAATATGTTTTTAATTATAACAGTTAAAATGATCTACCTTTTTTTTATGCTTGTGCATTTGGTATCTGTTTTAACAAATCTTTTACTACATTGACACATTAGAGATATAATCTTCACATGTACCCTATAAAGATAAACAACTATTATTTACTCATAATAATTAAAAATACATGAGTGGATTAACAAAATGTGGTATATGTATACCATGGAGTACTATTCAGTGTTAAGAAACAATGGTAATATAGCACCTCTTGTATATTCCTGGATACAGCTGGAACTCATTCTACTAAGTGAAGTATCTCAAGAATGGAAAAACAAGCACCACATGTACTCACCAGCAAATTGGTATTAACGGATCAACACCTAAGTGGACACATAGGAATAAAATTTGTCAGGTGTCAGGTGGTTGGGAGGGGGGAGAAGAGGATGGGTACATACAAACACAATGAGAGAGATGTGCAACATTTGGGGGATGGTCATGCTTGAGGCTCTACCTCGAGGGGGGAGGGGGGCATGGGCAATATATGTAACCGTAATATTTGTACCCCCATAATATGCTGAAATAAAAAAAATAATAAAATAAAACTTTAAGAGTAAAAAAACTAATTAATTTTAAAAGATTACAAAAGCAGAATATCTAGAATCACCAGACTTGTTGGAGAATCAAGAGGGCTCTAAAATGTTCCCAGCATTTTCCTTGTGTTCCATCTATATGTTTTTATTGATTTTGATGATGGCAATTCTCTTTGACCTTAATAGCCAAACCCAGTCATTCAGTCCAGCATCATTTCTTTCTTTTAATACTTTTGGCTGTGCTATGAGGAAATAAAGCTGATTAGGCAGCAGTCAAAATTCCAATCCTTTTAGTGTCTCATGATAAAAGCATTCCACTCTTAGATTCTTAAAAGCTCCAAACAAGAACCCAGACTGACAGAGATGGTTGCTAGAAATATTGGGAGTAGGTAAAGCATTTTAGGAAAAAGAGCCACTTCTATTTTCCCTTTGTTTCTTGGAGCTCAAAATATATGTTGACTATGGTATATAGAAAGCAATGTGTATTGGTCATTGTTTCAGAGAATATTTTGCACCTCAAATTTTCAAGATGTTCTCTCTGGGCTACTACTGTTTCATAGATCATTACAGTTCTAAATAATCAGTGGTATCTGTGATTAGAAGAATAAAAAAGCTGTGAGTTTCAATTGATTATCTTCAAATTTAATTGGAAAATAGTCTTTTTGCACAGAAGTAATTTTGTGTGGGAAATAATAATGATGAACAAAAGTATTCAGGAAGTCCAAGAATGGTAGATCTGATGATATAAGCATGTTTACATATAAAGAAAATGTAAATCAAGGCTAAATGTCTATTCTAGTGGCAAATATTTGGATGTTTCCATAATGAAAAGTTGCCAGTATAACCAGCATTCAAGCAATAGGTTAATTTCCCTGCAATATGGCACCACATTGAAGGATTAGCTGTTGTGGCTAGACAATGGGACCTTTGAATTTTAGTTTGGTCAATTTTTCCTGTTGTTGAATCCATTCAGAGCCTCTATTTTTGGTTCATGATCTCAGTGAGAAAGCACTGGGTTATTTGAGTAAATAAATTCACTGGCATACATAGGATAAATAATCTTATCAACTTGAATATAAAGAATGATATGAGCAGTATATTCCTTTTTTATAAGTATTCACATTTGTCACAAATATTCTCATACTCTGGACTTATTTCAATAATTATAAGAAGTAGATCCTCATATATATCTTCCCTAAATTTTGATACCAACTATCTTTTCCTGGTCCCAAATTTCTAACTGTGACAGAAACATTTTATCTACCTCCTGAACATAGGGAGACTACATTTGATACTTTAGTGTGATTAGCTTTGTCTCAAGAAATGTGAGAGAAAAATAATCATTCTTTATGTCCAGGTCTGGCCAATAAAATCTTTGATAATGTTCTCTCTCCCCCCCCCTCTCTCCTACACACACACATACCCCTTTCCCCTAAAGCCTGAAATCCTTTACACTAACCTCTGCTAAACAAATAAAGTGCTTAGATCCCAGGGAGGTCGAGGTATTAGAGTAGGAAACTAGGAGACAGGGTTGAGATCAGATGCAGGAGCTTGAAGATCAGGTGCAGGTGTTAAAATAAACAACTCTTAGCAGAAGCTAACTAGAGGTGCTGATAGCCTCAGGCAAGGCAAGAACCAGCTTTGGCTTATCAGCTGTCTCTGCCACCTTACATGAACTTTGGCTAATTACAATATAATTTACATTGTGCTTTTAAAATTTCTCTGCTTTTAAAATCACCATGATATTTTGGAAACAACTGTATAAAGTATAGAAATGGTATAGTACTCAATTCTAAGAACTATTACCCAAATTATTTGTAAAAGCGAACTCCTTGGTCTTGAATATCACTCTCCTTAATTAGTAAGACTACAAAAGATCTGAAACCACTTCCTACTAGTGCAGCTGCTCTCTCTCAAGCCTGCTCACTCTCTTCCCTGAGAATATACTTTTGCTTTCAATAAAAAGCTATTGCTTGTTTGGCTTACATGGTGCATCCTGAAATTCTTTCCCCACAGAACACCAAGCATTTGGAGAAAGCTTTACTCAGAGGCCAGTAACAAAGGTGGCAGTAAAGCCACTATGTAAAAGAAGTGTTATTTGGAGCAGAGATACCCAGGACCACTCTCATCCATTTAGCAAGACTCACATCAGGCTATGCAAAGAATAAATAAACATTTATTGTGTTGAACCTGGGATTTTGTAGGCTTTTTTGTCTTATAGGTTTTAAGTTATTTTTACTAACAGAATAAACATTCAGCCAAACCATTAGTCACTGCCCATGGATGACTGTAGATTATTTTCCTGCTCATTATATGATCTTCTAATTAAATTAGACAGCAAGATACTCAGTGAAGATAGTGCTACAATGTCACAGCATAATGTGCAGGCTTCCAATGGTTGTTCTTGAATCAACCAGCCATAGGCAATAACCCATAAGTCATCATGTGTGTGTATGTGGGGCAGGGGGTGTACTAGTTTATATGGTGGAACTGCCTAGGCCTCCTCATTATTCCACCTGTATTTGATGATAAAGAGCACTGGTAATATCCAATTTCATAAGTAGGTGAACAAAGTAGTCAGTATATCAGGGGCAGTTCATGTTAGACAGTCATTTGTTGTCCTTGGTGTGTCTTTTATTATCTATCAAGGCCATGTATTATTATGTCAAAGCATTTTCTCAAATATAATATATTTACTTGACTAAAATGACTGAATTCTCTGCTGTAGTTGTCTTATCAGGATTTGCCTCAGGCTCTATCAGCCTTCTCATCAGCTACAGATCCTTCAAGCACCATTGATTCTCTGGGTAATAAACCTGCACTGCAGCCAAGATCTGTAGAGACATTTCTTGCAGGCATCACTGATAGTTGACTGACTCTGAGTCACCCGTGCAGCATGTTAGAATGATTTATATAAATATCACCTATAGGCATGAATAATGAAAGGCATGTATATTTTGGGGCCAACTATCAGACTAGTTACCAGTCTAAGTAACTTTTTCCTCTTGAATTTGACTTGATCTTTGTCTCTCAGTGGTATGTCAGAATTTTGAATTTGGTTAGAAATCTACAGATGAGAGGCCAGGCATGGTGGCTCACGCCTGTAACCCTAGTACTCTGGGA
>VBSM01002121.1:23126147-23206483 GCA_008086735.1 Cheirogaleus medius
CAGTGTAAGGATTCACAATTCTGAAATCATTATACATGTATACTGAAATTAAACAATTCATAAATGGATTACAGATGGTAGAAGCCAGGTTTCTTACTGTTACAGTGAGAGGTTTTAGAAAAGCAATGAAAAAAAGAATAGAATGATCTATGTGGCAACAAATTAAAGTTAGAGACAGCAGCAGGAGTGTGCTGAGTCAACTCCACTTAACCAGCCCCCCCAAAAGTGCAGCATAATATTTTTAATCATGTCTTACATGTATGATCTATTTATATGACTCTCCTTAGCTGCAAGGAAAGTTTATATAGGTGTTTAGCTGTAAAGTTTGCCATCTCCCAATAAATTTTGTGTTCTCTTATTGAGGAAGAAAGCTGTAATTTATATTGCACAGTACCAAACACTCTTTGCCAAAGAGTCTTCCTTCAAATCATACAACAAATACATTCTTAATTGCTTAATGATATAATTATTAGAAAACACAAAGAACAAAAGTATAGGTAAATATAGATCACTATTTTCCTAATTTAGGATGGATCAAATACCTTTTAATGTGCAAAGATGAGAGTGATGGTCAAAGGGTACATTTAAGTTAGGAAAAATAAAAAATAAGGAATTAATATAAAGCAAAGATTGATAAATGTGATTATATAAAATTTCAAGCTTATTTATGCCAAAATGTTTAAAATTGATAATAAACACAAATTAGGAAATATTTGTAATATATATTAAAGATAGAGGCCTATTATACTGAATGTGTTAAAAGTCTTTAAGAATAACTAAGTCATTATATCAAAAAGACACCTGCACCCAAATCTTTATTGCAGCACAATTCACAATTCCAAAGATACAAAATCAACCTAAGTGCCCATAAACTGATGAGTGGATAAAGAAAATGTGGTGTCACACACACACACGCGCACACACACACACACACACACAGACCATGGAGTACTTACTACTCATCCATAAAAAGGAATGAAATGATGTCTTTTGCAGCAACTTGAATGGAACTGGAAACCATTATCCTAAGTGAAGTATCTCAGGAATGGAAAAACAATACCACAAATACCACATGTTCTCAACATGAGTGGGAGTTAAACAAGGGGTATATATGGTCATAAAGTGGTGTAATTGACATTACAAACTAAGAAGTGAGGAGCACAGGAGGGGGATGAGGGATAAAAATCTACCTACTGGGTACAATGTACAGTATTTTGTTGACAGGTATACGAAAAGCCCTGACTTCAGCATTATACAGTCCATCCATGTAATGAAAAACACTTGTAGCCCCTAAACCTGTTGAAAGAAAGAAAGAAAGAAAGAAAGAAAGAAAGAAAGAAAGAAAGAAAGAAAGAAAGAAAGAAAGAAAGAAAGGCGAGTTTTCCAGTTAAAGGTCAAGTGTACTTGGATGTAGTCTCACCTCAGTCTTGCTTTCTGCTTAAAAGCTGAAGAAGTGGGACCACCGAGGGGTATTGTCTTCTTCCCAAAGAAAGGTGTATGGCCATCTTTCTCATTTTACTTTTTTCTTATTCTATTTTTCTTTGCTTCTGCCACATACACACAAAACACACACAGATACAAGACTCCTTTATTCCATTGAGGTAAAGGTCCCTGGGGCTTCCTCCTAGTTTGGACAAAATGGATTCCCAGCTCTGCATACCCTATTTTACTAAGCAGAATCTAGCAAAAGACCTATGATGAAAGAGGCCATTGAAGCCTACCTCGCCCGAATAAGTAAGTGATTTTATCTGGTATACACAAGTTAAAAGCTTGCTTTGAAGTTTGGGGCCTTAGACCCAGCCAATATTTAATTTAAATTTTTTTCCTAGGCATTTTGCTAAGTCCATGCCTCCAGGAGACCTTGAGATACAGAAAGCTGTTTAACAGCAAGATCCAGGTGTCCCTGGTTGCTGTAATTAAACAGGGCTAAAACAGGGCAATTAATATATCTGCTGGAGTTAAGAATTTAAAGAGATCTCTAGTGCAATGATTCTCAACCCAGATGACAGACATCTTCAGGAGAAATTTTTTCAAACTCTTTTCAAATCTGAAGATTTTCGTATACATTTCTTTACAACATGGCTTCATTTCCTACCAATGTTTGTATCAACTGAGTTCAACACTTTTTGGAGAGAAATGTGATGATTGTATGTGGAAAAATAGTTAAAATTCATCTTTTCGTGTTTATGGTTCTTCCACAGTCAGACCTGGTGGGATATTTAGTAATTTAACAAACATATATTTAGCATAATAGCAGCACTATTTCCCTAACACTGCTCTAATGGCTTTAAATTATTATTTCATTTAATCTTAATAATATTTCATTTAATCGTACAACGATAAATAAATGTTATTTTCTGATTAAGAAAAGCATAAGAGGTTAAGAAATTTACCTAAGATCACAAAGTTTGTAAATGGCTGAGGTGATGTGTATTTGAACTCAATCTGAATCCCTGTGTTCATGCTCTTACCACAAAACTTTGTTTGCAATATATTGAATGCACTAAGAAGTTTCTGTTATTAACAGTAGGACAACAGCATTGTGTAGACCCTCAAATAGCAACACAGTAACCACAGGCAATATGTGACTATCTAAAATTACATTTTTTATTAATTAAAATGATATAAAACTAAAAATCCCTTCCTTCATCACACTAGCCACATTTCAAATGTTCAATAAGCTGTATGTCACCAATAGTTATCATATTGGAAAGCACAAAGAATATTTTATCATCACTCTTCTATTGCACAATGCTGAGTGCCTCGCAATTAGTTCATCAGTGTTGGCTGTGGAGAAGGCCCAGATCAAAGGCAATCTTCCTGCACTAAAAGAAGTCTACTTGACTAGTGCTTCTTAAACTTAGTGTGTAATTAAATCCCTTGAAAACTTTGTTTAAATTTTGATTTAAATTCGAATTTTAAATTGTGGTTCAATATGTCTTGGGTGGAGCCTGAGATTCTGCATTTCTAAAAAAAGCTCCTAGGTGTAGTTAATGCTGCTGATCTCTGGAAAACACTTTGAGTTGTGGATAATGGTCAGAGTCTGGTGATGGCTCATAATGGATTCCTTTTTCAGGTTTAAGGATCATGTTCTTCAGTGACCTCAGATAGTAGGAATATCATTGCTTCTGGATGTTAGAGCTAATTTTGAGGAAAAAAGTATTTTCAGCACCACCTCTGGTCACCAAAAGTCCAGAAACAATGTTAGTCATATCTAGGGCCAAGGCAATATGCCCTAAAGCCAGGCAGAGATGGATCGCTCCATCCTGTAGCGCTGGCACTGTGCACTGAGAGGAGTCATAGTTTCTGCTCTGCTAGCTTAAGATTCCTTAGTTTCTTTTATTCTTTGTCAGAGTTAGAAACTAACAACTATAAATCAGTGCTGCCACAGTAGGAAAAAGGAAAATGACAGAACAGGATTTTGTTTTTCCACCTTTAGAGAAATGTAACCAATGCCCAGTGAATTTATAATCTGATAAACGGTGAGTTTTTATGAGGAACTTGGAGAAGTGGCATATTGTACATTCTGAATTGGGGTTAAAGATCCAGCTGTTGCTTTTCTCACTATTTCCTTGTAGAATATTATTTCCTCTGTCTTAGTTTGGGCTACTCCATAAAGTACCATAGACTGAGTGGTTTATAAACAATAGAATTTTTTTTTTCACAGTTGTGGAGGCTGGAAGTCCGAGGTCAAGATGCCAGCATGGTTAGGTTCTGGTGAATGCCTTCTTCTGGGTCGCAGAAGACTGACTTCTTGGTGTATCTTCAAGTGGCAGGAAGAGAGCTAGAGAACTCCCTAGAGTCTCTTTTATAAGGGCACTAATCCCATTTATAAGAACTCTACCTCTCATAACCTAATCACCTCCCAAGTTCCCCACCTCCTAATGCCATCACATTTATATTGCAGCATATAAATTTTGAAGGAGGGCATATTAAGTCCATAGCACCTTTACAGGACTTAAGAAAAAAGATTGTTCATCAGGAGTCAAGTTTAGATATTCCTATGTCCCCTGGCTAAACACTTTGCTAATGTTCATCATTATCTCCAACAATTATTAGTTAGAAATATAGAAGTTTTATTGTGTGCATGTGTATAGACACATGGATGTATCTTTACCACATATTGTTAAAATTGTATTTGTAGAAAACATTTTTTCAAACAAAAGCATCCTCTGATGAAATGTGCTAATTGTGGAGATACAATGTGTACATCTTAAGAGATATATGTAGCACTAGATTGTGATAGCCTAAATTTGAGTTTTGAACAAGTTTCTGAAAAGTTTGAGGTATGGAATAGGGTATAAAATGCCATCTCTGAAATCTCATTCTCTTCACACAGTAAAACTAGGTAGTAATTTGCATATTTTAATGACCTACAAGAGTGCTAAGGCTCTTATCATGATTATCTTAAGCAAATGAATATTATATTCCAGTTACACATTGTCCTCGTAAAGGGAATTTTGATCTTGCAGTTAAAAATAATTATGGCAAGGTGACAACACTTTTGGAAAAATCAGAGCTATCCAGTGATTTCTGGGATCAATGTCTATTACTCAGGGCTTAATGCATACTTTTTGGTATGGCCACATATCTTAGTGGCTTTAACAACAAACTTAATTTTTCTCTTGTAGTTCTGTCTACCAGATGTTGTTCAGCTGGGCTTGAATGGATCCAGCTGATATTGGCTGAGAGCAGCTAGACTTCACTTTAGGCCAAAGGCTGACTTTAAGTCAACTTCACTTCTTGCTGCATTCTGGGCCTAATAGGAGTCAGGCATGCTCTTCTCGTGGTAGAAGATGATATTGCAAGAGCTAAAAATCATCCACACAAGCACATCTATAGCTTCTGTTTACACAGTAGTCACAAAAAGTAAATAATATAGATAAACACAGGATCATTTCAGTGGGAAAGTACACTCTTCCCACAGACGGTAGAGGGGAATGAATATTTGCTGAATATTAATATTAATGCATTCTACTACATTTCCTCATTGTCACATCTTTAAAGGGCTGAAGACTCACCCTCATTTCTGCCAAACCTGAGTTATCAAGTGCCAAGTACTATGAAAAATCTAATGTGTTTAGCCTACTTGCGAGTTAGCAACATAGCCTACCACAGTTTCATAAAAGCTGGAAAAATATTCAAGATTCCTGGATCAGAGGCAAAGGACTTTATTACTTATTAATACAATGCAGCAAAGTGAATGATTTTCTCATTCTCGTATGTTCCACAAGTGCTACACACACGGTGGGGTTATGTCACAGCTGAAGAACCTGAAGTTTAAGAAGCCCCCAATCTTTTAAAGGAACTACTAGCAAACCTGCCCAAATTTTGCTTGAGAGGGAAACATTATCCTATCCTAGTCAGGAAACAATTCTAGTATCTTTTCTGAAGAGAGGCACTGTATCTATCTTCTAAAGGTATTTGCTATATGAATATTTTTAAAAAGATATTCTAGAACAAAACTGATATAAGACATTGAGGACTAAAATAAAGGTCCTGAACCCCTCCATCAGACTAATGAACCCTTTCCTGGCTAAGACACTAAATTTAAAGCAACATAGGAGAATGGTCACATCTCATTCACTTTTACTTCCACCTTTCACTAACAATTACCAGACTTTATCAAAGGACAATTTGAGAAAAACAAAAGGCCAGAAGACTATTTGCTTAATTCACTTGACACTTTGCTTAATTCACAGATGCCCTGCTCCTGTGGTTCTGAAACATCAGCTGCCCTAGACCTCAAAGCACGTTTTTTTAATGGATGACTGCTGGTTGTGGACTGGTTTGGGCTGGTCTTCTGAGAATGTCCAGTTCATCGACTTGTACCCTGAATTTCACTTTTTACGTATAAGGAAGGCTAATTATAATACATTTAAATGTTAAATTTCCATTCTAAAGTGAACATGGGTCATATATTCTCATGTTACATGTATGTAACCCTAATACGCATGCATGAGGACTTCCTCTATGAATATTCATATTCTTCTCCTATATCCTATCGAATATGTATGCACTACTTCTCTTTCTAGCAAATATACCTACCTCTACTTTCTCCCCTTTGAAGTGTGGCTTTAGAGTTCTGACCAGAGGCTTGCTTCCCACCTGCAGGACATAAAACCCTTAGAAATAAAGTCCTCCTCAAATTTTGCTAACTTTATGACTCTTTTCTAGTCAACAATATGCATAAATAACATGGAGAATTTTCTCTCAACAACGAAGAAATTGAAAGGATTCTTATATCCATGTCAATGTGGTGTCAATTTATTATCATAGTAATAATATATAACATTGGTGGTGAGTTACTTAAGGCCAGTCATGACTCAAAGCATTTTTCATTGTTAGTGCTCATAATAATCCTATCAATAACAAATGTGAGCCATGAAACAATTAAGCAAATCCTCCAAATTAGCACAGTTTGAAAGTGATGGGAATGGAATATGAACCCAGGCTGCCTGGCTCCGGGGTCCTAGTCATTAGGAATTATTTTTAATTACAACTCTTCTGACACCAAATATGTGGGGATTTTTGCTTATATCAACCAATTCTCCAACTATCTGGATATCAATTAGATGTCCTACAATTCTGACATTAACTACCAGGACTTAATTACTGCCTCCACCTCAGACATCCATCTCAAGTCCTGGGTCTCTCATATTTCTGATCAACTGGCAATAAATTAAGGGTTCCCACAACTCCTGCTGGAGCTCAATAATTTTCTAGAATGGGTCACAGAACTCAAGAAGACACTCTATTTACTATTCCTGGTTTCTTATAAGGAATACAACTCAGAAACAGCCAAATGGAAGAGATGCATAAGGCAAGGGGTGAGTGTGGAATTTACCTGCTCTACTGGGGAATGCACCCTCCCAGCACCTTGCTGTGTTCACAGAAGCTTTCTGAACCTTGCCCTTTAGGGATTTTGTGGAAGTTTCATTATGTAGGAATAATTATTTAAATCATTGGCCATTGTTGATTAACTCAATCTCCATGTGTTCTTCCCTCCCTGGAGATCAGAGGGTGGAGACAAAAGTTCCAAACCTCTAACCATGTCTTGTTCTTTCAGTGACAGGTGATCAGTCTCCTTCCTGAAGCTATCGCAGGTCCATGAAAAGTGTTTCTATCACCCAGGAAATTTCAGGGGGTTTTAGAAGCTCTGTGTTAGGAAGAAGGGACAAAGACCAACTATGTCTTTCTTATTATTAAAGTCATTATGTTTCAAAGACAAGAATACTTATGCTTGTCTTCTCTGGAGTACGTTCTTTTTAAATATTCATATAACCTGCAATGGCTCCCTTAAAATCATGCTTGATTGATGTTTGTGGAAATTGGCTCTCCAGTTTTGACACAAAATATCTCCCATATTCACAGAAACCCTTTCTAAAAATCCAACTTGCCCTTCTAAAATTTCCACTGGAACACAAACTATGTTTGTTACTCAGTGGTCACATTTACAGGAGTAAGGACAAACATGTAATATTCTACCAATATCACAGAACAAGGTAGGTAGTATTGAGGGAAACTTTTTATAATTCTTCCTCTGCCAAAATGTTGGTAGGAATGACCATTTTACCATGACATAACTTTTATCAAACAACTGTCCCAGACCATGTTATAGAATCCTTCACTGAGTACCAATTACATTACGCTGATATTGTTCTACTTGACACTACCACCACTCACTATACCCTAAAATAAGCTTTTAACTCAAAGAGAAATAACTGAGAGCTAATTTAAATTCTTTACAAACAGGAAATATCAGACAAGTTCTTTTAATTGGGAATCATAACATTCCTCACACACTTTTTCCTTGTATCACATTCATCCTTAGGGGGAAAAAATATTTTTTTATGTTCCATATCTGGTCCCAAAGATTGTCAACACAATGCCTGGTATCTTTTGACCTTTCTCTAGCCTTGGTTACACAATTTATTTCCATTTTCTTATTATAAACTACAAAATATTCTGGTTTAGCCACTCAAATATTTGTAATAGGGCACAAAAATATGTAGTCCTATATTATTAGAGACAAATAGGAGTTGAGAAGTATAAGAAAGATATGAAAATTGGAGCTATGGCTCACCTCTCAAATAAAAACAAAATAACTTGTGTACCACAGAAAAATAATGGACCTCCTTAACTCACTATTGCTTATATGAGGAGGAGGGTAGAATGGAGTGGATGCAGTCTATACTGTGGAGCTCAGGTTCTTAAAGACCACATCTGGTCAACAAAACATGTTGAGAGATTCATAAAATAGAATTCATGACTTTTATAGAATTTGTTCAAAAGATATCATGTTCCACCATTTTTTTTTAGTTATATTCCTCAGTTTTGCTTTGGCTAATCCATCTTTTTTATGAAGCATCGGCTTCTAAACTGTTGGCTTCCAACCTCCCAAATTCCAACACTATATTTTTCCTGTAGAATGACTTCTCAATGAAATCGTTAATATCTCATTTCTCTTTCTTCCATACTCTACTTTGAGATTAAAACATTATAGTGCCCTTCAAAATATTATATTTAGATTGACTGAATGGTAATCCCTGGTTCTTCTATAATATTGGTTTATCATATAGATAGGTAATAGTTGATGAATCTAGATGTCAATTGAAGATTGTTCAATTTTGTAATGATATATTTCATATGTAACACACATTATGAATGTCTACAATATTAAATAATGTACTTAGTCATGCTAAAAATAAAAGGTAAAGCTAAAGAGAAAATATTCTAAATTATAAATTTTGAACAATTGGCTTTTGTAATTGATAAACAGATTTATATAATTCTATCAAGAACTTGGAGAGTTTTTATTTGCAGGAGTCAAAGGAAGAAAGCGTTTCAAGAATGAAGAACATTGTTTCTATTTTAATCATTTTTAGATTTTTTTTCTTAAAGGAAGCTTCTGTGAGTAATTATAAATATGTGACAATTTAGTAATTAACATACTATTTTAAAATTATTTTTCACACACTCTTATTGGGGAAAAAATCTTTGCTGTATTTACAATACCAAATGATTGCATATTTCCAAACAAATGAGGAAATTACTGGTTATTTTTACTTGCCATGTGGCTAAGTTTGGCACTGTGTATACACATATGTTTAAGACCCTACCTTTTCCCATATTATCAGATAATTTTTGTGAGGCCAAAGATGTAAAAATACCAAGAAGTATCAAGAAATTAAAATCAGGCCAATGTTATTGTCATCACTGTTACAACTACTCTGTACATACCATTATTCACCAACATACAAATCAGGGAAATAGCTTTGTGCACAGAAAGTTCATACTCTAAATAACAAAGTATAGAATTAATCAGTCAACAGATTTGCTACAAGGAGAATAAAACTTCAAGAAGTTATATGCTACTTCTATTCTAAATCTATTTCTTATTTCAAAGGAACTGAACTTGACTTCTAGTCATCCATAAGAATAAGAAATAAATTTAATTCTATATAATAAAAAGGTGAAAATACCTATATCTTATTATAGAAGAAAAGAAGTGTTCAGAAAACAAAAAGTGTGTTGCATTGTTTGAATTTATATTTAAACTATCAGGAATTTTCTTTTTAAAAATTGTTCTGTAACAGAAGAAGGAAATTGTACATCTTAATCATCAAGGTAAATTTAACCTTCACGGTATTTGAATAAAACATTCTTTAATAAAACTTAGTAAGTTTCTAGAAGAAATATTGCCAGTAAATATTTAAAATCACTATTACTCTTCACACTAAAAATTGTGTTATGGCTTACACAATCATCTGAAGAATGTTTATAAATCTATTTAAAAGATATATACAAAACAAAAAGCAAAATACAGGATAAAACAGAATACTTATTTAGAAACATATTTTTAAAATATCAGTAAAATGTCTACTCTCTAAAATATGGAAAAGATATATTTACTTAAAATACATATTCACTGATTTTAATTGATGCATATACTATTAAAAAACACAGCTGAAACATTTAGCTGATTAGTCTTCACAATTGCATGTACTAGTATATCTATCACCTGAAACAAAAGAGAAAGATCTATTATTCCAAAAAGTTCCCTCATGCCCTTTGCTAGCTAATCTCTTTCTTCCTCACAGCAGCAATCACATGTTGATTTCGATTCTTATAGATTACTTTTGCCTGTCTTAGAATTCATATAAATGGAATCATACAGTATATAATCATTTCTTTTTTTTTTTTTTTTTTTTTTTTTTAGAGACGGGGTCTCGCTCTTGGTCAGGCTGGTTTCGAACTCCTGACCTTGAGCTATCCACCCGCCTCGGCCTCCCAGAGTGCTAGGATTACAGGCGTGAGCCACCGCGCCCGGCCTATAATCATTTCTAATTCATTCCTTTTGCTCAACATAAACTTTTCGACATTAAATCTTCTTATTTGGGATATTAGGAGTGTATTCCTTTTTATTGTTAGATAAAAGTTATTTTATGAACATACTAAAATGTGCTTATACTTTATTTATTTGATGCAAAAAAAACATATGCACTTTTTTCCAGTTTTAGGCTAAGTCAGGCTGCTTTGAACGCTGGAGTACAAGTCTTTGGGTAGGCATATGTTTTCTCTTCTATTGAGTAAATAACTAGGAATAGGATCATTGAGTAAAAAGGTAGATGCATGTTGAACTTTATTAGAATCTATGAAATCATTTTTCAAAATAATTATGCCATTTTACACTCCCATCAGCAATATTTGAGTGTTCCAGTTGCTCCATATTGTCATCAATATTTAGTTTTAGTCAGTACTTCTTGTCTTAGTTATTCTATTCGGTATATAGTAATGTCTAAATGTACTTTTAAATTGGATTATTTGATGGCTAATGATATTGGCAAACTTTCTTATGCTATTTGGACATTACATATCTCTTAATAAAGTAATATTTCAAACATTTTACTTACTTTTTAACTGAGTTGTTTGTCAATTAGTGTGTTTAATATATTATAAATGCAAATCTTCTTTTGTAGGTTTTATTTAAACTATATGTTTATATCATTATTTCTCGGTTCATTGCTTTTAGGCATTTTCTATTAATTCCTCGATATCTAAGGGTTTATTACAAATCATCTCTTTCATGTTCACATCATTGATATATTTTGACTTTTAATTATTTCATGTTTTATCTGTAATAACAAAATATTAAACATTCATTTCCTTTTTCATCATTTCTTGATAGTATATCTGGCTCCTTCATTTAAAATGCAAGGTTATCATTTATCTTTTGTTTTACTTGAAGACTCTCTACTCAACTCCAAAGTCAGTTATTTGTACTTCTACTTTTACATTGTCAAGTTTGCTATAATTTATATTCAGTTGTAAATTAGTTACAGTTAATATATTTGTCTATGGGTGGCTACTAAGCCTTCAAAATATACCAAAAACTGTTTCATTAATGATACAACTTTATAAATATTACTGCACAAACAAGTAGTGTCCTACAATTTCACTTATTTCTGATGCAGTATTCTGTGTTTCCTGGATTTTAAATTCTCAGTCTTCTTTTTTTAAAATTATAACTGACATCTTTATTTTCTTCTTAAGTCGGCCCATAGTTTCAACTATGATATGAAAATCTCTGGACTTCCCTTTATTCCTTGATCCCTGTGTCAAGATACCCTACATACTGTTGCTATCTGAAGCAATTATTCTTTGTGACTGCTATACATCTTTTGTGGAATATTTTTCCTTATCTTGTGCCTCCTCCTTTCTTGCTTTACACTTACATTTTGCAAAAGAACATTCTTGTGATGGTAAATTTTATGTGTCAACTTGACTGAGGCACATGGTGCCAGATATCTGGTTAAATATTATTTCTGAGTACTCTGAGAAAGCATTTCTAAAAAAGATTAGCATTTGAATAAGTAGACTGAGTAAAGCAGATTACCCTCCCCATTGTGGATTGGCATCATCCAATCCATTGAGGTCCTGAATAGAATCAAAACACAGAGAAAGCGAGAATTCCCTCTCTCTGCCTGACTGCTTAAACTGGAACATCAGTCTACTGTCCTTGGACTGGAAATTACACCACTGGTGTTCTTGGTTCTCATACCTTCAAATGCAGACTGTAAACACATCACCATTTTTTCTGGGTCTCCAGCTTGATGGTAGATTGTGGAATTTATCAGCCTCCATAATCATGTGAGCCAATTCCTTACAATAAATTTTATATATGTACACATATATACACACACATATATATATTTTGTATATAGATATACATATATATGTATGTGTGTGTATATCTATGTATGTATGTATCTATCTATCTATCTATATATTAATATGCATCCTATTGGTTCCGTTTCTCTTAAGAAATCTGATGAATGCAATCCTTAAGAAATTTCCTAATAAAGAGTGTGTGGGCATCTACCCAAAAGAACAAAAGACATTCCATAAAAAAGACATCTGCACTCGAATGTTGCAGCATAATTCACAATTCACAGAAGTGGAAAAAACTCAAGTGCCCATAGATACATGAGTGGATTAATAAAATGTGTATGTATACCACGGAGTTCTTCTACTCAGCCACAAAAGTAATGGTGATCTAGCACCTCTTATATTATCCTGGATAGAGCTGGAACTCATTCTACTAAGTGAAGAATCACAAGAATGGGAAAACAAGCACCACATGTACTCACCAGCAAACTGGTTTTAACTGATCAACTCTTAAGTGCACATATAGTAGTAACATTCCTCAGGTATTGGGAAGATGGGAGGGAGGAAAAGGGATGGGTATATACACTCCTAATGGGTGCAGTGGTTGGATGGACACACTTAAAGCTCTGACTCGGGTGGGGCAAAGGCAATATATGTAACCTAAACATTTGTGCCCCCATAATATGCTGAAGTAAAAAACAAATTTTAAAAAAAGAGTCTGTGGCAATGAAATTTCTGAGAACTTGCACATCTGAAAACATATTTTTCCTTATGCTTGGTTACTAGCTTAGTTAGGTATATTATCTTAAATCTAAATTAATTTCCTTCAGCCTATTGAATTTATTGACCCATTGTATGCAAAGTTTGTGAAGGTCATTCCTTTGTAGATGATCTTTGTTCACTTTCTGAAACATTTGGTATATTTATTATTGAGGTTCTAAAAATGTATATGTCAACATATAGGTATTATTTAATTCATTGGGCTGGGTGTTTACTGAGGTCATTATAGTCTAATATTCTCATACTTCCACTCCAGGAATTGCTTTTGCTTCTTTTGAAAATATCGTGGCCTCCATATCTCTTTTTATTTCTACCTAGAAATCCTGCAAGTCATTGGATTTCTTAGATTATATCTTCATGTTTTCTATTTTGAGTTGTATATATTTGTTTATTTGTCTTTCTTCCTTTTGGAGATAATTAATCAACATCAACAATATATTTTAACAGAGTTTTACTTTCCAAGAAGATATGGTTATAGTTTATTATTATTTGTTTTTAAAATATTCTTTACTCATTTACAGGTACTATGATTTCATTAATATCTCCAAGAATAGTTTAGGGGTTTTTAGTTTATTTTTCAGTTTCTCTGGAGACTTTCTCTATTTTAAACTATATGCTTTATATTCCAAGCTTTCCTCAAATACTTTTTGATTCTGCTCATAACTAAGAATGAGTCAGTAAAGATGGTTGCAAATGTGTTTTTGCAGGGCTAGTCCAGAGATCTTCACTTTGGGGCAACTGGTCAAAAATGATCATTGGGTTAGAAACTTTGAAGTGTCAAAATGCTAAATGTTTTGTAAGAAACTAATATTTTTGCCTAACTTTCAATTGTTCTTCCAAGCTATCAGGGATATGGGTATCTGATATTTTTTATTTGACTTCCATTTCATTCACTAATCTTAGTCTCCTTATCTCAATTCTACACTCCATATTACCTGCTCATTTCTCAAAGTTCTGAGCTTCTTCAGTGAGGTAGATATACAATTGACTCCTTCTGACATAAACAACCTTTTTACTCTCAGCTATACTGCTCAGCCCTACTTCTAGCTTAGGACCCTTTTGAACAGTAGTCTGTACTAATGGTTTCATTGGCCTTTCCATTCTCTGAGCTTTGTTTATTTATGTTTCCTTATTATGTTTGTGAAGTTGTGAAAGAAAATATCCTGTTATTATAGACATGAAGTTAATTATTGCTTTTTAAAATGGAAGAATTTCCTTCTATAAGAGAAAAAATAGTAATAAAGATGGAAATAGATAATTTTATGACTATATTGTCCACAGTCTACTATTTATACTTTCATTTAAAAATATTAATATTAATGTCCACCCAGTCTATATTTATCGCTATTACTAAGGTTTTAAATTATTCATATACCATCTACTTCTGTGGATTCTATATATTTAAACATTTAATGTCATGAGTGCTGCTGCTCTCAGCGTATCTTACTGGTCTAAAATGTATTTACATTAAAAAGACAGAAAGTGTCTGGGAATTCTGAAAATTTCTAAGTAACAATGGCTTTAAAATTACTGAATATTTTTATCAAGTTAAACATGCTCAGTGTTTTGCACTCATCATCTCACATTATTTTTTGTAGAACTGAAATTAGGAAGCATATTTTCATTTAAATACGTAAAAACTGAGATTATAAAACATATTCCAAATTATAAAGCAGATAAAAAAGTCAAAGCAAAAGTGTAACAGAAGATATCACTTTCTGTAACTTCTATCCCTACTAGAACATCATCACATTATATTAAAATGTATTAAATTCAAATAATTTAAAAAGAAATTCATAATAGGTTTCTGTAAAATTGTACATAAATGTCATATGTACTGATTCAAATACATAATTCTAAATTACTATGCAATAAAATATATTTTAAATGATAAACAGGCAAAATATAATGCATATTTAGTTTTTTTATCTTCTAGTTGAAAGTATACTTTCATATTTAATTAATAATACATTGATTATGAATCTCAGTTGTCAGTCTATCATCTATTCATTTTCAAACACTTAACAATGAACAACATATTTATTTGAACAAAATATAAAACAATCAAAATATTTTATTTAAAAATAAGACAATTATGAAAACATCAAGCATGGACTAAATCCATGAATAAAAAGACAAAAAGATAATGTGCGATTAAAATAAAGTCATAAAAATGATAAGAATGCATTTATAAATTTATGTGGTAAAAGCATCAGCTCTTGTTTATTAATACAAATAATAACAAGTTTTGAAAATATATAATTAAAAACTCTGTCTTGTGTTAAATACATTCACAATAAATCTACTTGTTCATGGAATTGTAAATATTTGCATAGAAAAATAAATAAATATATGTATAGAAAAATAAAGCAATGGGGTAGTGTTGGAACTTGATGCAGAACACAGGGGGCATTTTTGCTTATATAAATCCTAAAGAATTGCTTTAGAGAAGGAACTTTTCTGCAAGTGATGTGTCATTTGGTAAAAGGATAGCTTCCACTGAAAAGTGCTCATTCTTTTCTGCATTCATTATATCCTGAGATTGTTGAATTTTTCAGGGCTTATTTTTCCTATTTCCACTCAAACTGTGCTCTTTTTTGTCATACAGCCACATTAGCAGGTCCAGCTTCACACTCTTCATGCTGGCAGGGAGGTTGAAAATATTGTTGCTAAGCAACTAGACACTGCACATTGGAACTCCGTTTTTTTCTGATGAAAGCGACAGGAGAAAGATAGCGACATCAATAGCTTTCTGATTTTTTTTAACTTAACAGTTGCAGTGAAAAGAGAAGATGATAGGGACAAAGAAAGGAAAAATCAAAGAAGGCTGAAAAAGAGGAGGTCTGGACATAAAGAACTGTGGAAGGGATTCTAAGAGAAGAGAAGATTTGATTCACAGAAATGGATGGAAAAATATTAGAAACTAATCCAAAAAATAAATCAGAACTGTGTATATGGAAAATTTTTTCTCTGTGAATTTTATGTTCTATTAAGGAAGAAAACCAAAGATGAAATACAAAGTCTTGATCTTGAAATTGAACGTATTAGTGCATTGAAACTTCCCTAACCTTTCTAGATTCCATCTTTTTTCTCTTGCATTGCCCTTCCACGTATGACTTCTATCTCAGAATCAGAAAACATATCTGAAGTGAACATTTTTGGCCTTTGAAATTTACCAGATGATACCAAATCAGACCCTGAAGGAATGATAAAAAGGTAACAAGGGGATAGATAGCTTTGAAGCTCTCCAAAGAATTGACAACTTGCACTCTGGTTCAGGTTAATGAAGAGAGACCATCTAAGTAAAAATGGCTTAGTAAGAAAGAAAAGGAAAGGTTTTGAATGGCTTTGAGTGAAATTGAACATGTGCTGAACTGCAGAAAATGCAAACATGATAGTAATAATAGATAGATGGCTCTCCTTTCATTTCAGCTTGAATAATTATAGTATAGAGCCAAAGTTGTAAAAAAAAAAACACACAAAGTTGTAAATACCATTAACAGTGAAATAGTAAGAGAATACAAAGATACAAATATACTCATTTGAGATATTTCAGATAGATGTTTTTGATTCCTGGTTTGAAAAATTTCTATGTGTTATTTAACTTGTTGAGATTCAGGTTACTCCTCTGTAAAATGGCAATGATACCTAAATTTTAGGGTTTGAGGTTTAAAATTAAATAATATATAAAACATCTATCTCATCCCCTGGTTTCTTTCAACAAGTACAGTGTATTTACTATACATATCATATAAAATAAAATATTGACTATGAAAGGTACCACTTTTTTATTCTTGACCATCGGTATTGTTGTACCTTTTACTTCTGCTGGTTGAGCTAAGAAGCTAAGGAATACTATTGATTGGTATGCTACAGCTATAATTTTTAATACAAAAGTTTCTTCCTCTTCTTCATTTGGAAAAAAATGGAGAAGAAAGGAGGTAGAGGTAAAATTTTTATTTATTGAAAACTAAATTTCCCAGTTCTTGTTTTTAAATGTCTGGATTGTAAAGGTGGTTTAAGGACTTTATTCATTTTATTCAGTCCAGCCCTGTCCTGAAATGGTGTTTGGTCCATGCTTATGATAAAGTTAAAGAACATTAAAAAACTAAAGAAGAAAAATAGCAAACCACTGATTCCATTCTTATTATCTCCGTGCCCAGTTGTTCCTTGTCCTGGTATTACATGTTCCCGGGACTCTGCTCCAACCACTCAAGAAAAGGTGAATGGAGTTCGGGGAATCTGATTCTGGAAGCCAGACTCTTGGATTGGAAGCTTGGCATACTGTTATAATAGAGGGAAACTGCCAATTTCTTCAAGTGAAGGATTAGAAATAGACAATGAGCAGGAAAAGAATAGAAAAAGGGTGAAATGGCGAACATGGACAAAATAAAAATAGCAGCATGTGAAGCATTTAAGTTTATTTACAAAATTATTTACATTTATATAATTTATTTGCTAAACACTCCAAAATATTAGCTGCTTAAAAATACATTTACTGTAACTAAAGGAAGATATCTGTGGTATAGATTCTGTATTCAGCAAGTCAATATTTTCTGCTTTCTAAAACTGCTTTATTTCAACTTGGTGAGTTTGTTGTTTCTCCCAACTCTCCAACCAAAAAAATGCAAGAGCAATTTTGGTTTTATCCATTGATTAAAACTGTGATCCCCAAACCCAGATCGGCAGCCTGTTAGAGACCAGATTGTATAGCTCAGCCACCCCTCCCCACCGCCCTCTCCAGTCCGTGGGAAAATTGTCTTCCATGAAACCGGTCCCTAGTGCCAAAAAGGCTGGGGACCACTGGATTAAAAAGCCTTTCATTTTGCCAAATGAAAATCACTATTTTAAGTGTTTTCACTTGTTTAATCTTACTATCCTCCCAGCAATAGTAACTATCATAATTGTCAATTCGTAGTTACATAATTGAGAAAGTAAGTTAACTCCTTCAAAGTCACAGTGAGAAGGAAAAAGGGCCAACTCATGCACCCCCCTCTGCCCAAACATCCTTTTCCCTATGCTAAGGAGTTGCCTAACTTGCATTTCGTTAATTTCACACACTGCTTTTTGAATCCCCAGTGCTTTTTGTGCTTGACTTTTATACATTTTGACATCATAATAATTCAAGGAGTTGTGTTGTTTACCAATATCATAGAGTTATTTTCTTTTAAAGTAACTTTGCTATTAATTAAGGTTCATATAGGTCAATGAGTGATAAGGTAGTATGTGAGAGTGCCTGGCTCCATCTCTTTGAAACATAGTATGCATTCTACTTTATTCCTGTTTTCTTCACATCCACAAAATCAAGTGCTTCCTCTGCCTAATTTGCTCAAATCTTTGAGACTATGAAAATGATGTGAATTAGAACGAGTCCCTAATTTTGATGAGTCTTAATTTTGATGAGCTCCCCAGTTTATAAGGGACAATAAACTTGAAAGTATTGAGTGAAAGAGAATGATATTATTTTATAATCATTAAGTATATGGAAAAATAAGAACACAAACAAAGGGAGGGTCATCTCCAAATCTGAGAGGGTAGCGGAAAACGATGAGGGAAGTCTTTATGGAAGAATCCACAAATGAATTAAAATTTTATAGCTGAATATTGACTGCCAGAATTCTTTTCATACATGCTTGCTTCCCTTGTCTCTCTCCTGTCCTCCTTTCTTCCCCCCACTTCTTTACTTTCCTCCTTTTCCCTTCCTTTCTACCCAGTTGTACTCACACCCTTAGGTGATGCCAAATTATAAACTTATGTAATCTCTTCCTTGAGTACAGGTGGAAACTGTTATTTTCCTTACTAGCCAGTAGAATATGGGAAAAGTGAAAAGATTTTAAGGTCCCCAATCAAATAATTTTGAAATTCTTTTTTAAAAAAGGAAAATTGTCCTGAGTGAGCCTGCCTTAATCAGGTAAAAAAAAAAAAAATCTTTAAGATGGACTGAGGTCCTTACCTGAGGCCAGAGACTCTCTCACCTGCTGGGTTTAAAGAGGCAAGCCACCATGTGTTCTACAGACAACACATGGCACCCTTCCTAGCTGAACCTCTAATGATAATATAGCCTGGCTGACACCCTGTTTACAGCCTAATGAAGACCCAGTTAAGCTGTGCCTAGATTTGTGACCCACAGAAACTGTGAGGTAAATTGGTATTGTTTTAAGCTGCTAAATTCAGGGTACTCTATTACATAGTTAAACTTTTAAAAATATATTTTTAAATCTCTGTAATGTCTTTAGCTCTCAACCAAACATTTTCAAACTCTCTCCCTGTCTCTCTCCCTACTCTCTGCCCTACCCTCCCACATTCATACGCAAAGTGAAAACATACAGATGTCTTAATTCACATAGGAAACTACATAAATGAGCACTCACTCACTTCAAAAAAGTCAAAGACTACTCATTTTTATTCCTAAACTTCAAATTAATATCATATATTACATTGTCACCTAAAATTTAATTTACATTTTAGTACTATTGATCTATATTCTATTTTATACACAGTGAAGTGTTAAAGTATAAAAATCAAAGTTCTCATGGGTCTTAAAATTTGAATTATTTTGTGATTCGTGCTGCTATAAACATTCTGGTGCAGATGTCTTTATTATTGAATGTCTTTTTTTCCTTCAGGTAAATGCCCAGTAGTGGAATAGCTGAATCAAATGGTAGTTCTACTTTTAGTTCCTTGAGGTATCTCCATATTACTTTCCATAGAGGTTGTACTAATTTGAAGTCCCTCCGGCAGTGTATGAGGGGTCCTGTCTCTTCACATCCACACCAACATTTTGAACCTAGCATATACCCCACACAAATAAGAAAATGGACTTTATCATAATCAGACATGCAATTGCTTACTAAATTAAATATATATAAAATTTATTCTGATAAAAAGAATCACCAATAAAAATCCACCTGTCCCTTTAGGAAAAGCTGGATGAAGTTTAACAATATAAATATTTTCCAGTGTCAGAGTCCTTTTGTAAAGGGATATGGCCTCCTCTTCATTCAAGAAACAGTGGGTCTATGAACTGACTCAAATCTGAGACCTGATTGGGTCTGTAACTCTCTTTTCTGGTGATTCAAGTGAGAATTATGTTAATTAGGCCTAGAGGTTTTCTGCTTAAACTGATGGAGTTGGACTTTGGTAGGTTGCCCAGCAATTTCAATTCTAGGGACACCATTATCAACTAGCCAAAGCCAAAGGTCTCTGAGAGTCAGATTATTCTAAACATTGCTTTGCTTTGTAGAAATAAAAGAAAACCAAACAAATGAAAAAAGCAAAGCAAAGTCTATTTATTCAGAGCTTTCTATTGCAAGAGAGCCACCCACCATCATTTGTATTTTGGCAGAGACTCAAATGCAGTGGAGAAGTGAGAAAGCTTTATAGTAGAAAAAAGGGAAGGCTTCAGATACACCCTGACTAGAGGTTGTTGGTGTGGGGAAGCCATAGACTTCCCGGCCAACTAGAAGTGGGACAGCCTATGCAATTGGTTAGGGGTGCATATTTGTCTTTCTCTTCTTGGTCCTAAGTTGGAAGCAGGAAAAAAAAATTAGTGAAGTTGTCAGTTATTAATCATACCCTGAACATTTTGAGACCCACTGATACAAAATTATTTGTTTAGCTTCCTATATTATTAATAGAGATAACAATCAGGCTTCCTGCAAGTCTGACTTACAGCAGGTTGGCTACCTGGGCTGCTTATTATAGATTAGGGGTTTGTTTCCTGGGCAGGGCTACAGGTTGTGGGCCAGGGTTCTATTTTTATACAGCCATTGTTCATTTGTATATTCAGTCTTAACGGCATTGTCCATTATGCTAATTAGCCCACCTTTTCCTTGGTGATTAATTGTTGCAATTTGGCCCTGATATTCCAGAATTCCACTATCCTCATTGAATCTTGGTATCCCAGTATAACAGCAGATCCCATGGTAATTACTGGCCTACAGAGAAAATAGCCACAGAGCTATTTCACGTGTTAGAGCTTTGCTCATAAATTCTCACAGCCTTAGTGAAATGAGTGCCCTCTGGACTTTCCCAGGGGACAAAGTGAGGGGGTAAGTCTAGTAGATCTTGCATGATAAAGCCACCCTAGCATTCCAATTTCCCTATGACTTTGGATACTTTCCCAAATACCTTCTGATATTTTAATTTCACTTAATACTAGGCTCATTTATTTATTCTTGCATTGATAATTCAATCAACCAAGCAAACTGCTAGAGCCATTACCAGGCCCTCAAGCCCGGCCACTGACTCTAGAATCTATGCTTATAATTCATATCAGTAAACATGTTCTGATTCAAATTATATTCTATATACTTCAATCATATATCCTTAAGAACCCCAGGTTTCTGTCAGTATAAACTGGTAAAATCATGCAACTCTCTTGTTATACACAGCTCCTCAAGGGTCATATTTTATACCTCACTCTTTGGGGCCCGCTGAATCTAATAATAGGTCTAGAAGAAGGAAAATGTGGTTGGGATAGACTCTGAGGAGGATTTGCAATTTCTTGTAATTTACCTACCATTGGAGAGCCATTATGGGCTTTTCAGATAAGAGGAGAGTACCTTCCATATGGAAGGGATGAAAAGGCTGCTTCTGCTGCCAAAGAAATTTCAATGGATGAAAAGAGTTCTAAGCTCCAGCTTCATTGGAATCTGCCCATAAGGCCACATTCCAATTATGATTTCATTCCTTCCTAAGCAATGCCCTAATTGCAACAGAAGATATGCTGTATGTTTGGGAATATAATTTGCATTCTAATTAAGCCACCTGCAGGATTTGATTTTAGATTTTGTTTTCAGAAAACTCATTCTTTTGGCTACAGAAGAAAAGTGTTTCTTTTAGAGCAGTCATATAAGTTTTTAGGTCCCTTATATGGACCTTGAGCTAAGAACTTAGCATTTACATTCCACATGATCTCCAGTGCTCTTATAATGAGATGTCAATATAACCCCTACATTTGCTAACATAGTCTATGGCAACAAATGCTTTGTCACCAAGAATTTTATTTTCTGTGGGCATTTATAGTATCTACAGGTGATAATTCATATGACTGTCTTGCCAGTACATGTCATGGGCTACCATTGCCTCCATCAATGGAAGGAGATTAATGACTTTAAATTTAATCAGGTAACTTCCAGATACCACAAAATGAATCTGGAGAACACTTTCTTAAGATTCTGTGTTGTCAGAATCACTCTCAATAGCAATCTGTGTATTACTCAGAATCCAACAAAAGAAGCACAACCATTCCTGTACCTGAGATGTAGTGCAGGAATTTGACCTTATGCAACTGTGGCAGATGATTAAACAATCTCATCTAGGCTGTTGTGCTTGTGTCTAATGCTGAAGGCTGAAGTCCAAAGCACAGGAAATGAGGATGCAAAATAGTGGACAACAAAGATGAGGTTAACTCCATAAGAATGAGCTGGGATCCATGAACATTATCAGACTGGAATACATAATGAAAGATTGGAAATTTGTGTCAGTTCTTACCATATCCAGCTTTGTTAATGAGGTGTCCTGAAAGGAGAAGTGGGCATTTGTCTTTACAGCACTAAACACACAACTGGTCCAAAAGTTAGAGAAGGTAAAAGAGGAAGTGCAGTTGTTGGCTCAAAGTTTTGTCACACCAGTGAGCTAAGCAAAGATAGATGTAAGCTACAAAAAACACCTTCCCCAAACTATCAAGCACAAAAAACAAAGTGGCTATTGCTTTACTACTGAAAGGTCTCCAAATTTCATTAAAAAAATCTTGCTTAATACTTGCTTATTACAGACTAACTAGAAACATACAGGGAAGGGAATTCAGAGAAACATAGTTCATTTTAGGCAAGTTGTGAAGAAGATAGCTTAGTCGTGTTCAAGTAAATATGCTTAATAACTAGCCAAATAATCAAATTTAAAAGTTACTAGTGTGTTTACCATAGCCTGTGCTCATAATTGCTTATTACAACTTTTGCTCTTGAATTCCTTTGAATATACTACCATTGTTTCATTTTTTGATAGAAATCTTCTGCCCATTTAATTATATTAATTTGTAGATAGTTTCTCTTTTGTCTATGGTTACTTCTAATATTTCTCACTGCTCTGTTTTGCCATTGTATATTTACATATGGAATTAGTACTTATTAATCTTCTACAATTAAGTACTTCTCAATCTGGAGATATGCAACTTTCATGAAGTCATTAAAATTGGCTGTCATTATCTCAATTAAGATGGCATCTATCATTTTCTGTGGCAGTTTTTAGGGCTGATCACTAATACAGTTCTCCTTTGTGTACCTGTTGTAATTGCACTTCACATCTCTCTTGAGTTAGGATTGGATGTATGACTTATTTTGGTCAATGTACTCTGTCAAGGGTGACTTGTATCACCTTTCAGGTCAAAGTCTTTAGGGTCCAGTGCACAATTTACCATGTCCTCTTCACCCTGACAGGAAGGCTGACATTGCTTCAGGTGATAGAAGTTCTATTAGTCTAAGTAGTAGCTAGGGTTTATTGGTTGTGGCCTTCATATGTGGTGTAAAGTTCCAGATTTCCTAAAGGTAGTGTTTTGACTACCATATATTGCATTTACAATGGTGAGAGAAGCCCCTAATTATAAGTATTAAATGGTTCTTTCTGATTTGACTTCTGCTTTCCTAATTTAAATATTGGCTGATACTTTGACATATTATAAACCATTTTGGAAATTTGAGGAGTCAGAACCATGAGACCTAAATTGTACACATTTCACAAAGAAACTGAGATAGTACTGTTGCTGTAGAAAGCTTCTTCACAGAAAAGAAATAATCAACAGAGTAAATAGACAACCTACAGAATGGGAGAAAATGTTCAAAAACAATGCTTCCAACAATGAAGTAATACTAGAATATACAAGGACCTCAAGCAAATAAACAAGGAAAAAAGTAAAAGAAATAATTGCATTAACAAATGGGCAAAGGACATGATTAGGCGTTTGTCAAAAGAAGATAAACAAATGGCCAAGAAATATATGAAAAAATTCTCAACATCACTAATCATCAACGAAATGCAAATTAAGACCACAAGATGATACCACCTTAGGCCTGTAGAAATGGCAGTTATTAAAAAGTCAAAAAACAGTAGATGTTGGCACAGTTGCAGTGGAAAGGGAACACTTATACACTGTTGGTGGGAAGGTAAACTAGTATAACCTCCATGGAAAATAGTATGGAGATTCCTAAAAGAATTAAAAGTGGACCTCCTACCATTCGATCTGACAACCCCTCTACTGGGTATCTACCCAAAGGAAAAAGAAGTCATTTTATAAAAAAATATACTTCCACCCATATGTTTATCATAGCACAATTCACAATTATAAAGATATGGAATAGCCTAAGTGCCCATCAACTGATGAGCAGATTAATAAGATGTGGTGTATACACACACACACACACACACCATGGAGTAATACTCAACCATAAAAAGGAATGAAATAATGTCTTTTGCAGCAACTTGGATGGGACTGGAGACCATTATCCTAAGTGAAGTATCTCAGGAATGGAAAAACAAACACCACATGTTCTCACTTATAAGTGGGAGCTAAATGAAGGATATATATGGTCATGAAGAGGTATAATTGAACTTGGAAACTTAGGATGGAGGATGGAAGTGGATGAGATATAAAAATCTACCTATTGGGTACTATGCACACCATTCTGGTGAGAGGTACACTGAAAGCCCTGACTTCAGTATTATACAATTCATCCATGTAATCAAAAACACTTGTATGCCCTAAATTTATAGAATTTTTTTTAAAAAAAGATGTGGTGAAAAGGGAGCACTTATACACTGTTGGTAGGAATGTAAATTAGTACAACCTCTATGGAAAACAGTATAGAGACTCCACAAAAAACTAAAAGTAGACCTATCATTCAATCCAGCAACCCCTCTACTTCTTATCTACCCAAAGGAAAAGAAGTCATTATATCAAAAAGACATCTTTGCTCATATGTTTATTGCAGCACAATTCAAATGGCAAGGATATGGAATCAACCTAAGTGTACGTCAACTGATGACTGGATAAAAAAAATGTGATATATATCAGTACACCACAGAATACTACTCAGTCACAAAAATAATGAAATCATGCCTTTTGCAGCAATTTATATTGAACTGGAGGCCATTATCCTAAGTGAAATAACTCAGGAATGAAAAAGCAAATACTGCATGTTCTCACTTATACGTGGGTGCTAAGCTGTGAGTATGCATGATCATACAGAGTGGAATAATAGACCTTGGAGACTCAAAAGGGGGAATTGTGGGAGGGTGCTGAGAGATGAGAAATTACCGGTTGGGTACAATGTACACTGTTCAGGTGATGGGTAGAATAAAAACCCAGATTTCACCACTACACAATATATCCATGTAACAAAACACTCTGCCCCCTATTGAAATAAATTTAAAAAACAGAAAAAAAACCCACAAAAACACAAGATAGAAAGATCTTGAAAATTTTTCTCTATCTATCAAGGATGTTTAAAGGCTATAAATGACCGCAGTTAAATATCAGATGACTGAATTTGGACTGTTTCTGATCAAAGATAAGAACATAGCAATCACTATTTGCATAGACCTTGCTTATATCTACTCATATTATCAATACCTACACTATCAATATACTAATTACTATTCACATGTGGCTATTGAGGATTTGAGCTGTAGCCAGCCCAAAATAAGATATATAGTAAGTATAAAATACACATTGTATTTCAAAACTTTAGAACAAAACCAACAACAAAAAAGAATGGAAAATATTTCATTGGCAATTTTTTATGTTGATTGCATGTTGCAATGATATTTTAGGTATTATTGGTTAAATAAAGTATATAATTAATATTGCTTTCATCTGTTTCTATTATTTTTTAATGTTTATATGAGAGAAAATTTAAATTATATATTTCACTTCAATTTTATTTCTACTGAACAGCATCATTCTAGATGTTTTTAAAGATCAAATTTCTATTATCTATAAAATGAGTTCTAGTGAATTGTTCATTAAGTAGTCATCATACTCAAATTCAAACAGCTTTTATTGTTCTTTCTTAAACAAGATTCCTTTAAGAGATTTATTTAGTACTAAGTGGAAATTAATGTTTATATATTTTTACAAATTCTATTGAATAGGGGTTTTTTTGCTTATTTTGTTTTAATATTGACCAATTATATACACATATCCCTGGGATTTTTGTAGACAGTTATTAATGGAGATAATCTTTAATATTTTATTTATAATAGAACATCCTAGAAATTGCTATCTTTAAAACTTTATTAAAAATTGGATTAAAGATAGCCAAGGTTTGATGTTAAGTCTAGAGCCTCAATATCAGGCTTTTAAGATGCAAATTTCATTCTTTATCACTCAAATATATCTTTCAATTTGATTCAAAATTTATGACTTTCAATTTTGATCAAATGGCTGAAATTGTTTCTTATCCTCTACTGAACTTATTATAAGTCTATACCACAAAGTTACTGATACAAGTAATTGAACCAATTTCCCTGTCTTTCTCAAGCACATTGGCCTATAACCCCAGTGTCAAAGCACTTCAAATTAGAATTCTGCTCAGAAAGTAGTCTTAGGAAAGGAGAGAATAATGTAAAAAGTATCATATCTGTGTAGTGGAAATATTGATTTCAAAGTAATTCTAATACTAAGTAGAGGTAAGCATGTAAAACAATCTTGACTAATAATAGGAGTATTATTCTGGAAAACAAAATGATTGCAAAGTTTTACTTTTGTATGGCAATTTTGCTTTATCAAATTACTTTTACATATTTTCATAAAATAAGTCACTTTAAAAAGGCAATTCATTACAGAAGAAGATATTCATAATAATTAAAAACAAATATTTTATAATGCTTACTATATAGCAGACATTCTTCAAAGCAATTTATATATTTAATTCATTTAATCCCCGTAACAATTTTAAATAACATTGTTGTCTCTATTTTACAGATGAAGAAATTAAGGAACAGAATAGATAAACAACTTGCTAAAGTTTCCCTAGCTGTAAGTAAGGAATGGAGCTAGGATTTGAACCAGGCAATTTGGCATCATGGTCCATGTTCTTAATTCCAATAATTGTATACAGAATGCTAAGCTATTTGATCCAAATCTTTTGACTTGGATCATAAGGTTTGGCCAGGACTACAATCCAGGTTATCTGATTTCTACTTTATTATTCTTCTCATTAGAAGGAAATCTGTAGTGAAGAAACCATAAGAAAGAACAGAGAGAAAAGAATAAAGACACACAGGAAGGAGCAAAGCATAAATAATCTGAGGAGTATAATATCATTACTATGCAAGTGTTTAAATTTTTAAGGTTTTAAACTTTGTTACTACTTAAATTCTTCATATAAAATCCTCTTTATATGAAAGACTTTACATTAACAAAAACTTGATAAATTCCTCCTTGCACTGTAGCATTCTTATATTCTTCCCTAAAACTGTACATTTTTAAAACCTAGTAATTATAATACAAACCAAATCTATACAATTCTAATATAGTGTTACATTGACTTTTAAATTCTATATGATATGATGAGCAGAAGTGCTTTGACATTATATTTGCAACTTCATCTCTGTGTAGTACTGTGGATTGGGTCCATTTAAAGAACACATAGGGGTAACTGGAAATTATATTTCAGAAACTTTAGGTTTATATATGTCAAATCTATCCAAATTTGTCTATATATTAAAATCAATCACAATCAAAACCATAGTGGTTGTATGTGCATGTACTTATGTATGTGTGTGTGTGTGTCTGTGTGTGTGTGTGTGGACATTAACAAGGAGCTTCTAAAATGTATATGGAAATCCAATGGATCAAGAAGAGTAAGATGGCCAGCCGCAGTGGCTTATGCCTGTAATCCTAGCACTCTGGGAGGCCAAGAAGGGGAGGATCCCTTCAAGTCAGTAGTTTAAGACCATACTGAGCAAGAGTAAGACTCCTTCACTACTAAAAATAGAAAAATTTAGCCAGGCATGGTGGTGTGTACCTGTAGTCCCAGCTACTTGGGAGGCTGAAGCAGAAAAATGGCTTGAGCCCTGGAGTTTGAGGTTGCTGTGAGCTAGGCTGACACCAGGGCACTCTAGCTCTCAACAGAGTGAGACTCTGTCTAAAAAAAAAAAAAAATTGCTAAAATGATCTGAGATTATCTTTATGAGGATAGACAAAGTTAGTAGATTTAAATTATCTGAAGATTAAGAATTCCTATATGGCTTAACAGATAGGATGGTTTAGGCAAAATGATGTGTAGATCAATGGAACAGATTAGAGTACACAGATAGTCCCATGTGTATACAGTAATGTTAATTATGGAAAAGATAACCCTACAATGAATCAGTGGTGTTTTCAATAAATGTATTGGGTCAAGTGAATATTCACATAAAAAATTAAATAAGTTTTCCACTATACTTAACATTATAAATATAAATCAAAATAAATTTCAGGTGAATTTTTACCATAAATGTAAAAAGGCAGAATTCTAAACTTCTTAGAATAGGCAAAGATTTCTTAAACTGGACATAAAAACATTAACCACATATTTATCAATAAAAATGATAAATTTTCTTCAGCATTAAATTACACATATATTGTATATGTAAAACATAATTTGTCAAGACTAATCAAGAATATATAAAATGCCCTAAAGTAGATTTTTAAAAGTTAAAGCCACTATATTTTAAAAAGCAGATGAAAGTCTTGCAGGGGTAGTTACAAAAGATGATACCCAAAGGCCAATAAACACATGAAAAATTAACTCATCTGAAAAATGTAAAGTAGAGCCATTAATGATGCATCCAATAAAAATACTAGGAGCAAAACCCAAAATACTGATAATTGTTGATGAGGATGTGGAGAAACTATCACTCTTATACTCTACTTTTAGGAATGTAAATTGATATAACTTTATAAAACTCTTTTGAAATATCCACCATATCTGAAATATATATATTCTATGTACAATATTTCTATTCCTATGTCTATACTCAAAGTAAATGTGTACAGTTATGCATCACATAACAACAGGGAAATGTTCTGAGAAATACACCATTAGGTGATTTTGTTGTGTAAACATCGTAGCGTGTACTTATACTAACCTAGTTGTATAGACTACTATACACATAGGATATATGATATAACCTATTGCTCCTTGACTACAAGCCTTTACAGTGAATTATTGTACTGAATATTGTAGGCAATTGGAACACAATGGTAAGTATTTGTGTATCTAAACATAGAAAATGTACAGTAAAAATATGGTATTATAATCTTATGGGATAATTTTATGGGACCACGGTATATGTGGTCCATAGTTCACCAAAACTTCATTATGCTTTTCATGACTATATTTATATTTGTGCATGAAAAATATATGACCAGATATTATAATAGTATTATTTGTAGTAGCCCCCAAACTAGGAAAAACATACTACTATTACATTTAACAAGTGAGAGGAAACTCACAAAAATTATAATGAGCAAAAGAAGCCATTTGTAAAAGAATATATACTGATTATTTCATTCATATAAATTTCACAAACAATCAAAAAAGTCAGTAATGGAAGTCATAATATTGGTTATCTTTATGAGGTAATAATAAATATGACATGAAGAAGTCTTCTGGGGTGCTGGTAATGTTCCATTTTGTAATCTAGATGGTTTATATGTTAAAAAAAAAACTTGTCCTTGTGCTTTTCTTTGTAAGGAACCAACATATATGGCCCTTCATTTTCCCTTGTGCACTCATGTTTTCCATTTCTTAAAATTTTCTTCCAAAAAAGGAAAGAAAAAAGAAAAAAAAACACAATATGAGATATTAGATAAAGATACAATAATTTCAACTATGTTTTTGAGAATTATTTTGGCAGGTACATTGCAAAATTTTTCAAATAAAAACTCAAAAGAAAAGATATGATTGAAAACAATACAATGTTACAAAGTTACTATTATCTTTGGTCATTTCACAGATGAAACCTGTCATTACATCATCTTTTTCTTACCAATATCAACATTCTCTTTCTTCCTATTCACTCATTCTACCAAAGATTTCCTTGGAATTCATTTCAGGCCCCTACTGCTACTTAAATTCTTCAAATCATATTCTCTCACATATCTTTACATTACCTGAAACTCTAAATGCCTGCTTGCATTGTAGCATTCTGACATTTCCTAATGATCACAGTTGTGACTGGAAGAATTGCTGTTCTAGTCCTTATTGTTCCTCCCAGGTTACAGTCATTTTCTATCACTGCTATAACAAATTATCATAAACATAGTGGCATAAAACAACTCAAATTGAATATCTTACAATTTTCAGGGTCAGAAGTCTCACAGAGCTAAAATTAAGGTGTCATGATGGCAACATTCCTTTTTGAGGTTCTAGTGGAGAATCCATTTTCTTGCCTTTTATAGCTTCTGGAATTGCCAACGTTACTTGGTTTGTGGCCACTTTCTTGATCTTCAAAGACAGCAATGTAGCAGCTCTTTCTCTGATGCTCTGTAACCTGAATAATTCTGAATAATCTTCCCATCTCAAAACCTAAAATTAATTACATCTGCAAAATCCCCTTTGCTAAGTAAGGTAACATATTCACAGATTCTGGGAATTGGGACATTAATACCTTTGGGGAGGCCATTACTCGGTTTACTACACAAATATTTCAACCCCTGTGAAAGATCTTAAAATGAATTTTTGTTCTCCCTGAAACATGTTATTCTTCATATATTGCTATCCTTATTAATACCATTACTATCCACAAAAGAGATACATCTGAATGTTATCTCAATACTTTTTCTCTCCCTCACAATTCATATACAATTATTCATCAGATGATGTGAACTCTAACTTCTCCATGCTTTAGTGTGCCTCCTCCTCTCCTTTGCCTATGCTCTCTTTCTTCCCTCACTACCTCTGGCTTGACCTAATGCAAAAACATCTTAACTAGACTTCCTATCTGTAGTACTACTTCCCTTACTCCCCAAACTATTATATATCATGCTGCCAGATTTCTCTTTTTAAAAGGCAAATACTCCAAGTTACTCCCTAATTTGACCCATTTTGGTGGCTAATTGTTTACTTGAAAATAAAGTTAAATTATTGGTTCATAAGGATCATTATGATACTAGCACAACATACCTCACCACTCTCACAGAAGATCTATGCTGCTTAAATTTTCATCTCTCAGCTCCAAATCTCCCCTTCTAAATTATGCATTGTGAGTCTGGGACTGAGATTCTGCAAAACCACGAATTCTTCCAACTATAAATCTTCTCTTTGTGAAAAACTACTCCCATCTTGTTTTTAGGCCCTGACAGAGACTGAATATCTGAACACATGACATCAAGTGATAAAGGGATTTATTGGCCTATGGTGAAATGGGTGCTATCTAACTCAGCCAGCCAAAAAGTTAGGCATGCATCAAGTATAAATAGAATACAAAAAAACCTTGGCTCCAGTAGAATCAAAGGCACAAGAAAGTTTCATGAACAGGCAGGTGAGACTCCTAGAACATCTCCTCTTGTTTCATCCTCTCTTCTCCTTCAGTTCACATCTACAGCCTTATTTAATGTACACAGGCACCAGCTGATTAATGAGAAAAATATTTTGTTTAACATATTTTTTTTCATGCCATACTGGTACCAACAAGAATTGGATAGCTGTAATACCACAACCTCAGTCAAGAACTTCCCTGAATGATTGTACTGAAGAGAAATGCCATCAGTAGGCAGAACTGAGAGGATTATAGCTATCATCTTTATACTGAGAAATGGTTATTAATATGGATTTGCACAAATTAATGGGTGATGGCTAATGGTTTGGCATCATTGTCAGGAATTAGAAAGAAAGCATGGAAGACTAAAAATTTGAAAGAGGTATAAATATAAATTTATAGAAAAGGACAAAGAATATTAAGATTTTTGCTTCCATTTGAATGTTTACCAAAGTGTGAGAAGGTAGAATACATACACAAACATACACACATACATATTTGTGGACATGATTAAGCCTTTCCCCTAGCCTGTGTGGTACTTGCTTAATAAATTTAAGTATGCCATGGTGTTTACAACACAGATGGAGTCTATATATGGACTCAACAAAAGTAGACTTTCCTCACCAAGTCTGATCTCACTACCTATCACCACTGCTAAGTAACTAATTTGCCGAGAACAGAGACAAATGCTATCCTGATATAGAGCTACTAATATGGCACATTTCCCTTGAGGGAGTAGCCAGACATCTGGTGGCAGATTGATTACCCTAAATTTCTTCCAACATGGAAATGTCAACAATTTTGCTTGATTAAAATAAACACATAGTGCCTCCATTGATATGCATTTCATGATTATAACTCTTCTGCCAGTATTAAAATCTGTGGACTTAGAGAATGACTTAGTTATGTTCTAGCATTCCTCCCAAAGTTGTTTTTGCCAAGGGATTTATTTCATATCAAAGTAACTGTTACAACTGGCTTCTGCCTATGTAATTCACTAGCCTTACTATATCACTCAGAAGATGCTGGCAAGGAAGAATGGAAGACTAGCCTAACAGATTGCCAAAGGCCAAAACAGCACCAGCTGAAAGAGAACATGCTGAAAATTTGTGTTTATCCTTCAGGATACAGTAGGTATAGACTCTAAGTAATCATGGTGTATAGCTAGTTTTCCTCAAGCTCAAATAAATGAGTACAAGAATCAAAGGCTGATTCCTTTCACTAATACTCACAATAATTTACTCACACAACTTAGGCTTTCTATCCCCACATTTTTGGCCACTTGTTGAAGATCTTAGTTTTCATGGCAGGTGACAGTGGTCATATCACGTTATCAGATAAAGAAACTAGAAGAATTAAAGTGCTAGTGGGGTGAAAAATAACAAAGAAGTAGGTGACTGAAGAAAGAAATTATAGCAGACAAACATAGCAACCAAACATAGCCTCTTAGCCAGTTATGGCAATAAGGACGGATGCAATTATATGTATTTTATTCCTTATGTGTTTTGTGTATATACACACACAGACACACATTCTCACACACACAGATTTCTATGAAATATTTTTACTCTACTGACTAGTTTTACTTTTATATAAGAATTGTGATGGTGCTTAGCTTTATAACTTAATCTCCTAAATTACAGAATATTCTGGAGTCATAGTAACTGAATGAGAGGAATAATTTACATTGCTCAGAGATGAATACTAGGACTGTTGCTCATAGATCAGACTGTGGCAGACTGAATGTTGTTTCTCACATTTTTAGAGAGAGGGTAAAAATGTCTTCATTTATGTAAAAATACTTCTATATTGTTAGGTGAAAGTATACATATGTTGTAATAGTCTGAAAGTTCAAATGTGTAGAAGGCTGCATGTGAATGTTGAGTGATCAATGAAACTAACTGGGATAGTAATTATTTTACTCTATTCCAAATCCAGCCTTATTGTGGTGTGGAGCCTGGAGACACCATAAACATCATTTATTAATATTTTCTTTCAGTTTACTTCTTATCAGGTTCTATAAAAAGTGCACCAAAAGATTTGAAAACAGGAAATAGGGGAAATCAATGTTTTTCTGTTTTCATTTCCATGACTATTCTTGTCAGTGTTACTCCAGCTTCCTCTGATTCCCCAAAATATATTTATATTGCACACTCAATGGTATCAGCACCAGCTGAATAATAATTTTCTATTGGAAATCTGAGCCCCACTTCACAGATATCATCTTCTAAGTTTTTCTGTTCTGATAATATTGTTTCTACTTATTCCTTTAGCCCAAGAGTTGGATAACAAATTTTGCTGTTGTTATCTCAATTTTATCTCGAATTTGTCTGAAACTATAACTAATTTCATAAAGTATATCCTCTCTGTTGAAATTTCTAGTGAGGTTTCTGTATTATTAACCTGAATTATACACTATTGCTTAAAATCAGCACCATATCCTATAGCCATCCTGAAGTCTTGAAGTCCTTTGAATATAGCAAATTCTTTCTCAAATCAATGATTTTACACATCAATACCCTCTACCTGGAATGCCTTACATCTACTCATTGTTCACGATACAGATATAGAGTCAAGAATGCCTACTGTCACCACTTTTATTCAACATAGTGGTGGACGTCCTAGCCAGAGCAATCAGGCAAGATAAAGAAATAAAGTGTATCTAAATCAGGAAAGAAGAGGTCAAACTACCTCTCTTCACTGACAATATGATCTTGTGTCTAGAAAACCACAAAGATTCCACCAAGAGTCTCCTGCAATTGATAAATAAATTCAGCAAAGTCTCAGGATACAAAATAAATGTACATAAATCAGCAGAGTTTTTATATACCAATAACACTCAAGCCATGAGTCAAATCAAAGACTCAATACCATTCACAATAGCTACAAAGAAAATAAAATGCATAGGAATATACTTAACCAAGGAGATTAAAGCTCTCTACAAGTAGAACTACAAAACTCTGAGGAAAGAAATCACAGAGGATGCAAACAAATGGAAAAACATATCATGTTCATTGATAGGTAGGGCATTTTAACAATATTAAATGTTACAATGTCCATACTACCCAAAGTTATTTACAAATTCAATGAAATCCCCATCAAATTACCAATGTCATACCTCACAGATCTAGAAAAAATAATTCTATGCTTTGTTTGGAATCAGAAAAGAGCCCAAATAGTCAAAGCAATCTTAAGCAAAAAGTTAAAATCTGAAGGCATCACATTACCAGACTTCAGATTACACTACAAGACTATAGAAAACAAAACAACATGGCATTGGTAGAAAAATAGAGACATAGAGCAATGGAACACAACAGAGAATCCAGATATAAAAACATCAACCTATAATTAACTAATCTTCAACAAAGCAGACAACAATGTACACTGGAGAAAAGAAGCCCATTCAATAAATAGTGCTGTGAAAATTGGATATCCACATGCAGAAGAATGAAATAGGATCCCTACCTCTCATCACTCACAAAAATTAATTCAAGATGGAGAAAAGACTTAAATCTAAGGCATGAAACAATAAGGATTCTAAAGGAAAATGTAGAAAAAACTATCCTAGATATCGGCCTAAGCAAAGAATTTAGGACTAAGAACCAAATGGCAATCATAGCAAAATCAGAAATTAATAAATGGGATGTGATTAAACTAAGAAGCTTCTTCACAGCTAGAGAAACAATCAACAGAGAAAAAAGACAACCTACAGAATGGGAGAAAATATTCGCAAGCTACACACCTGATAAAGAGCTAATATGAAGAATTTACAAAGAACTCAAGCAAATCAGCAAGAAAAAAATTAAAAAGTGGGCAAAAGACATGAACAGAAGCTTCCCAAAAGAAGAAAGACAAATGGCCAGTAAACATATGAAAAAATGTTCAACATCATTAATCATCAGGGAAACACAAATTAAAACCACAATGAGATATCACCTTACCCAAGTTAGCATGGCTTTTTTTAAAAAGTCCAAAAATAACAGATGCTGATGTGGATGCAGAGAAAAAGAAATGCTTATCCACTGTTGATGGGACTGCAAATTAGTGCAACCCTTATGGAAAACAGTATGGAGATTCCTTAAAGAACTAAAAGTAGACTACCATTCAATCTAGAAGTTCCACTATTGGATACTTACCCAAAGGAAAAGATTTTTCATCAAAAAGACATCTGCACTCAAATGTTTATTGCAGCACAATTTACAATTGCAAAGATGTGGAATCAACCCAAGTGCCCATCAATTCATGGGTAGATTAATAAAATGTGGTCAATGTGTACTATAGAGTACTACTCAGCCATAAAACAAGATGAATTAATATCTTTTATAACAATCTGGATGGAACTAGAGACCATTCTCCTAAGTGAAGTATCTCAAGCATGGAAAAACAAATACCACATGTACTTGTTATTAAATTGGAACTAACTGATGAGCACACATGTGCACCGAGGGAGGTAAAACTCAGTGGAAATCAAACAGCAGGGAGGGGGAAAAGGGGAAAACCTTTTCCTACCTAACAGGTACAATGAACACTATTTGGGTGATGGACACACCTATAGCCAGGTCTCAAGCATTACAAGAGTGATCCATGTAACCTAGAACATTTGTACTCCCTTAATATTTTGAAATAAAAATATAAAATAAAATAAAAGTTATAAAATTATAGCAATATAAGAAAAAAAAAGGAGTCACCTCATTTCCAAAGCAGTCTTTTTCTCCTTTGCTCAACATTCAATCTTATAGAAAGTTTCTTCCTTTTTGCCAAGGCTATATTTTTATGTATCACTCTTTTAACATTCAATTAAAAACATTTGAAAAGTTTATTTATGTATCTTTCTTTCTCATTAAGCTGTGAGTGTCTCGAAGGCGGAAATCCTGTTTTGAAACGTTCATAATCTAACATAGCACCTGCCATCCACTAGAATATAAATAAATATTTAATAAATGAATGAATGATTTAAGACCTTCTGTTCTTCTTACTCTCCCATTCTAAATGCTGGGTGATATGTTTAGTGCTTTCAAATTGCTGCTTTTGCTTACTGAGATTATGGGTAAGATTTACTTTATAACAGTTTATTACAAAATGTCCTTATTAACATCTGTTTATCTCTTAGTCTTGAAAAGTTTTTTTTTTTTTTTACCAATTACACATATGTATATTTTTAAAATTTAGAAAATACTAAGATACACTATTTAAAATTTTTTAAATGTTCATTATATTATTACCAAGAAGTAACTATCCTTGAAATATGGTACATTTCCTTCTACCCTATGTTTTTATAAATTTCTTTCAAAAATAGCCAGAATGAAGATGTAATCTCTAGAGAGTAGAGACTATAAATTGGGAAAAGGTGAAGTATTTTATTTTTATTTGTCATTAATATAGAATGAAAATAATTCAAAATTAAATGCTACCAACTAATTGATTCCAACTTGAAAATACACACATTTATATATATACATACATACACTTATACATGTGCTTCTTCCCCACACACACGTATACATATTCTGAGGTGAAAATAAAATTATTATTTTAGCATCTGGCTCCAGAATTTTCAAAGGGAAGGAACTCTTTGTTTAACAAAATACCTGGATAAGCTCCTGAAATATGAAAGAAAGGCCCTAAATATAAGGATTCTGTAGAAACAAAAACACCATTAAAGACTTAGCCATATTAAATGAATGGATATTTGGGGGTAAGAGAGAAGTACTGATAGAGAGCTGAGAGAGTACTATGTATAATACAGTAGATAAAAGGTTGAGAAAAAGGGATGCTCAATATTTAATTTCATTTGTTTGCATCGCTCAATATAATCTCTTGTACGCTGCTCAAAATTTTAATAAGAGTCTACTATATACTAAAACATCTTATAAAAGTGGTCATCCTTATAAAAATCAAATCAGTTGAGGCTGGTCTAGAGCTGAGATGAAGGAATGATGTCAATAAATTGAATAAAGACCTTGAGTGAGAAAATCTGAGCCAGGGGTAAGAAGAAAAAATATAAATCCCTAGGATTTCACATTCACATTATTCTTAGGGGCGGGGCAGAGGAAGCAATCATGAGTATCTCAGAAATTAAATTATGGTAAACGGGTTCAAAGGGAGCTCAGTTTGCAACATTAGTGGCAGTATGATCCCTACTGAGTAAGAAGAGATACATACATGCTTGCAGTGTATTTTTTTTTGTATTTAAGAAGAAAAGTAGATATGATATGTGGTATACAGTACATGTGCCATGCTTTCTATGTTGTTCATCTAGCAATTCCTTTGTGAGAAATGTAAGAAAGATGAAAATATTTCTTAAGAGGTAGGCTTCAATAAGAAAAATGATGTGGATGTCTCAAATCTCATCAATTTCTCATACATTAAATTCATAAAAATAATATGAAAATGAAAGAAGAAAACAGATTACTACAAATAAAAGTAATATTTATCAGAGATTTTTAATGGTTGAAAAAAACAGTGCTCTTTCTGTTAAATTAGGAAAACTTTCTTTTCCAAACTCACGGTCTGTGGAAACAAACCCAAAATAATATTTGAATAACTTCAGTAGAATTGAATTTTTCCCCCAGTGAAGAAAGTCTTGATAATAGTTTTAAAATCAGTTAAACTCTTTATTTCACACAACTGCCACATTTTGGTAAAGGATTCTGATATCATATTTATATATCGATCCTTACTTTCAAGTGATTTATTTGCTCTTGCAAATATATTTCCTTCCCCAAGCAAGAGAAGTCTATAACATGAAAATAAATTGTTCTATCTCTAGAATTTAGGTTAGGATGTTTTGAAATCATAAGCAGAGCCAAAATCTGTTTGCTCTGTTTCTCCCACTCTTTAAGAGCTGTGCTGTTCAATAGGATACCATGAGGCACATGTGGTATTTATATTTAAAATTAAATGAAACTTAAAATGGAGCTGCTCAGCTGTACTAGATATATTTAAGTACTCAATAGACACATGTGATTAATGGCTACCATAATGGGCAGAGAAGATATGGAACATTTTATCATCAGAAATTTTTATTGGCTAACACTGTTCCAGAGAAATCCTCAGAATTTTACATCACATGTTGCACATACATTTTTAAATTTAATATAAATAGCCTGAAGGCACTATTATCCTCTTTGAAGCATACGAAATTTATAACCTAATATACACAATATGCTTTTGAAAGTTGAGAGATGTCTACATTTTTGTACTCTGTGTTTCTCTAATAAGAACTGTGGCTCAATTAGAACCACAAAGGAAACAGTGTTTGAACAGAATCTGAATGTTATCTAAGGGATACCGGCAATCCAATTTTGAAATAATCTTTGACATAAAATTTAAATTAAGAAAATGATTGAACTTTTCTGAGTATTTGTCAAAAAATATTTGATTGAATTAATTTCACTCCTTAGGATTTTCTTTAGTCAGTGTGTGTGATAGTATATCTCCAAAGTTTTTTACCAAATAGCTTATAATAACTGGGAAGAATGAATATATAACCTCGGAGTTCTAATTGAATAAACAGAAGTAACTCTCTTGCTTATACCAGTTTCCTGATGGTGTTAAGAAAATGCTTTCTATACTCCATTTTATATCATACTGCATTGCATATTAAAAATTATTTCCCAAAAAACTATTCAGTAAAATAATATCCTAAGAATACCCCACACTTGTAGTTTCCCATAGCCTCTGGCTAGCTCTGGGATAATATATACCACAGTGTGAGAAACAGATATGGACATCTGAGAAATATTAAATAGTAAGCTTATTTCTGCCAAAAGATCAAAGGCATGAACATTTAGATGAAAAATAATATATTTACATGTATACTAGTAAAAATAACATTACATATTTAGTATTAATGATACACATAGGTTTCCTGTAGATTGTTTTTATATTAATGAATAATTTACGTTTATAAAATCATTTTCAAGAAATCATTAAAAGGAGCTTTGAATAATTATGTTTATTGAATGATAATATGACATTTATCTTTGGTGGTGATAATAGCTTCAAAGCCCCTGGCTGGGTGCGGTGGCTCAAACTCCTGTAATCCTAGCACTCTGGGAGGCCGAGGCGGGCGGATCGCTCAAGGTCAGGAGTTCGAAACCAGAGTCACACAAGTTACTGTGCTTCATCTAATATGCATATTTATTTATATTAATGCAATAGGACAATGCTTATAATATGGAATATTTTTGCTATTTTGTCTTATTTACTAATTCAAAAGTATTTTTTATTTAATTATATTTTTGATTGTTTTATTACGTATCTTGAAAGTATTATCACCTTTTGTATTTTACCTATCTCACAGAGGCGTTTTTCAAGCAGTATAAAAGAACAATGTGAAGCCTCACAACCTTTTTATATTGCAGAACTTATTACCTTTCAAGGTTGGTCCAAGTTCAAAATTTTACTTGCTTTAAAAAGTTGATTTGGTCAATATCGCAGATTTAAAATTCTGAAATGCTGACTCATGCTAATAAAGCTTCATTTGGGACAGCTATTTAAAACAAAGGGAAATTTATCAGTCCAATGAGAAATACGAAATCTCATTAAAAAAATCACATGCATCTTCTTAAAACATTCTACAAAAATGCAAGATATATGGAAATAAAATTATGTTCAGGATGTAGCTTAGTGTGGATGACATCATAAATAGGAAAATTTACAAGTTAGATCTTTAAGTTTCAAAGCACAATTTAATTTTAAGTATTTATTCATCCTTTCATTCAATTACATTATTTAAGGACCTAAAATGTGTGAAGAACTGAGCCAGGTGTGGAAATTTACTAATTTGCTACTCTAAACTCTACCCCAAACATCTGCCTTATACTCTAGCAGATGTCAAAATTCTATAAATATTATTAATAGTAAACTGTAATCAATAGGAAAAGGATGTGTGGGAGAACAATGTGGTACCGATTAAGTCTAAAGATTAAATCAAGAAATAAGAATCAAGCAGTGGAAATTTATAGGGACAGATACCAAACAGTTTAGGTTGTAGGTTGCATGCACCAGTTTCACTTTCCATGAACTTGAATGGGCACAAATATACCTTTCCTGCATATTTTCTTTCTTCTATTCCTCATTGTGGCTAGTCCTTCTTTCCATTGATTATGTCTTTATAATTCTTAATGTATTCAATCAACTAATAGTCAAGTTTTGTTGGTGTAAACCATTTTGTATGACTATATATACCTCTATCTGCATGTAATGTGATTCAATTTTATAATTTAACAACAGGTAGTTATATCAATGTTTAAAAATCTAAAAGGAGAATTTTACTTTAAAATTCAAATAGCACTTATCTATATTTTTAACATAAAAACTGAATTGATACATCTATAAGAAACTCATAAATCTTAAATAGGTTTCCTGGTTTGAATAACTTACTGTATTTAGAAAGAAATAAAAGAACAGCAACAGTCTGGTAGTGTATATTGTATCTAACTAAATATGTTATCATTTAGACAAAATTGGAATCATATGTCAGCAATATACATTAAAAATAGTTTAAATTTTAAAAGAAAAAGTTAGATAGGATAAGTATTGAGATTAAAAACTTGGCATGGAATATGCATTGAGCAATTTTTATCATTTAACATAAGTTTTTCCTTAGAAAGCACCACAAAAATATTTCATTTGAATCTTAAAGAAAATTGTATTATCTTAGAAAATATCATCAATTATATATCTATATCATTATTAATAACAGAAATTATAACATTAATATAAACAATAACATTTTCTGTTTAACTCAGTTTCAAGATCTTCAAATAAAATTCAACATAGAACTCTTAAGTTAAAATATTTTAAATAATTTAAATCAAGACATCTTAATATTTTCAAAATGGCTATGGGCCAAATCATATTCAAGTAGACCAATTCATCACTGCTCATAAATACTCAATACATTATAAAATTGTTTTTCCTGTTAATTGAAAAATGTGTTAGAAAAAAATATATTTCCTCTAAAATCAAGAATATGTGAGTGAATGAATCTTCCAAAATATTTGGTATATAACTTTAAGGAAATGGGCTAATCCCTCAAAATATTAAGTAATAATAGATCCCATTAACAAGAACAAAGTTACTACTTTCAAACAGCCTGACATTCCTAACATTCAATTTTTCAGTCCATTAAAATTTATAATTGCTTATGTTTTCTGCAATTCCAAGAAGGCATCGGGGTGCAGTGGCTCATGCTGTAATCTTAGTGCTCTGGGAGGCCAAGGCGGGAGGATCACTTGAGCTCGGGAGTATGAGACCAGCTCTTGCAAGAGCAAGACCCTATCTCTCCAAAAGAAGAAAAACATTTTTAAAAAGATTAAAATTTCAATAAAAAATATCAACACATTTACTTGTTGGTATACATTATTTTCACAGTATTTTAATAAGCTAAACAAGTTTAGCAAGTTTTTACCAGAGTTTCAATGACTTCAAATAGCTGAAATCAATAAATGATAATATAAATAAGAGTGTTTACACATTAAAAGCCTCTCCCAGAGTGAGATATCTAAGAGATAGAGCAAGGGGTAAGCTATACTATTTTTTTAATATCCTAATCTCAGAAGTGACATTATTACTTACACCACATTCTACTCATTAAAAGTGAGTCACTAAGTATAGCTCATACTTAGTGGTGGGGAATTAGGTTTCACTTTTTGAAGAATGAATACATAGACGTATCTTAAAATCACAGTCAATTTGGCCACAAATTATTTACATTCTTCCACATGCAAAATACACTCATGCCCTTCTAGCCATACCTTCCTGATATTTCATCCTCTTATAGCATCTGCTCAAAGTCCAGAATCTTGTCATGTAAATCACGTACACATGAAGATAAGATTCTTCAGGTGTAGTTCCTCAAGTTTAGCTGCCTGATTATGGTTTTCTCAAACCGTGAAACTAAAGAGACAAGTTATCTTCTCCACACACAGCCAAAATACAATAGCAGGACAGCCTTAGGATAAGTGCCACAGACATTTCTGTCCAAAAGAGGGAATAATTGGAGGCACAAAGGAGTTCGCAGCAATTCTGAAATTCAGCCTGTCACTTACTGGGAGGTTTTGGTTGGAGCTCAAGACTTGCGAATAATTCTTCATAGCTCATACTTCTTACGTCTGGCTGTTGGCTTTTGACTCTGTCATCATTTCCTTTTCATGAAAGGTAGTATGTGTTTGCAGATAAGTATATGTCTCCACCTGCTTATTGCTTGTAGAAATTTGCTGGGCCGAAGTTTTCTTTTCATTTTGTATTGTCTCTATCCTTTTCAAAATAACCTGGTAGTGTTTCTGCAAATGTAATTTCCTTAAAAAGTGTGAGTTTATGGAGAATTTTATTGAACTTCATTCCAATAGATTTAAAAAAGAAGCCTTACAAAAATATTTTACAGAGAGACAGTCTCTGCCTTGAGCTTCTATTACAGGGAAGTTATCTTAAGTTTATGAGACTCCCTATTATTGCACAATTAAGAAGATGCCTGAGAAATGCCCTCAAAATCTTTACATGCTTTTGTTTTTTTCTGATCGCATGCCCTCTAAGCCACCATATTCATCTTTCTGGGGTCCTAACAAATTATTTTATAGTACCACCCTCAGTTTCATCTTTAAATCTTGTTTTCTGTGAGTGCTCTGGATTTACTATTTGCCCAAAAGTAATTTCTTGATTTTATTTTTTATATTATTACAGAAAGCTCTCTGAGATTTATTAATAAGCAAGAAAAACAACATGAAAACCATCAATATGGTAAGTTAGCATATGTGTAAAAAAGGGGAGACTATAGATATATTTGCTTATATGTGTCTGAAATAATTTGGGAGGATAAAAAACAAACTGATAACATTGATTACCTCTTGGAAGGGGAACTAAATGAGGCAGGTGGAGGACAAGGATGATAGAAGTAGAAGGAAAACTTTCCACTGTATATCCATTTATATCTTTTGAACTTTGCAGGTTTTTTTTTTAATTTCAAAACCAAATATAGAGGGTACAAGTGTTGTATGGATTGTACCATGCTGAAGTCAGCTCTTTCACTGTACGGATCACCAGAATAGTGTACATTGTACCCAATAGGTAGATTTTTATCCTTTACCCCCTTCTTAGTTTCAATGTCCATTACACCACTTTATGACCATATGTATCCCTCATTTAGCTTCCATTTATAAGTGAGAACATGTGGTGTTTGTTTTTCCATTCCTGAGATACTTCACTTAGGATGATGGTCTTCAGTTTCATCCAAGTTGCTTCAAAAGACATTCTTTCATTCCTTTTTATTGCTGAGTAGTACTTCATGGTGTGTGTATATATATATTATATAATATACATACACACACACCATATATATACACACACATATATATACGCATATACCACATTTTCTTAATCTACTCATCAGTTGATAGGCACTTAGATTGACTTCATGTTTTTGTGATTGTGAATTATGCTGCAATAAATATTCAGGTTCACGTGTTTTTGTCATAAAATTACTTCTTTTCCTTTGGGTTGATACTAATTGTGGGATTGCTGGATTGAATGGTAGGTTTGTTTTTAGTTTTTTGAGGAATCTCCACATTGTTTTCCATAGAAGTTGTACTACTTTACGTTCTTGCCAACAGTGTAAAAATATTCTCTTTTCACCCCATCTATACTAACACCTATTGTTTTTTTTTTTTTTTTTTTTTTTTTTTTTTTTTTACTTTTTATTTAATAATGGCCATTCTGGCAGGGGTAAAGCGGTATCTCATTGTGGTTTTAAGTTACATTTCCCTGATAATCAGTGATGTTGAACATTTTTTCTTGTTTGTTGGCCATTTGTCTATCTTCTTTTGAGAAGAGTCTGTTCATGTCCCTTGCCCAGTTTTTGATGGGATTATTTGTTTTTTCATGTTTATTTGTTTGAGTTTTTGTGGATTCTGGATATTAGCCCTTTGTTGGATATATAGTTTATGAATATTTTCTTCCATCCTGTAGGTTGTCTATTTATTATGTTGATTATTTCCTTTGCTGTGCAGACATTTTTTAGTATAATTAAATCACATTTAATTTATTTATTTTTGCTGTTGCTGTATTTGCTTTTGGGGTCTTACTCATAAATTCTTTGCCTAGGCCAATGAAGAAGAGTATTTTCTATATTTTCTTTTAAAAGTTTTATGGTTTCATGCCTTACATTTAACTCTTTAATCCCTCTTGAGTTAATTTTTATATATGATGACAGATAGGGATCCAGTTTTATTATTATGCATGTGACTATCCACTTTTCCTAGCACCATTTATTGACTAGAGCATCCTTTTCCCAGTGTGTGTTTTTGTCTGCTTTGTTGAAAATTAGTTGGCCATAGCTATATGGTTTTATTTCTGGGTTCTCTATTCTGTTCCACTGGTTTATGTGTCTGTCTTTATATCAGTACCATACTATTTTGGTTACTACAGACTTGTAGTATAATTTGAAGTCATCTAATATGATGCATCCAGGTTTGTTCTTTTTGCTTAGGATTGCTTTGGCTATTTAGGCTCTTTTTTCTTTCCATATGAAGTGTAGGATTGTTTTTTCTAGGTCTGTGAAAAATGACATTGGCATATTGATGGGAATTTCATTGAATCTATAAATCACTTTGATAACTATGGACATTTTAATAATGTTAATTCTTCTAATACATGAGCATGGGTGTTTTTCCATTTGTTTGTATCATCTATGATTTCTTTCATCAATGTTTTGTAATTCTCCTCATAGAAATCTTTCTTATACACGTAGTATATTCCTAAGTGTTTTATTTTCTTTGCAGCTTTTCTAAATGATATTGAGTTTTTTATTTCACTCTCAACTGAACTGTTATTAGTATATAGAAATGTTATTGATTGGTGAACATTAATTTTGTAACCTGTGATTTTACTGAATTTATTTATCTCTAGATGTCTTTTGGTGGAGTCTTTAGGGTTTTCTAGATACAATTTCATACCATCAGCAAACAAGGATAGTTTTACCTCCTTTTTCCCTTTATTTGGATTTGGATGCCCTTTACTTCTTTCTCTTACCTGATTGCTCTGGCTACAACCTCAGTATTATGTTGAATAGAAGTGGTGACAGTGGGCAAGCTTGTCTTGTTCCATTTCTTAGGGGAAATGCTTTCAAGTTATCCCCATTCAGTATGACGTTGGCTGTGTTTTTTTTATATATAGCTTTTATTATTTTGATGTATATTCCTTCTATGCTTAGTTTTTTGAGGGTGTGTATCATGAATGGGCGCTGGATTGTATTTAATGATTTTTCTCCATCTATTGAGATGACCATATCATTTTTGTTTTTGCTTCTGTTTATGTGGTGAATCACATTTATTGATTTGCCATATCCTTGCATCCCTGGGATGAAACCTACTTGTTCATGATGAATTATCTTTTTGATGTGCTGCGGAATATGGTTTTCAAGTATTTTCTTGATGATTTTTACATCTACGTTCATGAGTTATTAGTCTGTAGTTTTCTTTTTTTTGGTGCTGTTGTGTCCTTTCCTGGCTTTGGTGTCAGGGTGGCACTGGCCTCATGGAATGAGTTAGGGAAGATTTCCACCTTTTCAAAATCATGGAACAGTTTCAGTAGAATAGATGCCAGTTCATCTTTGTAAGGCTGGTAGAATTTGGCCATGAATCTTTCTGATCCTAGGCTGGTTGTTGTTGTTGTTGTTGTTGGGAGATTTTTTTATTACTGTTTAAATTTTTCTACTCGTTATTGTTCATGATTTCTATTTCTGTTCAGGAGTCATGCTTGGGAGAGTGTGTTTTTCCAAAAATTTATTCATTTCCTCCAGATTTTCTAGTTCGTGTGCAAAGAGGTTTTACTACTAGTTGCATATGATATTTTGTATTTCTGTGGTATCAATTGTATTGTCTCCTTTATCATTCTGATTAAGCTTACTTGAGTCTTTTCTGTTTCTTCTTAATCTATCTAGTAATCTATTAATTTTGTTTATCTTTTCAAAGACCAACTTTCTGTTTCATGGATCCTTTGTATTTTAGTGTGTGTGTGTGTCCATTTTGTTTAGTTTTGGTCTGAGCTTTGTTCTTTCTTCTTCTACCTTTAGATTTGGTTTATTCTCCTGTTTCTAGTTCCTTGAGATGTGACATTAGGTTCTTAATTTGTGATCTTTCTGTCTTTTGGATGTAAGCATTTAGGACTATGAACATTTCCTTCAGCATTGCTTTTTCTGCATCCCATAGATTTTTGTGAACCTGTGTCTTTTTTGTTGTTCAGTTCAAAAAATCTTTTGATTTCTATATTAATTTCATCATAGGCCAAAGTATCATTCAGCAGCAGGTTGTTTAATTTCTTTGTATTTGTGTATATTTCAGAGTTTCTCTTGGAATTGATTCTAGTTTTATTCCACTGTGGTCTGAGAAGTTACATGATTATGACTTCAATTTTTCTAAATTTGTTGAGCCGCTTTTTGTGGCCAAATACATTGTCTATCTTGGAAAATGCCCCATGTGCTGATGAGAAGAATGAATATTCTGTAGTTTTTTGGTTGACTGTTTTGTAAAGTGTCTCTTGGGTCTATTTGTTCTATAGTCCCGTTTAATTCCAATGTTTCTTTGGTAATTTTCTGTCTCAATTATCTGTTCACTTCTGTCAATGGAGTTTTGAAGTCCCTGGCTATTATGATGCTGGTGGTTTTTTTCTTTGCTTAGATCTAGCAGAATTTGTTTAATGAATCTGGGAGCTCCTGTGTTATATGTTTAGGTTTGATATATCTTCTTGCTGAGTTGCTTTCCTCCTTTATCATTATGTAATGATCTTTGTCTTTTTTTCACCATTATTGATTTAAAGACTGTTTTATCCAATATGAAAGTAGCTACTCTTGATCACTTTCAGTTTCCATTTGTGTTAAATATTTTTTTTTCTATCCCTATAACTTGAGTGTATGAGAATCTCTGTTGAGTTAGATGGGTTTCTTGGAGAAAGCATACATTTGTTTGTTTGTTTGTTTTTAATCCATTCAGCCAATCTATATCTTTTAAGTACAGCATTAAGAACATTTACTTTCAATGTTAATACTGTTATGTGAGATACTGTTTTCTTAATCATGTTGAAGGTTACCTAGTTGCTTTGTGCTCTCCCTTGTATTACTGTTTCTTAAGAACTGTGATTTTAAGTTTCAGGTATTTTTACACTGGGGAGTATAGATTGTTCTGTTCCATATATAAATAACTTTTAAGCATTTCCTATAGGGCAGGTGTAGTGGTGACAATTTCTCTCAGTGTTTGCTTGCTTGGGAAAGATTTTATTTCTTCTTCATTTATGAGACTTAGTTTTGCAAAATCCAATATTCTTGGCTGGCAGTTATTTTGTTTAGGAAGACTACAAATGAGACCTCAATCACTTCTCACATTTCAGCTGAAAAGTCTGTCATTAGTCTGATGAGTTTTCCTTTCTAAGTTGCTTGTTGCTTTCATCTTGCAGTTGGTAGGATTTTCTCCTTCCCTTTGACTTTGGCCAGACTGATGACTATGTACTTTGGTGATGTCCTATTTGCCACAAACCTTCCAGGTGTTCAGTGACATCTCGTGTCTCAACATCTATAACTCTAGTGATACAGGGAAGTTTTTCTCAATTTCCTCAAATAGGTTTTTCACACTTTTGCTTTTTCTTCTCCTTCATTGATACCTATGATTTTTAAATTGATTTGCTTTGCATAGTCCCATATTTCTCAGAGTGATTGTTCATTCTTCTTTATTCTTTTTTCTACATTTTTGATTGATTGGGTTAATTCAAACCTTGTCTTCAAGTCTGGAATTCTTTCTTCTACTTGATCTGGTCTTTTGTTAAAACTTTCATCTGTATTTTGAAATCCCCTAAATGACTTGTTCATTTCTTTATATTCTGTTATCTTCCCTTATATTATCTATATCTTTAGTATATTTTTAATTCATGCCTGAATTGATTTCTTTTTGTTGGTTTCCAACTTTCTTATCAATCCCTTTGATCTTACTTGCCACCCATATTCTGAATTCCATATCTGACATTTCAAAAATTTCCTTTTGGTTGGAGTTTGTTGCTGGAGAACTATTGTTATCTTTTGGTTATTTCAAAATAGCTTGATTTTTCTCTTCTGAAACCTCTTCTCTCAGCTCAAGACTGATAGGTTTGTGGTATAACTGTTCTCTGTTAAAAACTCTCTTATTCCCTGAAGAGAAGTCCCTGGATGACACAATTGAGTCCTACTCCAGAAGACTGGCCCAACAGGAGAGGAGAAGATGCAATGTGAGACTTTAGTGTAGCTGCTCTCCTGCATCTCATGTCTCACCATTCCCCTATGGTTGTCACAGGCAGTCAGCACACTGCTGAGTGAGTGATCACCCCACCTACCTCTGTCAGAGGTGGTGATTGTCATTCACAGCATCTTGAACTCTGCCCTGCCCCCAAATCCACAGGTGGTGGCAACTGTTTGCCTATAGCAGCCTGAGTGCCGCCTCACTCAGTTATGTGAGTAGCAGTTTTGTTGGACCACAGTGGCTTGAGACCTGCCCCATCCAAGACTCCCAGTGGTGGTGGAAATTGGCATGCAGCAGCCCATGCATTCACCCTACCCAGATCCCCTATTAGCAGTGGTGGCATGCAGCACCAGCCCACAGGACATGCTAATGCACCTGACCTCCCTACTCCCTCCCCAGCCTTGCAGGGGTGATGGGGAAGCAGTAGCAATGGATCTGACCCCTGGACGGATGGAGAGCTCTGAGTCTGGGATCTCAAAATGGTACTAATCATATTGCCCAGGGTTTCAAGCTGGTAGATTTCCACTGTACCTTCTTTCCAGAGCAATACTGCTTCACAGTCTCCAGTCAGCTACCTATGTCAGTTTGGTGGCCTGCTGTGGTAGAGGGTCCCTCCTGTAGCTCATATTGCAATGTCGTCAGGGGAAGTCTGGAGTCCCAGGATTCTCTTCACTGTCTTTTCCCCATGTATCTATCTCTGGCACCTTCCCCATGTACCTCCAATTCTGCAGAGCGAGTTGCCTCTCTTCCTTCTCCTTCACTTCAGGAGCCTCCTGCTGTGGCTCTGTTGATTCCCAGTGCTCTCTCTTAGATGATCTATCTGAAGGTGAATATCCACTCACCACTTTCAATTCTGTCCATGACAGCACCATGTGCAGGCTACTTCTAGTCCACCATCTTGGCCTTTCCTTTCCTTTTTGAACTTTAAACTGGTAGATATGTTATCTGGGTCCAAGAGTGGTATTGGAAGAGATAATGTTAGAATATTTTCAGGGCTGATGAATAAATTCACAAATATAGGAAGTTCATCAAATACTACATGCAAGCAATAATAGCCATTTAAAATCTTCAGAGTACAAAGAATCTCAAGAACAAATGATTTATTAAAAGCAACTCAGATATTTATTTAAATCTTTTTTAGACAAATTGAAATGATTATGGGATGAGAAAATAGGGTCATAAGTTCTTAATTTGAACATTTTTTGCTATCTGGAGAGTCTGAGTGAGAATTTTCAAAATCATAAGCCCTGAATCATTTTTGTTAATAGTCCATTTACTGCCTTATCTCTCTCTTCTGGAATTTTAATGTAGATATCAAGAAGACAGGTGACACCTTCAACATTCTGTCTGGAAATCCCCATAGCTATATTACCAAGTTCATTAGACACATTTTCCTACTTCCCATATCACTACAGTCAGCAGAGTTGCTAAACTTTGGGCCACTATAGGAAAAGTATGCTTTTTCTTTCAGTTTCTAGAAAGATTTTTCTTGCTTCTTTTTAAGACCTCACTCATAGCCTCCTCAAAATTCTCCATACTTCTATTAACAGTTTCCCCAAGCTTTAGGAACACTTTCCTCAACATTCTTCCAGATTGTTCCAGATCTGGTTCCAATGACACTCAAATTTTGATTCCCTCTTCCCATGGTAATATTTCTCATACAAAAATATTGTATGTACTCATTATCTATTGATACTCATACATTATCCTAAAACTTAGTGCCTTAAATAATGTTAATATTTATTATTTAATACAGTTTTATATGTCTGGAATCTGGTGACAGTTTAGCTTAGCTTAGCTCAGTAGTTATTCATTAGAGTCTTCCTAAAATTGGATTAATTAGTTGTCTAGGGCTATATTCATCTGAGGGCTTGACAGAGACTGGAAGATCCAATTCCAAGATGGCTGGTGTCAGAAGGCCTCTGTTCCTTTCTGACTGTTTTCAGAAAGGCTCATTTTCACTACTAGAATTTCTCCATAAGGGCTGCATCCATGTTCTCACACCATGAGAGGTGGATTTCCACACAAGTGTTCTAAGAGGAAAGGAGTAACACATAAAAGAATACGTTAATATATCTCATGGTCACAAAGACCCATCCTAATGCAATGTGGGAGATGACTGCACAAGGGCATAGAAGCTAGAGCAATTAAATGGATAATCAAAGAGGGGAAATAGCACAGTCTTTACAAAGCATAGACTGTTAGATGAAAAAAAATTAATCATATACAGGAACCATAGCATATTGATAGATTGGCAGAGTCCAAAATCTGATTTAAGTGGCAATATATATCACTCCCTTGTTCAAACTGTGTACTATTCATGCATATATACAGTTTACTATTGATTGTAAATATGCACATGACATTGTATATATATGACTTTTAAATGGAAATACTCTACATATCACTACAAACCAAACTACATAGTCTACATATCACTACAGACTAAATGGAAAGAAGTTACTTCAAACTTAGAAGATACAGGTATTCACATTTTATAAATAATATGAAATAATGATTTTAATTTTCCCAGGTGAAGGAAATAATTAAGCAGTTAAAATTCTAATTGGATTCATATTACTAGTGGTAATATGATTTAAATATAGGGTTGTGATTTGTATTAAAAAGAGGAGTATCAGCTATGTGTCTTAATTTATTGGTATTAATTTAAAAATAACAGGACATATAGGGAAACATCATAATAGATTTGATATTTGCCTACAAAAATCACACAAGACAACACCTGCTTTTATGTCAACATCTTAAAAAGCATAGAAAGGGAAACATCAAGGTTCTTTATGTCTAAGCTTCTTTTTCTTAATCTTTCCTGGGGACTCATTTTGAAAAAAAACAAGCCTTGCCTGATAAAAGAAGCTTTACCATTAGCTTGACCACACTCTTTATCAAAAATAATACAACACACAACAGACACACACACCCCTAAGCAATGCTAGAGAAGAGACATAAAATTTTCATTAAAAAGTCAAGTCAAATAATCTGTCATGTTTTCAGGATCAGAAAAGTCTACAAGATTTACCTTGAACAGAGATATTTTTTATTTCCATGTGGAATTGCCTAATTCTTAAACTTGTTTACATAATTCCAAATACAAATTGAAGATTGAAGGATTAAAACAGACACTAACATTTTGATGGTTATTTAAACAAAACGTCCATGTGATTGACAATATTATTTCAAAATTTTGAATATTATAGATTCAGATAAAGGGGTTATGTCTATTTTTCTGCCTTTAAGAAAGCCTATTTCTAACACAGGCACAATTATAATCACCCAAACATCATCTACCACATCATATAATATGAATAATTTTTTTAAAAATCCTATCCTTCTATATATAACCATGTTGCCATGTTCGGAGGATCACAATCAATAAACCAATTCAAACCTAACTTTTAAATGTTTGGAAATACACAAAACCAAATTTAAATACAAGCACATATGGATTATTTCGACATATATTAAAGTGTCTTTGACAGAACTAATTAAAATGAGAGTTTAAATTGTCTTATAGTAAATGATCAATTAAATTACAATAAGACATTTTCAGACTTATTTTTTATAGCTATTCTGACAAGAAACACAATAATTTGTCAGCCTGAGAGGTTGATTTTTGTTTTTGGTAGATACTTCAGGAAAGAAATTAGACAAAAGAAATATTGATAATGGAGAATTGCCTCAACATAAATAAATCTTTGTAGTATAGAATGAAAAAGGGAAAATTGATGCAGAAAATCAGTATCACTACAAAGATAAGTTATTACAAACAGATGCTATATTCAAATTAGTTTAGTTGGATGGCAATGTGCCATTCGTGTGAATTATTTATTAAGGATCATCTTCTTACCTATCATACAATTTAAAATTTATAATCACTTTAGGAGTCTTCACAGAATATTGCTCAACACAGGATAGCTGAAACATTTCATTGTTATTGTTGTTAAATTTTTATTTTGAAATAAGTATAGTTTTAAAGGGAATTGCACACACAAAATAAATACAGAAAGGTCCCATGCCACCTTTACTCAGTTTACCAAACTAGTAACAATTTGTATAACCATAGTACAATTTCAAAGATAGGAAATTAATATTGGAATCATCCATAGAACTTATTCAGATTTCATTACTTTCACGTGCAATTAAACGTGTGTGTTTGTGTGGGTGTGTGTGTAGTTCTATGGAATTTTATCACATGTGTAGACCATTACCATTACCAAAATCAATAAGTAAAAATATTACCACAAGGCTCTCTCATGCTATACCTTTATAGTGACATTTCTCTCTACCCCTCATCCTCAATCCCTCACAACTACTAGTCATTATAATTTTGTGATTTAAAGATATACTAGTGGACTCATGTGTAAATAAAATTTAAGAAGAGACTTTTTTCATTCATTCTATTTCCTTATGACCCATGTAAGTAGTTGCATATCAATAGTTCATTCATTTTTATTGCTGCATAGTTTTGGTAGTATAAAGGTATCACATTTTGGTTAACCATTCACCTGTTGAAGAATATTTGGGATCTCCAGTTTTGAGTAATTTTGAATAAAACTGCTATGTGTGAACATAAGTTTTTATTTCCCTGTGATAAATACTCCAAAATACAATTGCAGGTTTATACTGTAAATGCAGATTTATTTTTTTAAAAATTGCCCAATGATTTCTAGATTGATGGTATTATTTTACATTTCCACCAACACTGTAAGAGTGATCCAGTATCCTCATAAGCATTTTGTGTTATTAGCATTTTTCATTGTAGTCATTCTGCTAGGTGTTCAGTGGTATTGTGTTTTGTTTTGTTTTGTTTGACTTAAATAATAGAAATTTATTTTCTCACAGCTCTGAAGGTTGGAAGTTCAGGATCAGGGTGTCAGCAGGGTTGGTCCCTCTGAAAGCTACAAGAGAAGGATCTCTTCCAGGCCCTTTCCTTGGCTTGCAGATGGCCTTCGTGGTCACTTGGTGTTCTCCCTGTGTGTCAATATTGTGGTTTCAATTTATATTTCTCTAATGGTTAATGGTGCAGAACAATTTCCCTATGATAACTTTCCATCTAAATATCTCTTTTTTATGAAATGTCTATTCATTTAATTATTCCAGTTTCTAAGTGGATTATTTCTAGCTCTTAATGTTGAGTTCTGAGAGTTCTTTATATATCCTAGATACAAGGCCTTTGTTAAGTAATAGTTTACAAATATTTTCTCTGATTTCATAAATTTTACTTTTCATTATCTTCACTAGATCTTTTGCACAGCAAAAGGTTTTAATTTAGATGCGGTTCAGTATATCATGTTTTCATTTTATTGACCATGCTTTCAGCACTAATCTAAAGCATTTCACATGTTTTCTTTTTTTAAAATTTTATAGTTTTATACTTTAATTACATAACTCGTTTTGAATTAATTTTTGTACAAGGTGTAATGTTCAATTGTTTCAGCACACCTTATTAGAAAGTCTGTCCTTCCTTCCTTAAATTGCTTTTTCATCTTTATCAAAAAACAATTGGGCATATTTGTGTGGTCTATATATGTTTTTCATTCTTTTCCAGTGACATATGTGTTTATCCCTCCTTTGATGCCATATTGTCTTGATTCCAACAGTTATATAGTAGTAAACCTTAATATTAGAAAGAAGAATTTCTCCATTTTATTCTTGTTTTTTAGTATTATTTAGGTATTCTATGTTCTGTAACTTTTTCAAATGAATTTAGGATAAGCTCGTCTACATCTACAAATCTTTGCTGGGATTTTATAGGAATTACAGTAACTCTATAAATTAATTTAAAGAAAGTTGATATATTTACTATGTTGAATCTTCCAATCCATAAACATGGCATGTCACTCCTTTTATTTAGAACTTCTTTTCTTTCTTCAATCAGAATTTTGCAATTTTCAGCGTGTAGACCCATACCTGTTTTGTTAAGTGTATACCTACACATTTTATTTTATTTGGTGTGAATGTAAATGGCACTGCATTTTAAATCCATGTTTTCATATGTTCATTTTTAGTGTATAAAAATGTGATTGATTTTCATGTGTTAATTCTGTGACTTTGTTGGATTCTAGTACCTTGTTTTATAATTTTCTGTGTAATTTTTTCTACGCTACCATCATGTCATTTGGATGTAGAGACAGCTTTAGGTCCTCCTTTTTGATTTACATGCCTTTTATTTTATTTACTCATTGCAGTAACTAGAACTTCCTATGCCATGTTGAATAAGAGTTGTGAAAGTATAGTTCGCCTTATTTGCGGTCTTAGAGGGAAAGTATCCAGTCTTTCACTACTATGTTTGATATCATCAGCAAGTTTTTTATAGATAGTCTTTATTAATTTTAAAATAACTCTTTACGTTTCCCTCTGAAAAATATATGTTATCATTTGGCATGAATGAGAAGTTAGAAAGTAGACAGGAGGCTATTGGTACTAAGACCACCAGGGAATGTGGAAGAAGGGAAGATCATGGTAAGAGTAAATATTACAATGTGGTTGTGCATTCTTGTAGCAGGAACAGTGATATGTCCAGCTTAGTTGCCATTAAAGGGATAAGAAGCATGGCCACCAAAGGCAGTAATTTTCTAGAGCTTTACTTCATGGGGCTTAGCACTGTAGACACACAAATCAATAAAATGCTTTAGATTCATTGATGTTCTTTGCCTTTCTACCTTGGCATTTGCCCGACTCTCCTGGAGTCATCAAACGAGTAGCACCTGGGAGGGCTGGTAGGTAGGGAGCTCACAGTCTGAGTACCCCTCAGTCCACTGTAGGGCCCCAAAAGGAAAGTTCCCATTCCCTGCAGATAGCTAAATTGTCTCTGCAGGCCCTGGGTAGGGAAGGGAAAAGGGAGAATGAAGCAATATGGCACCTGCCGATGGGCTCAGGTACGGGCTGGGAAGTGCCCCGGGGGAGCTGGGAGCCTGGTGCCCTGTCTGCAAGAGGCTCACCACTCACTGGCGGCGGCTTTCTCTGGGCTGATGTTGGCAGGTCTCTCCAACCACTCTGGAGCCCACCAGCAGTTCCAGGGGAAATTTAGCCACTCCACCTACCCTTGTCACTGGTCTCCAAGACTCTCGGGGCCTTTCTCCTTCCAATTCTCCGCAACTTCTTCCTATGGCGTCTTATGTAGTATCAGGCACCCTTCCTACCGACTCTCATCTGACCTATGTTTGTCTTTGATTTTCAAATGTTGAACAAGCCTTGTATACCTGAAATAAATTCCACTTGTAGTGTGCAGTGTTTGATACAGCTGAGAGCTATTGGTCTGTAGTTTTATTATTTTTTATTGCCTTTGTCTGGTTTGAGTAGCAGCTTAGCACTGGACTATTAAATGAGTTTGGAAGTGATCTCCTTTCTTGTGTTTTCTAGGAGAGATCGTGTAAACTGTGTTAATTCTTGAAATCTTTGGTAGATTTCCCCAATGGAATCATCTGGAAATGGAGAGGTTTTTGGGGGGCAGGGATGCAATTTTAATTACGAATTCAATTTTTTAATTGCTATAAGGATGTTAACATGATCTATTCCACTTTGGTTAAGTTTTGGTAGTTTGTGGTTTTAGATAAATTGATCTTTTTGTTGCATGTTATGAAATGTATAAATGTCAAGTTGCTCATATTATTTTAATACCTTTTTAATGGCTGCAGAATCTGTAATAATACCCTATTTCATTCCTATTACTGTTTATTTGTATTTTTCTCTTATTATCATTGGTCTTGCCAGAGTTTTATCAAGTTTATTAAATATTTAGAAGAACCGTTTTTTTGCTTAGTAGAATAGGTTCTACTAAGTGAAGTATCCCAAGAATGGAAAAACAAGCACCACATGTACTTACCATCAAATCAGTTTTAACTAATAAACAGTTCTGTGCACATATAGTAGTAACATTCATTGAGTGTTGGGCAGGTGGGAGGGGGAAGGAGAGGATGGGTATATTCACACCTAATGAGTGCGGCACGCACATTCTGAGGGATGGGCACACTTGAAGCTCTGACTCCCTTGGGGCAAGGGCAATATACGTAACCTAAACATTTGTACCCCCATAATATGTTGAAATAAAAAAGAAAAAATAAAAGAACCATGTTTTGTTTTGTTAATTTTCTACATATTTCTATATAGATTTCTGCTCCTAGATTTAACCTTTCCTTCCTTCTGCTTGCTTTTGGTTTATTTTGCTTTTATTTTTCTAATTTTGGGGTGTTGGAAATTAGATTATTGATTTGACACTTCTCATTTCTAATGTAAACTTTTAGTGCCATAAATTTTCCTCTTGGATACTTTCATGGCATATCAAATATTTTTATATGATGTTTTGATTTTCAATTCAATTCTACATTATTCTGTTTTTGTGAGACTTTTTCTTTAACCCACAGATTACTAAGAAGTGTGTTGCTTAATTTCCATGTATTTAGAGATTTCACCCATTGTCTTTCTGTTATTAATTTTTTAGTTTGATCCCAATATGGTTAGAAAAAACAAACTGTATGATTTTAGCTCTTTCCAATTTGTTGGGACAAGTTCTGTGGCCCAGAATATGGTCTATCATGATGAATGTGCTTTGGGCACTTGAAAAAAAAAATGTTCAGTGTTCTATATATGTTAATTAAAACTTGGTGAATCATGCTGTTCATATCTTCTATTTTTGTGGTGATTTTTTCTCTAATAGTTCTATCACTTCCTGAGAGGGAGTGTTAAATTTCCTAACTCGAATTGTATGTTTGCCTATTTCTTTTTTCATTAGTATCTCATTTTCTTCATGTATTTTAATGCTCTGATTGTTGGTTCATACACACTTAGGATTGTTATGTCTTCTGGTAGATTGATCCATTTACCAAAGTACAATGTCTATCTTTATTTCTAGTAATTTTCTTTTCTATAAAATCAACTCTATTGAATATTTAGCCAGCCCTGCTTTTTTTTTTTTAATTAGAGCTTGGAGTATGTTTTCTAGTATTTTACTTTTAAACTACTTGTGTATTATTTCGAAGTGAGCTTCTAGTTTACAGCATATAGTTAACTCATGTTTTTGCATCTATTCTGGCAATATGTGTGTCATTTAATTGGTGTTTTAGACCATTCATATTAAAGTATTTATTTAAATGTTAGAACTTGATTCTGCCATTTTAATTATCTTTCTGTTGTTCCCATTCTTTTTCCTCTGCTTCTCTTCTTGCCTTTCTTGTGTTACCTGAAGATTTTTAGAATAACATTTTATTTTATATATAATGGGCTCTAGTATATTGCTTTGGAAATTTTCCTTAGTGGTTTCTATGGATATTATTATAATATACATATATATATAATTTATCACAGTCTATGATATCAATACTTTACCACTTTAAGTAAAATGTAGAAATAATATTTCAATTTGGGTCCCTATATCATCCATATTTTTTCAATATAATTGCTTAAGTATTTCCTCTAAATATGCTGAGCATTATATCAGGTGTTATAAATTTTTTCTTCAGTCATCTAATATAATTTTATATCTGATGAAGAGAAGGCGAGTATTATATATTTAACCTTATATTTACCTATGTTATTTTCCTTTCTTTCTGAATTCCCAAACCCTAATTTGGTGTCATCTTTACTTCTGTTTGGAAAAATTACTTACTTCAGCCATTCTTTAAGATTAGGTCTGCTAGTGACAAATTCACTTAGTTTCCCTTTGTCTGAGAACATCTTTCTTCCATCTATATTCCTGAAAAATATTTTCACTGGATATAGATTTGAAGTGGAAGTTTTTTCTTTTAGCACTTGAAAAATGTGCCACTTACTACCAGCCTCCGTGGTTACATATGAGAAATCCACTGTCATTCAAATTGGCATTCCATTTTAGGTAATCTATCTTTTCTCTCTAGTCTTTTACGATATGTGTGTATTTTCTTGCTTCTAGTTTTCAGAGGTTTTATGATGATATGACATGGCAGAGATTTCTTTCAGTTGATTTGTTTGTGGTTTGCTCAGCTTCTTAAAACTATAGATTTAAGACTTTTGCCAAATTTGGGAATTTTTTCTGTCCTATGTTTATTTTTAGGACTCACTTCTTTCTCTCTCCTCTGCCACACCAATCGTTTGAATGTTATTAATAGATGTTGCTTTTTGTTCCACAGCTGCCTGATGATTCTGTTCATTTTTATTCTGTCTGTTTTCTCTCTGTTATCTAATTGGATAATTTTTTATTCCATTGTCTTCTAATTCCCTGATTCTTTCTTCCGTCATCTCAAATTATTGAGCTGCCCAGTAAGGTTCTCATTTTTGTTGTTGTATTTTTAGTTCTATAATTAGATTCTCTTTTTTGCTGGTTTTTCTATTTATTATTTTGCTTAAAAAGTATTTGTAATTTTTATGATTGGTACTTTGAAGTTATTTTTAGAAAATTTTAAAATCTGAGTCATCTCAGTATTATTTTCTAGAAATTGCTTTTTAATTTGGGTTTTACTGACTTTTGTTATGGTGATTGATATTTGTTTCCTAAACATTTTTAATATTATGTTCAGAGACTTTGCATCCTACTTAATCTTTATTTTTAGCAAGCAGTCACCTTACTTAGGTGTAGTATGCAAGTCTACTTGTGGCTGATGTTCATCTCCCAATTATGACCTGCTTTTCCACCCCTACAAAAGGAGAGTACCAAAACATACTGCATTATTAAACATGGATGAGGTGTAAAGTCAACTCCTTTCTTAGCCCCACAGGCAGTTTTCTGGTAAAAGCAGAGTTCTGAGTCATACCTCATTGTTACCATTACTTCTATTGGGGATATAAGCTCAATTTCTTTGCTGAGATCTGCTGACACAAGGCAGGGGGGAAACAAAGGGCCAACTTGCACTGCCTCATCACTGCAGGGGAGTGTGTGTATGAATGAAAGAGGGAAAGAGAAGAAAGAAAGAGAACATTTTTATATACTAATACAGTTTAGAAGGAGTCTTTGGCATGAAATAAGACAGGCCAAAATAAGTAGTAATCCAGTAGATCAAAAGTTAGATAAATGTACATGAATAGTAAACAAAGCAAAGGCAATCAGTGGTGGATGGGCTTCTAAAATCAGGAAAGGTCATGAAGAGGAGAGCCAAGAATTTTCCTTTATATCAGGGGATGTGTTTTCTCTATATAAAAAGGCACAAGCTTCAGGATGATAAGCTTTGATTCTAATAGAAATTAATTGATTCTATCATGTGGCTAAGGAAAATATATGTAGGTAAAGGATAGTTGTGTTTCTGACAGGCAGATGAAGACACATATATTGACTGTAAATCAAGTGTTGAGTCTTCAATATATTATAATATAACCCACCTAAACCAGGCAATAAAAATGTTAAACATAGTCTTATCATACTGTTCAGCAATCACATGTGCAGGTATTTGCCCAAGTGATTTAAAAACTGAAGTCTGCACATATGTTTACTCTGTGTACAAAACCTTTATCAATAATCACCAAAAACTGGAAGTAATTATAATTTCATTCAATAGGTGAATGGATAAACTATGGTATATCCCTATAATTGTATAGGTGAATGGATAAACTATGGTATATCCCTATAATTGTATATTTTCTTTAATAAAAAGTAATGTTATCAAGTCATACAAAGAAATGGGTTATAAATGCATATTGCTAACTGAAAGAAGTCCATCTGAAAAGGCTAAATACTTTATTATTTTAGTTATTTGATATTCTAGAAATGGCAAATACAGAAAAAGTAAATGAATCAGTGACTGCCAAGGTTTTCTTTTGGTGGGAGACGACTGAATAGGTGAAGCAGAAGGGATATTTTTAGAGTGGTAGAACTATTGTGTATGATACTTAAATGGTAGCTACCTAAAACCATGCATTTGTGAACACTTATAGAACTTTGCAGCACAAAGATTTAATCTCAAACTTTAAAATATAATTTTGGAGGTTGGAGAATCCTAGGATAGAATGCAGAATGTGGCAAAAGAATCCAACCAACTGCATTACAAATATTTGAAGAATCTAAGTGCATTAAAAATATACGAAACTAGCTCACTGAAGTTGGTGCAGAAAAAATACATTTATCTAAGTATGTGTGAAAATGAATATAATCTATAAGACTAAAGGAAAGAGGAATTGTACATAAACACTGTACTTTAGTTCTGTGGTCCCCAACCCCAAGTCTGGGGACTGGTACTGTACTGGTCCCAGCCTAGGAACTGCCGCAGAGCTCTCCTGCACACCCCTCACTCCACATCCGTTTGTCTTCCATGAAACTTAGGAACGAGAGGACCATGCAGTAGGAGGTGAGTGACACAGGTGAGCAAGGGAAGCTTCATCTGTATTTACAGCCATCCCTCGTCGCTTGCATCACTTCCTGAGCTCTGCCTCCATCCCCCACTGATGCCCTACCTGCCCAGTCCATGGGAAAATTGTTTTCCATGAGACCAGTCCCTTGTGCCAAAAAGATTGGGGACCACTACTTTAGTCAATAAAATTATCTCTGCAAGGCATAGTTTAACAATTCTGTAGCCATAATACACATATCCTTACATTGAATAATTGATAAGTGGATGGGAGAGTACAGACAAGGATGGAAAACTAGAATGATTCATGAGGCAATGAATTAAATTTGGAAACATCAGTATGGTTAGCTTAATATAAATACAGATCACTACATATGGAAATACTTAAGAATATGTGTATATACAGCTGTCAATATACACACACATTTCCTTATTTTGTCAGTTGCAACAGCCTAGCAAAAATACACTCATACGAACAGATACTCCCACCACCGAGATCTTGGTTTCTAATGCCATTCCCCAATAAAAGGAACTAGGTCTCCTTGGACATATGGGAGATTCTAGGGCTGTGGCATATACAAGATGAATATGGACATAAAGAAGGAGTATTTTATAGTGCCAGAAGGAAAGAGAGTACTAAAAAACACACACACGTGCAATGATGGGGAGAAATCACAGACACCTGGGGCTAACTGAAATAGCTCCAATATGCCAAAGCTCAAACAATTTGAGCAACAAAATAAAGAAGCATTGTATTATAACCCAAAGCATAAGTCAAATGGATGTAAGTCCATACTGATATAAGTAAATGATTGAATAAATAAATGAGAGAAAGTAGACAAATCTTTTATGCAGAGGAATTCTAAATAATTTATGTAGATACTCCACCTCAAATTGGTAGAGTGTAACTCCCTAGTCTTTAAGTGTCAGCTGTGCATAGTAACTTCCTTCGAGAGAATGCAGAAAGTCAATTGTGAAAATAGAGAACTCTAACAAGCATTACCATAACCACATAATCAAGGTCAATATTAATATTGTCAACGGTAATAAGTCAATTCAAGAGCATGAACCCTTGATATGATGTTATTAAAATGGCACTTTACCTCTGTGATCTTTTCCCCAAATATCTTATAGGAAAGACATCAGATCAGTCCTGCTTGAAGGACATTCAACAAAATACTTGATCAGTACTCTTCAAATCTGTCAAGTCATGAAAAAAAAAAAGAGAAAACTCTTAAAAACTGTCATAGCCAAGAGAAGTCTAAGGAGACATGACATAAAAATGTAATGTAATCTGAGTGGTATTCTGGATCAGAAAAAGAATATTAGGCCAAAATTGGAAAACCTGAATAAAGTATGGGCTTTGGTTAATAATAATGTATCATTATCAGCTAATTAGTTGTGATAAATGTACCATACTAATGTGAGCTGTTAATACTAGGGGAAATTAGGAAAAGTTTATATGGGAACTCTGTGTACTATCTTTACAATTTTTCTGCAAATCTACAACTCTTCTAAAAATAAAATGTATCAAAATATAAAATAATCATATTACTGTTCTTAAAATTCTTGTGCTGTATGCCACTTTAAGAAAACGATACGATTTTCTGGTTATTCACAGAGATTCTATTCTATCCATATTAAAATGCATGATAGTATACTTTAAATATCTGAACCTCTTTCTCCATTTATTTGATTATGCACATAGAATCAGTATAAAATTTTACCTTACTGTAATTATTTATATTTCCAACTTTTAATACAATATTGGGATTTAGCATAAGTTCTTTGTATTCTTATCTTCAATTCTGAAAACACTTTGAAATGAAGTTTTTCAATTTCTCTTTTGTGTCAATGGTTCACATAAGAAAGGATTCCACCATCCAAGCCTGCTGCTTAGAAATGAATGTCAGGCATTCTTCCCACCCACTTTCAAGGTGATCACTGAATGAAGAGGGCATATTTGTTCTCATTTAATTTTTCACTCAAATTCCATGTTTCTGGGAGGAAATTGATTTGGCCATGTGGCTGAATGAGCAGAGAATGGAATTTATAAGACTCTTGGGGAAGCAATTGAAATGTAAAGATAGTATACTGGTGCATTACAGTAAGACTTCTAGGAGCCTAAATTCTCTAAAGTATAAATGCTCTCTTATATAGAAGCACTTTATACATTTTTTAAATCACATCTAGAGTTAGAAGAGAATATTATTAATAACAATGATATCATAATTCACAGAACAATATTCATGATAATATTATCTAATATACAATACTATCCTAAAGATTTCATGAAAAAAATACATGAAAATATTTAGTAAACTGTAGGATGCTATTGTAACAGATACTAATTAAGAGTTTTTCTCTTCTGCAGAATTTGCTATTGGGACATAAATCAGAGAAAAAAGAATGTACAATTTTTTGACTCCTCAGTTCACCCAAAGGCAGAGCTCACTGACTTAACAGATTTCATAAAAAACAAAAAATGTACAAACATGTTTATATTGCCAGTTTAACTACTTTGTTCCCCAAAGTAGTCCAAGACCCAGATGAAATAGGAAGAGTAGGGATAGCAGGGGTTTGGGATCTTGTTAAGAATGTGCTAAGAGAAGAGACTTTTTTCCTCTCTCTATCCCATGGGATGGAGTGAAAGTCGTCCCTCTTCCTCAGGGCAAGTTGAAAGTTCCAAAATGTTATTCATAAAGAGTGAAAGCTGTGTACCAAAAGGACAATGAGATCTTGTTCTACAATTAGAATTTTATTGAATTCTTGAATCTGTATGCCAGGGTTTCTTAACCTCTTCATTATCGACATTTTGACTAGAAAGTTCTTGTTGTGGGAAGCTGTTCAGTGTACAGATTAAGAGGAAAATCCTTTTTTTTTTTTGAGACAAAGTCTCAGTCTGTTGCCTGGGCTAGAGTACCGTGGCGTCAGCCTAGCTCACAGCAACCTCAAACTCCTGGGCTCAAGCAATCCACAATCCTCCGAGTACCTGGGACTACAGGCATGCGCCACCATGCCCGGCTAACACACACACACACACACACACACACAGACACATATATATATATATATATATATATATATTTTTTTTTTTAGTTGCCCAGCTAATTTCTTTCTATTTTTTTAGTAGTGACAGGGTCTCACTCTTGCCCAGTCTGGTCTCGAACTCCTGAGCTCAAACGATCCAGCCACCTCAGCCTCCCAGAGTGCTAAAGATTACAGGCATGAGCCACTGCGTCCGGCCATGAGAGGAAAATTCTGAATCTATGTTTGTAGCATCTACCCACAAGACACAGTAGAACCACTCCTCCACTAATTATTACAACTAAATAGGCCTCTAGTCATTGCCAAATGTCCCATAGGAGGCAAAATTGCCTCTGATTGAAAAACACTGCTCTTAGTCCATTGTAATTCTGCCAATAGAACAGAGTGTAAAGTGGGGGAAATTTGGAAGACATAAGTGAACACAGACAGTAATTGTCAGCATTTTGCCCATGAGAGTAGTCTTAAGCAGGGAGATTAAAAAAGAATGTACAGTTGGCCCTCAGTATCCATGGATTCAACATTCGTGGATTCAACCAATCACAGATCAAAAATATTCATAAAACTTGGATGGTTGTGTCTGTACTGAACACGTACAGACATTTTTTCTTGTCATTATTTCCTGTACAATGCAGTATAACAATTATTTACATAATATTTGCATTGAGTTAGATATTATAAGTAATCTAGAAAAGATTTAAAGTATACAGTAGAATGTGTGTAAGTTATATGCAATGCTGCACCATTTGATGCAAGAGACTTGAGCATCCATGGATTTTGGTGTGGAGGAGGATCCTGGAACCAATCACCATGAATACAGAGGGATAGCTGTATAGTGAAGTGTGCCTGGTACATGAATAAAGGATACTGATGTTTGTTTCCTGAAGCCTTGTTAAAGAAAATGAACAAATTCCTGTGGCTTAATGTGGAACACAGATATAAAGAATGGATCCCAGGAGACAGAATTGCCCATCTCTAAAACGTCCTCAGCAGTGGAGTTTGCTGGTCTGAGTTTGAACAATTTTTCAAGGAAATCTCATGCACTGAATATATCAAGACCACTACCGAGAGAAAACAAATTAAGTAAGATCTCTAACTCCCCTATTTACCTTGGCATTAGGCTTTAATAAGAAACAGGGAAAAGTTCAGACCATGCAGCTGGTACCTCAAGTATTCCCAAATAAAATTCTACCTGGTTTAGAGGAAAGGATATACATTAAAAATAAGATCTGGAAATTGTATTATATCATTATAATCCTATACCCAAACCAGAAAATATTACCAAGAAAAGGAAGTAAAAATAGGTATCATTTATGGATATAGATACAATATTTCTTAACAAATTAGCAAATATATTCCAGCAATATATGAAGGATGATACAGTATGATCAAGTTGGAATGCAAGTTATTTCACCATGCAGAAACCAATGTAATTTAGCTCATTAACAAATTAAGGGATAGATATTAGATGAACATCTCAATAGATACAGAAAAATATTTGACAAACTACAATACTCATTTTTTTAAAATGTTCAACAAACTAGGAACAGGCACAAACATGAGCCACTCAGGACTCCCTGCTCAGCCCTAAGGCAAGTAGCCAGATTCCAGCTATCATCTCCTTTAGAGTTTCAGTTACAGAGAGCCCCTCCCAGGAATTCACATTTCTGACCTGGGCAGCCTGCATCTGGTGGCCAAGCAAGACAGTCATATAAAGGCCTGTACATTTCACCCAGTATGGGACACTCTAGGGGATATTCACTTCAAAGATCCCCACCAAATTGGCCAAGGCTTTGGAGTGACTTCAGGGCAATTTGCCTTCTACCTCTAGCCAGTCTTGTTTCCTTTCCTTTCTTTTCATGATGTTGATCCCTAATAAGCATCTCATATCTTAAGCTTTGTCTTGGACTCTGTTGCCAAACAATAAAAAATCTTTCTAGTGATTGCCAAACTGTTTCATTATGTAGTAAGTTGATGCCCAGATGTAACGGGATAAATTATGTCCACTATATAAAATAAACAACATTGGGCCATACAAATATTGATATTTAACTGTAAAAATCTTTAAAGCAAAATTTACTATAATGCTAATCAATACAGTGAATTTGTGTTCTTCTAGTACTATTGGTAAATGCTGATACTTGATTTGCTTTTTCTGTGGTAGTGTTTGATGTTGAAAAGTCAAAACATAGCAAATTTATTTTTTTATTATTATTTCAGAATATTACAGGGGTACAAACATTTTGATTACATGAATTGCTTTTGTACAGTTTGAATCAAAGTTATAAGTGTGTCCATCACTCATATAGTGTGTATTGTACCTGTTAGGTGTGAATTTACCCATCCCCTCCTGCCCCCTCCCACCTGCTCGATTTCTGTTGAATTTCACTACCATATGTGCACATGAGTGTTGATCTATAAGTTTCAATATAGCAGTAAGTACATATGGTTTTTGTTCTTCCATTCTTGTGACACTTCACTTAAAAGGATGGTCTCTAGTTCTATTCCGGTTGTTACAAAAGTATTAGTTCACCGTTTGTTTTTTATGGTTGAGTAATACTCCATGGTATACATATACATCATTTTATGGATCCACTCATGTATTGATGAGCACTTGGGTTATTTCCACATCTTTTCAATTGTGGATTGTGCTGCTATAAACATTCGAGTGCAAGTGTTTTTTTTTATAAAATTTCTTTTTATCCTTTGAGTAGTGGAATTGCTGAATTAAATGGTAGTTCTACTTTTAGTTCTTTGAGGTATCTCCATACTACTTTCTATAGAGGTTGTATTAGTTTGCAGTCCCACCAGCAGTGTATGAGTGTTCCTGTCTCTCCGCATCCATGCCAGTATCTGTTGTTTTGGGACTTTTTGATAAAAGCCATTATTTTAAAGCATTTTAAACTGCTTTTATAAAGTAAATATCACTTGTATCAATGTTAATTCCTTAAAGCCATCCAAAATATTAAATACTTCTAATAGATCTAATTAATTAATAAATACATTGATTCCAAAGTTTTTTTAACTTAGTAGATTTTTATTTAAAATAATGTAAATAAATTGTTCAATTACAAGTCAAGTTGGATTCTTATAGTCAAAATTGAACATTATAACTGTATCAAATGCCAAATATGTAGTCTCTTGGCAAAAAAATATATCAATTTTATTTCAAGCAGAATATATCTCTAGATTTCAATTTTATCATCATTTATTTGTCTTCAAGGAATTTTTCTGCTGTTTGAAAATGTATAACTTTATTGGGTTTTGTATTTAAAATTTTAAAATATGAAATTTTTCTCCCTGTAAAAAAATGGTGAAACAATAGATTTTTAAATGTATCTTTACCTTTACATATCTCCTTTGAACTTGATGGAATCTTGAATTTTCTTATAATACTATGGTTATCCAACTCTTACAGATATTTCAAACAATATCTACTTGAGATTTGAATATGTTATTTTCTTACTTAAAGTCACAACATATTGGTTATTCCATTAACACTTACTTTTGAGAGAAAAAGCTTTCACTTATCTATTTAACATTAAACTAATTTTTGCATTCTATATTAACTCAATAAATGATTAAGTATGGATATGAGTAACAAAATTTAAAGAGTAATAAACTATTTCATTTCCCAATAATTTCATATATACTTGTAGACTTCTGGTCTTTCATAAATTCAGTGTGCTTTTTTCAACAAAAAATTATCTTTTTCCTGATTAAATTATCATAAATTTGGACAATGTAAACCTGCTTTTAGTTTAGTTGCTCATGTCTTTTACATAACCCCCTTAATCTATGAACTATTTGTTTCTGGCACACAAAATGTTCCAGGATAATCTTGCATATTTTCTATCCCAGACATGGGATTAGCTATTTCTTCAAGAAACCTTATTCCTTTTGTGAAAAATGGTAAAGAATTGTTGTTATAAGAATTAAGTATAAAAATTATTAAAAATAATTATACAATATTATTATTAAATGACATCCCTGAGTGTGGTAGTCTCTTCCAAAGCCAATCCCTATTTTATTCTGCAGAGAAAAATGAATGACAAATACTTATTTCACTGTTATTAAGATAAACCCTATGCATCTCTTTTCCCATTTCTGCTAGAAAAGTTGAAAGTTGAACTAAGCGTGGATTTTGCTTCTATAAAGTGAACTAAAATATAGCAAGGACCTTAAATGTGTAACTCTTTATAATTGCCAAATAGGGTATAAAAAGTGATAAAAGTACTCAATATTCCCTCTTATCTGCATCTATAGATGGAAATATCACAGTGCATTATAAACTAATTCAGGTAATCTGATTTGATAAAGTGTGAAATTGAGAACTTGCAGGAGAATATCAATTTTCTTTCTTTGCCATGTGGAGAGAATGAATCTTCCTGTTTCCCATTAGTATAAAACTATCTGAAAGCATAATTTGAAAAGAGTGTCTCATAAGGCTCCTAGGATTTTGAATGTTTCTATATCTTGATAAAATAACCTCCAAAATAAACCTGTAATTCTAGGTTATGTTTAACCTGATAACACATTACCACAGTAATAATGTTGTAGTTGATATTTCTGTATCCTAACTTGCATAATACTTGTAAAATCATCTATGAAAGCATGAGAACTTGGCATTTTCCTATTTTTCAAACTCATGATAGAAAAAGAAAGGCCTATAACTGTGCCAGAATTATTTTTTTAGCAAAATAATTATGTCTGAGTTTTTGTTTAAATTCCATTTATTAGAATCATCTTTCTAAAACCTAGAATCAGTATGTTTCTGAAAAGCCTCTTATATTTTATGAAGACTTGCCATCATCTGTCTAAACATCTTAGAATGGCATTCAAGCTCTTTTACAATCTGGTACTGATCTACATTTTAGTTTATCTGTTCCTACTGGGATTTCTAGTTACCCAACCTCTTCTGCTTTTCCAAATTATGCAGGCTTCCATCAGAATTTTGTCACATCCTACCTAATCATTGTGAAATGCCGTTGAGACACTGACCATTTTGCTCACACTGCAAAGACATGCAGTACAAGAAACAACAGCTAAATGTATCAATGCTATTCCTCAGCTATTACTCTATACTTTTTACTTATTTTTACTTATATGGTTTTCATTTCCATAAACATGATCTTGTTCTGATTTCTTGGAAAAGAAGTTATAAGCTTTCTTCACCTGTTATTTATGCCAGGAGTTCAGAATTATGAGATGTTCAGACTCAAAAAGATATGCAAAGTCTGGTTGGAATACAAGAGATTTCAATAAAAAATCATTCAACAAAATCCTTGAAATAATTAAAATTGAAGCCAAAAGTCTTTTAGAAATTTATTATTTCTTCAATAATCCAGCAAAGATCTTAGTCAACCCTGAGAAAAGAGATATTCAGGGAAGTGGATGTTTTCCTTCTGTTTTGTTCCTATATAGTGTTATTTCATTGTATGTGATAGGACAAAAGACATGCTTGTATTTTATTTTATTCAAAGTTTTGTTTTGTTTTTTTAATCTTTGGAAGGCTTTGGCCATTTCTCAAAATATTCATTCAATGCATGTTTTTAATAACTATCAGAGACTGTGACCTTTCTCTGCCTGCCCTTCTTTTGTTTCTTTGTTTAAAAATCTTATTTGTTCTTCAGGAGTAAATTAAAACATCATCTCTTTCAAATCTTACCCAGAAAAACCCCCAGCCTATCTGTCACTCCCTTCCCAGAACTTCTGTATCAGTTAAAATTAGTTTTTACCACATATATAAAAACAAACCAAAAGAATAGTTTGAAGATTTATTTCATACTCATAAAAAAGCAACACTGAGAATCAGACAGATTTTTGCTGGAATGATGGCTCAGTGGTCATCAGAACTACAGACCCCTACATTTTAGCATTTTGAATCACAGTTTAAAATGACTGCTGCTTGTTGAATTTTGGGGGTTTTGTTTTGCATATTTTAATTGAATTAAGTGTGCTTAAAGAAGTGTACAAGAGAAAAGAAAGAGATATTCACTAAGAAACAGCATGAGCAGAGGCTGGGGTTTGAGAGGAAAACTTAAAGGTCATTTAGGTAGCGCAGTGGGGATTGGAGTGTTTGTAATGTCCCAGTGGGTGAGGTAAGAGAGAGTTTTCTTCTTCTTTTTTTTCTTTCTTTAGAAGAAAACTAGGTTAGAGAAAAAGAATGTACAGATTGGCATAGCACACAAAAAGGTTTGGACTTTCTTTAGAATGACATAATGATTTGGGTATGGTTAAATCCATTTTATCAAAATAACTATGCCAATAATATGAAAAAAATTAAGGCACTGGAGTCCGCTTGCTCAAGGCTTCTTGGGTTTGCCTCCGGGTCACGGTCATCATTTAAAAAAAAAAAATTAAAGCATTAAAAGATGTACAGATTTACAGATTAAGAATTTAGTCCTAATTAGAGTGGATGGAGGCTCACATAGCACAGAGGCAGTGGAATTGGATTATCTTAAATAAGATATTATATTTAAAGTTTCATTGCAGAAGCCATCTTCTCATTGCAACAAGTGATTGATGTTACAGCCACAGCTTTGTTGCTTCTTTAATGAGAAAACTAAATATTTATACTTATGGAAGAATTAAGATGCCTTTAGATGTTTCATATGTATTTTAGTAGATTTGATATTTATTATGAGATAACATTTTCAAAGGCAGAAATGCAGGCTGATATAAGCTAATTATACTGATGAGCTCCAAGTTCACTTCCATCAAATACAAAACATTTAACCACATGAATCAAAAAGGTTGAATTGAAATTGAGCCAAGAAAAGTGTTCAAAGACATAAAAGAAATTTATGTGTAAATATTTCACATTTTCATCTTGTTCTACTCACTAATTTTTATGATTTTATTTTGTTCATGTTCTCCTTTAAACATTTCCAATGTTACTATGGGGCATAAGTCAACATAAATAGAAAACTATATTTTTATTTCCTTCTAATTTATTGGGTAAAAGAGACCCAGTGTATTCAAAATGTAGACAAATTTAATCAACTTAAACCCTGCATAATTTGTGACTATAAACATCTAAAACTATTATTGGAAGTTCCCAGAAATGTGTCCTTAGGTGATTTTGTCATTGTGTAAACATCACAGAGTATATATTCACAAGCCTAGATGATAATAGCCTACTAAATACCTATGTTATATGGCAAAGCCTATTGCTTTTTTACATACATGTGTAAATATGTAATTGTTTTACACATGTCAAACATTACACATAGCTAAACTATGTGTCAAAACTCAAACATGCTCTGAATAAATTCCTTGTGTCAATAAACATCATAATATATGGATCACCACACCATATTATATGGATATGGATCACCACCATATTAGTACAGTCTCAAATTAAGACAAAAACTGGCATTTATTAGATAGATGTATATTCTGCTTGAAGTCAGCCTAAAATACTCAAGTTTCATTTTATGTACTTGAAATATATCATATTAATACACACATAAAGATACATACATACTTTTAGACTGAAATTCTCAGGGATATTTCTTTCATTATATCCTTTATATTTGACTGTAAGTACTTCAGAAGCAGGGTTTATGTCCTACTCATCTTCTTTTCCAACTCTACTCCAAACACCTACCATTGTGCTTTTATTATAATAGGCTCTATGGAGTCACATAGGGACTTTTAAGGCATCTGTCATGCTAGAGGTTCTATAGTGAAAAAAAAAACAGTACTGAATTACAAATAAATATATAAAAATCTAGGATTAGGTCCTCCACTGTTTCACTCTGCCCTGCCTCTTATTTGGGGTATCCATTCTCCCTGAATTTGAAATCAAGCTAAGTTGCAGTTCTATCTGGAGCCACGAAACAATAATTATTCTAAGCCTTGTATTTAAGCCTTGTATTCTAAGCCTTTGTATTCTAAGCCAGGTATTTAATGGTAGACACACAATTTTACAATAATTGTTTAACAAACTAACAAGTTTCTGCAACAGTTCTCTTACATATGTGGAGAGGAAAGTAACCCTTCCCTTTTCTAATGAAAAGGGTTTTATTATCAGAGAAAAGGCAAGGAATTTTCAGAGATGAAAGTCTTTAATAAGCAAGAAAAATTAATATATATATGCATCTGTAAACCCGTACATATACATCTGCATATCAGTAGTTTATGTATACAAATGAGGCGATCCTGACTTTTGATGATTCCGCTTACAATTTTTTATGACGGTGCGAAAGCAATAGGCATTCATTATAACTGTATTTCAAGTGCTATACAACTATTTTGTTTTTCACTTTCAGTAGAGTATTCAATAAATTACATAATTTATTCAAACCTTTATTGTAAAATAAGTTTGTGTTAGATGGTTTTGCTCAACTGTAGGCTAATGTAAGTGTTCTGAACATGTTTAAGGTAGGCTAGGCTTAGGTATTGTGTTCTGTAGGTTAGGTGTATTAAATGCATGTTTGACTTATGTTATTTTCAACTTAACAATGCATTTATTGAGATGTAACCCCATATTAAGTCAAGAAGCACCTGTAGTTATGAACATAAATGTATGTACACTTGACCCTTGAACAACATGGGTTTGAACTACATGTGTCCACTTATGTGTGGATTTTTTTTTCAATACAGTCAGCTCTCCCTATCTACAGATTTCACATTTGCAACCAACTATAGATGGAAAATGCAGTATTCACAAGATAAGAAAACTGCAAATACAGAGGGCTGACTTTTCATATAAGCCAAGTTCCACAGGGCCTACTGCAGAACTTGAGTATGCATGGATTTTGGTGTCCATGGGGGTTCCTTGAACCAATCCCTATGAAAAGCAAGGGACAACTGTATATAATTCCTCAATACATTTATCCTTTCAAGCAAAGTTTTCGTAAAAATCATTGCATCTATCTTGTGATTCTGTAAAGATCAAACTCAATAAATTTTAAATTTTCATATTGACACACTGCTAGTCAGAAATGGCACTGCATAATTTTCTGTTTTTGTTTTCTTAATTTTAAGTTAATCATATAAATACAATCATACTTAGTGTGAACTACATGTAAAATGTTGAGTAAATGAGTGGATTAATAAAATGTGATATATGTATACCATGGAGTATACTCAGCCATAAAAAATAATAAACTACCTCTTGTATTATCCTGGATGGAGCTGGAGCCCATTCTCCTAAGTGATGTATCACAAGAATGGAAAAATAAACACAACATGTACTCACCAATAAGTTAGTACTAATTGATCAACACTAATGTGCATATTTGGGAAGTAACATTTATAGGGTGTCAGGCAGGTGGGAGCGGAGAGGAAGTGACAGGTGAATCCACACCTAATGGATGAGGTGCCTGCTGTCAGGGGGATGGGCATGCTTTTTAGGCGATGCAAAGGCAATTTATGTAACCAAAGCACTTGTACCCCTGTAATACTCTGAAAAAAAAATTCTGAGTAAATTGTACCATGTAAACAGGTTTGTAGACTTAAAGGGTAGAATGATGCCCATTTGAAACAATTAGCAGAATCTGTTTTACCTTATGAAAGAAATTACAAACTTAATGTTTCGAGTGGGAAAGACAAGTAAAATCAGGGACAATTTTACCTACTACATACACCCCAAAGGGCTGGCAGTTGGAGGTTCCAATTACCATGTAATTAAGGATAATCATTTCTGAAAATCAGAAAATGCATGAAAGTTTTGTGGTTTCATGTTCAGATGGAACCACTTGTCACTCTCTCCAATGCAAAAACAAACAAACAAACAAACAAACCCAAACATATTTCTGAAACTAAACAGCTAAACAGAAAGGACCCCAAAATGCTGATCCCTGAGAACATCTCACTAGAAAAACAGTTGTCTCTTAATTATCCTATGGTAAAAAAACCATTCACTTAATAAACTCAGCCCATGATATCAATACTAATCTATGATTAATGCTTTACTTTTAAGTATAAATACTCCATCAGAGATCACCAGACATTTAGGGAGCAAAAAGTCTTCCATTGTAAAAGGAAGAAACTAAAACAGACAAATAAAAAGAGAGTTAGTAGAGCCTGGAGAAAACATAAAAAGATAGGGAATAGAAAGTATCTTTTTAAAAGCCTAGTCTATAATTTATACCCTTAGTAAGATGAAAGAAGGCATTTTGTCCAAAGAAGAACAAGATGATAAAATAACAGAGAACAACAACAACAACAACCCCCCCACCAGATATTAGAAATAAGATAACTACAATTAAAAAAAATGTGGGATGAAAAATAAAGAAACAAAAGGAATCCAAAGACAAAAAGAAGCAAAAGATTGAGCAGATACTCAGAAGATCAGGCCAGAAGATCCAACATTTAAATAATAGGAGTTATAAAAAGAAAGAAAACAGAAAACAGGAAGGGGGAGCTTATCAAAGGACTATTACAAAAATTTTCTAATATTTGCAGTCTAACTATACTTATTGAGAGGATATCCTTAACTGCCAGCTAGATAATTGAATACATATCACATTAGTGAGAATCTTGAAGTTGTAAATACTTTCAAAAAGATTTTTTAAAATTTACACACATAGAGTTCCTAATGTTAATAGTTAAATGGTATACTGTATACAGAGGAATTGCCTTTCAATTTTCTGAGTGAATATAACTTCAGCATAGAATTCTACATCCAATAAATTATTAAGGTCTCAAAAAGAATTTTTTTGTCATTCAGAAAAATGAGAGAATTAATGAGAAAAGAGGAAACTGTAGGATTCAGGGGACTGGGAATTCAACAGAGGGAAAGGAATGAGGATGAAGACCTCTAGCAGCCCCAGAGGGCTCTCAATCTCATAATCACCAGAGGTTAGAGAACTGTGTAAGAAAAGACTTCTGGAAAAAAAAATCTCAGCAGATAGATTATCGAGATTATTGATGACTTTTGTTTGGAAAAAAATTTGACAGAAGTTTTGGACTCTTTAAAAATATTAATAAACTGACCAAATGGGAAAAAGTAAAGAATGTTTAATTGAAGGGGAAAAAGATATTGTATGAGAAAGGAAACAAAAATATAATATAACATGGTAAACTAACACTGTTATTCAAAATGTGGCCCCCCAGGACTGCCAGTCCTCCAAGTGACAAGGAGATACATAGCTTGAAAAAGAATACACATCAGCTACATTAATGGGCACAGTTTTTGTTCCACTAGTGTTCTTTTTTCATACAAGATTTTCTCTAGGAAGGAAGAAGTAGGTTGATATTATTTCCTTCACAGACTCCTTATCCTATCATAGATCCAGTATTTTGAGTACCATTACATTAGAATAGCTTATTGGCCATGGATTTAAACAAAAATTATGACCAAAATGTTGTGAGGATTAAGGGAAGAGGAAATGAGAATAGCTAATGGTGTAATAAGAAAGCTATATTTTCCAATTAAATAATAGGAAAATAAAATGTATCTAAAATGTATGAATCAAAAACAGCATTCTAAGTATTAAAATATATTAAGGCGAGTTTTTATTTTATTTTATTTTATTTTTTACAGACCAGCAATTTTTACTTTTGTCTTCTCAGAATCTATTTTTCCTTCTCTAGGAAGCTGCATCTCAATTTTCCATTGAGCCCCCACACTCACCCCTAACTTTAAGTCCATGTGAGCCAAGTCTTTAAGGCGAGTTTTTAAAAAGTTAAAAATGCAAATATCGTTTGCCTTTGTAAACCATAGAGAGGTTAGGAAACAGTTGGGCAGGACCTGACTGCTATCTTTCTTTATAAGCTATTTATAATAACACTATTATGTCTTCAACCATATATGTTCATTATAATAAATATATCATAATACATTTGATACAATTTAAGTTAATTTTATGTAAGGTATTTTATAAGAAATGAGGGTTTTATTGAGTTTATTTTTTGATCAAATAATTTCACATATATAAAAAACTGATTGATTTATCAAAGATCTGGACATTTTAAGTAGTAAAATAAAATAATTGAACCATGGGTAAGAACTTTGAGAAAATAATTAAACCTTGACAATAAAACATTAGATAAATCAGACAGAAAATTAGAAAAGATGAGTAATAAAAAGAGAGAAGAAACAATGGAGAGAAGAGGAAGAATAAAAATTGTATCAAAATGAAGAAGATATGTAAATAATCACAAATTTGGAATAAGCACAGAGAAACATAATACAGGAAACATGTCTTACAATTGTGGCTATGACAGGAGGATACTGAGGACAAGACCTAAATAGATTGTATAAATATAATAATGCTTTGTTGATAACTACTAAGAATCTCAGAAATGGTACATCTTGAACCATGCACAGCTTGTAGTAATTTTATAACTACTATTATAACATCTTGAGGCAAACACACAACTCACTATTTTTAAAAACCTCTATTTATCAGGAAAGAGAAGTAAAAGGAAAAACATAGTCAATACGTGACTAGATTTAAAAACTCCTACAGAGAATAACTCTTTTTTTTTCTAAGAACTCTGCATCAGTTTCTAAACAGCCAAACTAAAATAGCAACTTCATTCTTCTTGTGGAATGCTGACTAGATCAATTAAGGTGGGCAGAACTGACTGCTGTAATTGAATTACAATCTTTTCCAAGAGCAGTTGTTGTCTTATTCTCTCTATTTTATTGACTCTTTTATGAGGTCTACTGCTAAATCAATTCTTATCACTGCATCAACTGGAAAAATTCCACTTTCCACTGCCAGATCAATTATTGTCACACAATCAATAGCTGGTACTTCAGCCTTTTTGATTAAAAGAATGTAAAAAGAAAAGAAATGAAATTCTACTAAAACATAAAACAAAAAAATACTATTTCTGTATTTTAGAAAAAGCAAAGGTAATTTTATATATAATATATATTTATTTTTAATTATTATAGGTACATAATAGTTATATATATTTGTAGGGTACATGTGATATTTTGATACACGGGGGATAAAGTGAACATGGTTAATTGGTGCAAAAATATAATTAGATAATTAGAATGAACAATATTTGATAGCACAACAAAGTGACTATAAACAAGTTAGGGTGTACTTTAAAATAACTAAAAGAATCGAATTGGAAAGTTTTTAACACAAAGCAGAGCTAATTTACCACATAAATATTTACATTGGATATAAACTTCAATGTTAAAAATGATTTGCACTGAAATAATGTTTTCAAAGTAATCATTCAATTTATTTTAATTAACTCCTAGCAGATTATTTGGCAGGTTACAAGAATCTCTTGTGACAGTTATACACATCAGATTGGAACTATTTACAATACCTAGATTTCACACTGAGCCTGGAACCGTTGGAACTTTTTCTATTTCATTATTTTTTTGTTGTCTCTCCAAGAATTGTCTTGAGGCTGTACCACCTTTACTTTTCTTCCTGTTATGAAATAAACTCTAAGATACATTGCCATTAGTCTCAATAGTTCCAAAACATAATGGGGTAATTTTCATGTTTTTAAATTTTTGTCCTAAGGGACTACAGCTACCATTTTTAAGTCATTAATAATGCATTTGTCTAAATGTCTTTGATCTTCTCAAATACAGTGGTGTTTGTTTATATAACATAATTATAATTCAGAATGCCTAAGGTTGCCAAATTTCCAACACATCCAATTTTAAAATTATCTTTTGTGACACTAAATATCTTACCTCGGTCTTTTCCTCTTCCTGCTCTTCTTGAAAATTTCTTAATAAAAATTATGTTCAGTTTCACAGCTATTTTCAACCCATTACCACTTCCCTAAGTATCTTGATTCCTGGATTAGTCAGAAACTAGAGGAGTTTCTTCCTTGAAACACATTATTTTGATGAGTCTATAGTAGCACGTTTTTAGTTTTGATATGATAAAAGTGATACATACATATATAACAGAGCACATATATCTCACCGTCATCTGTGTCACTATGGACGCCAATGCTGGTTAGAATACAATGAAAATATTTAGACAAAACATAGAATGACAAAAACATTTCTGCAGCATTCAAAAAAATTCTTAGAGAGTGTCCTACACTACCACCAAATATTGTCCAGCTTCTCTGGATTACTGAAATTCAGATGTACACAGAATTAGTGAAATTCTATACATTTTCTTGGCTTATCTTTTCATAGAGTGCTGCAAGGAAACCCTTTACTGTTTAGAGTTGTTGGTGAGATTGGGATTGGTAGCACACAAAATCCTCCAGTATTTGCTCGATATGCTCAAATTACCTATCAGTATGTGGGTGGTGCATTGTAGTGAATAAGGACAAGGAGTCTTGGAGAATACCCAACAGAGTTTCTTTCTGCCATTTTGTCAACAGAAACAAGAGAAATCCTCAGAGTGGTGTGGTAAGCAGAATGATGGTCCTCAAAGACACTGATGTGCTGATCCTTGAAACCTATAAATATATTAGTTTACAAGGCAAAAAAGACTTTGCAAATGTGATTAAGGTTATGGACCTTGATATGTGGAGGTTATGCTGGATTATCCAGGCAACTCAATCCGAATCCTTAAAAGCAAAGAACCTTTCCTGGCTATGAGTAGAGGTTGTTATGATAACAAAAGAAGGGTCAGAGGGATGCAGTATTGCTGGCCTTAAAGATGGAGGAAGGGGCCACAAGCCAAGGAATCCCAGTGGCCTTAAGATGATAGATATGGAAAAGAAATGGATTCCCCCTACAGAGCATCCAGAAAGAAAAGCATCCCTGTTTTTAGCCCAGTGAGGCCCAGGTTGGACTTGTAACCTCCAGAACTCCATGATAATTCATTACAGCAGCAGGCAAACTAACAAACCAAGTAATGAAGTGAGTCCAGGAGAGAAATTAATGAGTTCATAGCTATCTTGAGGCACCTACCTATATATGGTGGGTTAAAGTTTTGGTTTTAATGTCCATGTAAAGAGAATGAGACACTTCTTTGAATTTTTGCAGGGTAGATAAATTAAAAAAAATAGGTAAAAATTTTAAACTTCAGATAAAGAAAGGTAGAAAATGTGTCTAGGTAAATTTTGGATAAATATGAATTAATGTGAATTAAATGGCATCCTCCTTAGGAATTAGTGTCCAAGGGCCAGCCATTAAGTGAAAGGAAAAACTGAATTTACACAACTTGTAAAAATAAAAATAAAACAAACAAACCAAAAAGCAAACCATGGTTCAGTCTTAAAATGTTTAAGTTATCAGTATTATCAGATAGAGGACATATAGTTAGTAATATATATGATTAATATTAAAAATATAAAGAGTATTTTTTTAAATTATAAATAGGAAAATACTATCAAAATAACCAGATGTGATTAAAAATATAACATCTGAATAGGAAATATCATATCTAAAATTTTACCTAAATGAAGAGAACATTAAGTACCAAAACATAGAACTGGAAAATTGCACCAAAATGCAACAGAGAGACAAAGAGAAAGGACATAGGAGAGAGAACTCCAACAATTTCTAATTATAATTTCAACACACAGATAGACAAACATGGGGATAAGAGGCAATGCTTGAAAAGATAACAGCTGAAGGTGTTTTCCAGGATGGCTAAATACATATTTATTCAAATTCAAGAGGCATACAAAACTCTTATCAGAATGAATAAGATACCTTCATTTAGATTCATCATAATGAAAACACAAAATAACAAAGAAATAGAAACAATATTAAAAATAATAGAGATAGTAAGAATAATAGGAGATATTAATCAATATAAATTATAATACTAAATTTTTCATATGTCAAAGAAGAAATCATAAAAGTGAAACAGTTATTAAATGCCAATGAAAATATGACATGTCAAATTTTTTGATTGCATCAATGTCTGTCCTTGTTAAAAATATAGAGCATTAAATAGTTTGAACAGATGTATGCTAAAAATGAATGACCGAAGAAACTACCAAAATAGTTAGAAAGCAAATAAAAAAGCAAATGAATGTAAATGAAATAATAAATTAATACAGCAGCATAATACACAATAAAGGAATCATCCAGAAATCAGTTGTTTGAAACGACTGATAAACTTAACATAGCTCTGGGGAGACTGACCAAAGACAATAGAGAGAAGACCCCCAAACAAACTGTACTTGAAAAAAAAGTAAGACATAACCAGACATACAGCAAAAATTTAAAAAATAACAAGACAATTCAATGGATTAATTTTCTTTCTCTGAAATTTTATGTGATAGATGAACATTGCTAAAAGAGAATAAAAATTGTAATAGGAACAAAAACAACTATGTATTTAGCTTTACTGACTACCTGAGATTTTATCTTGATTTATTTTTTTCCCTTTTATTTCATAATATAATGGGGGTACAAATATTGTTAGGGTTA
>VBSM01002121.1:23206583-23252535 GCA_008086735.1 Cheirogaleus medius
AGAAGTTTCTGTTCATTTCCGTTGCCCATTTCTTGATGGGATTGTTTGATTGTTCTTGATTTAAAATACCATACATTGCAAAATAGGATTGTAATATAACTATTATATGAACGTCAGCTTCTTAAACTATCTTTTCTGCCCACAACTGCGACAAAGCACAGGTGTGTAATATTTAGAGCAATACTCCCAGATTAACAGATTTAGCATTCATCAACTATTTCAGTAGAGAATCTGGTCTTATCCTTGTTGTCTTCCCCAATACTCTTCTGAGTTATTTCAAAGAGGCCAAGGTAGGAGGGGGCACATGATTTACTTAATCCTCTACCTTTTCTCTGATCCTGTTCCTGCCGTTACTCATTTTTGTGTTCCACTGGCCCTGCTATGATCTGAATGTTTATATCCCCCCAAAATTCACATGTTGAAACCTAAATACAAAGATGATAGTATTAGGAGGTAGAGCTTTGGGGAGGTGATTAGATCACAAGGGCAGAGCCTTCATGAATGTGATTAGTGCCCTTATAAAAGAGGCCCCATAGAGCTACCGTGTTCATTCTACCTCATGAGGACACAGCCAGAAGGCACAATCTATGAACCAGAGAACCAGAGAGTACACTTCACCAGACACCAAATCTGCTGGTGCCTTGATCTTGGACTTCCCAGTCTTCAGAACTGTGAAAAATACATCTCTGTTGTTTACCATTGACCTAGCCTCCGGTATTTTGTTACAGCAGCCTGAACGGACTAAGAAAAGCCCCTTTCTAGTTCTGCACCTCATGATTTGCTGTCCACATCTGTGCCCTTGGAAACGTCCTCTTTGGATTTCTGAACCTGTTCATTCATTTCTGGGTAGCAGTCCTTCCTTTCAGTGGCCTTTTCTACAGCGTTATTGTTGCCTCCATACTATTTTCTTCTTTATTGCACACCCTGGCTCTTCTATATGTTTCATAGACCTTTCAAGGATGGTCTAACTAAGCATTGACAAGAAACAGCTTTTAAATTATAAGCAAAATCAATGTTCTCTCCATCATTTAAGACTGGCTACTGAGTGTGGCCCCAACTTTTCACTTATAATTAAGTTTCTCTCAGAAGTTCTATTGTCTTACCTTCAAGCCTGGCCTACAGCTCAGATTCTCATCAGTCTAACAATTCTGTACACATCTTACAAACAACTGTGGACTGGGTTAAATTAGGGGCTATTTCACTCAAGAAAATCAATGATTATGGCCACTTTGCTGTCCCAGAACTATTCTTTACAGTTCAAAATTTCCCTGAAACCTCTGTGACAATAGGCAGGTTATGTCTAAAACACATATCATTTTTGATCTAGTTAAAACATCATATTAAATAGTGATTATTTTTTCTTACCAAAATATGTTGATTTGGTATAGAAACTTGGTTCTGCTTCTAATTCTGTGTTTTTCTCTCATATTCATTATATTTTAGGTTTTCTATAGAGAATTTACTTTTCACATCTGCTCCATGCAGAGAGAAATAACACTGACAATGTGTTTTTATTCTATTTTATTTTGTCCCATTTTAATTTGAAGATTTGTCAAAATGTGATCTACCTAAATAATACTGATTTCCCAGGAGTGTTATAGAGGTGGCAATATCATTTTGAGTATTAATAACTCTCTTTGAGTAAATTTTTTAGTCAATAAAAAAGCCACATTATTTTTGCTAGGGCTTTAACTGTTTATAAAGCAGTTTTGAAGACCTTATGCTCTATAATCTCTACAAGAATCCTCCGAAGTAGACAGAATAAATGGTTTTACACAGATCATTTAAGTGGATGGTAGCAGGCAAAAATAGAATCTAGAGCATTTGTAACATATAAAACCTTAGTGTCATTCTCTGCTTTCATTCTACTTACATTTAGACTGTCATCAAACTTGTTGCCATTTCTTTAAAAATAATTTAATCTATTCTTTTTTCTCATTTATATTACCAACCCTGTACTTATCAACTCATAGCTAGAGCAGTAATCAGCTAACCCTTTTCTTCCTACCACCAATTTCAACTGCATATCGTGGCCAAATTAATTTGCCTATAATACTATAATTATCTTATGACTTCCTTATTCAGCTGTTTCAAGGGTTTATTATTGTCTCAAGGATACATCCCATACATCTTAGCCTGTCTGCCACTTTCTCCTTAGAAATCTTGGTAGCACTGACTGTTTCATCCTGAAGAATCGGGAAGGTGTACTGTAAAAGACTGCCATCCTCAGAATCAGAAACCTCAGTAAAATCTCTCCTGCCTCTTCCTGCCGTGTGACTCTTACATGTCTGTATCCTCTGTTAACTCAGTTGTAAAGTGAAGACAGTTGTACCTAAGCCACAATATCATTTTAAAATTTTGAGGTAATGTATAAAAATATACTCCATATAACAAGTATGTGGTTATAATTATTACTTATTATCAAAGCTTATTTTCTACCAATAACACCAATTTGTTTAATCTTAATGTAATTTAATAATCATATGAATATACTTTTTCTTGCCACATATAATATGTCACCTTCATTTGCCTACTTGTGTTATGTTGAATCAAAATCTCCTAATAGGTGGAGACAAGAAGTTTGAAATTTAAAAAAAGGTCTGGTGAACTAGCTTTAAGAACTCAATAATTTAGCAAGTTGTATCATAAAAAGTAAATGAAAAATATTAATAACCAAAAGTATCTTTTGGAAATTTAAATTTCACTAACAATAAAGGTGAATGAGTAGAATTTCTACTTTGATAGAGGTTATTTATAATAATACCAACAAATATGCTCAAAATGGATGCATCAAAGGACAGGAAGAGTAAATGAAGAGAAAACTATCTCTGGATATTGTCAAATATGATGAGTTTTGGTTGTAAAATCAATCAACCAGGGGAAGATATTAATCTTCGCTATAATAAATTTAAAAATTATCAGTGAAACACAAAATGATTCTCAGTATATTCAAATATTAGTTTGCTACATCAATCTGCCTACCATTTTTTTAGTTCCTCAGAAAGGTAATGACATATTTCTTCTAGCCTCCATTAAACCTTTATAAGATCAATGATCCCAGATAATGTACATCTTCATTGGTTTACCAGTTGCTTATTTTTATATTCTATCAGTAAGCATATTTTGCATTTACTATCAATAACTCTAAATATTTCAGTAACTCACAATCCATTAAATACAATTAGTATACAATGTCTGCAGATGACAAAATGAGAAATTAAGTTATTAGCAAATCAATCAAAGAATATTGCAACGATAACAGAAGTGGATAATAATAGTTCCATGATGGTGAATGAAGGAGGGTTTGTGAAAGAAAGTGTGTCTGATTGCTTTAACAACTAAAGATGGGGAGTGCTAGAATCACAGGTCTGTTCTCTGATAATGACTCACACACTAGATGGCATTTTACAGCAGTGGTATAACATAGTAGTATGCTCACAACAAGAAGAACAGAGTAGATTTTCATTATTTTAGAAAATGTTCGCATGAGATAATGTGAACGTGACTCTCTTAACTCTATTAGTCCCAATACTGAACTACAATATTAGCACTTTTGCCATTATTCTTATAAAGCTTGAGCACTATCAGAAAACTCTAATTTTTTTGTCTGTGAAATGGAGATAGATTTCACAAGATCATCCTGAGTAATATATAAAATAAAATATGTAAAATAATCAATTCAATATGAAACTTCTTAGTGCACGGCCCAAGTCTGCTGCATCCACAGCCTTCTACATCTCAGTAATAACCACTTTATCCTTCCAGTTGCTCAGGCCAAAAAACTTGGACTCATTTTTGACTCCTCTCTTTCCCCCACAAGCCTACCTCCAATCCATTAGGAAATCCTCTTGGCTTCACTTTCAAAATACACCCAGAATCTTTTAGGTTTTCACCATTGCCACCTCCACCACAATTACCTTAACCTCCTCATTTGTCCCTTGGTTCGTTACAGTGAACTGCATAGATCTGTAGGTATCTACATTTGTCCTGACTCCAGCTCTCTCTACACAGCATCCAGATGATGTGCTAAAATATATCCCATCATGTCACTCTCTGTACTAAGCCCTGCCATAGGGAGCCATTTCAAAGAGAATAGAGGAAAAATTCCTTAGAGTGGCTGTGGTCACATCTCACACTACCCCAGCCTTGCTCACTCCTGTTCCAGTGATCCTGGCCTCCTCAGTCCCCAGCACAGTTTAACATGCTGCCCACAAAGGAGCTTCTTGGCTGTAGCAGTTTTCTCCACCAAGAACACTCTTTCCCCAGATATCCATGTGCTGAATTCCTTCACATCCTTCAAAGCTTTGCACGAATCTCCACTTTTAACCCTGTTACTCTGCTCTTGCATCCCCAGTCCCGCCCACCTTCAGCCCCTCTGCTCTCTGTTCCTTAAGCCTCCTGTAATGTTTCTTTTATCCCACTGTCTCCCTACTAGAATGTAAGTTCCACAAGGCTAGGCAGGGGTCTTTTTAAATATTTTGTCCACTGATATATTTCAAGCCCCTAACATGGTGCCTGGAATATTATAATTCCTCATTATATATTTGAGGAATATAATATGAAGGAATGCTCTATAAACTTGTAAACTCTATAATAACAGGGTTTGATAATGGTATTTGTGCAAGAATCTCTACTTAGGCAATAATTAATAATTCTCCCTTCTCTTCTCCATGCAGCAATTGAGTGCCCCATCAATTTCGTGAACAATGAGCTCTATCCATTCACAGAAAATGCACACAATAAAGAATTAGAGATATCAATTTTTATAAAAGGCCTACTAATAATCATTGTTGTTTAAAGTTCTAAATCATATTAACTAAACAATTAAAATAAAATATGTAAAATGAAACACACTATGCTATATTCTTTAAAATGGTTTTCACTCATAAATTTCTTAGTAGTGAGTTAGTAATAGTTCACTGAAATGAAGAATTAGAGCCTTTTCCCAGTTTGAAGCAGATTCAGATAGACTAACACTATGAATCCAGAATACTATGTACTTTTCAGGTGTTTATTCTTTCTCTAATAATACTGCTATTATTGCTAGGATTTACTATTTGTTCTGAACATATTTATAGTGTTTTCTTTTCCCTTTATTTTTTCTTCCATTCTGGTTTTTTCTTCTGTACTCTGCACTTGCAATGTGATTCTCTTTTCTGCACAGCTATTCCTTCTTTTCTCTTCCTATACTCTTCCACCTCCAATGACACAGATGCAAACTATATTGTATGGTCTTCTCAGAGTTTATCTGTCTTCACTTCTAAGACTAAGCTCTCTCTATGAGAAAGACAGAACTTATTTCCATTAGTTCCATTAGGATATGTATTTGGAGCAATACAAGAGTTGCTTTTCTACATTTCAGATCTCTTTTCCAAGGGCTCTAAAGCATCCCAGCAAACTACTTGCAACATTTCATTATTTATTACCCTTCTAGGAGCAATAAAGATATATTATGTATGAATATCTTCTTTAAAATAGACAATTTTTTAAATTTTTTTCAGCATATTATGGGGGTACAAATGTTAACGTTACATTTATTGCCCTTGTCTCCCTTTTCCCCTCAAGTCAGAGCTTCAAGCACGTCCATCCCCCAGTTGGTGTGCATCGCACTCATTATGTATGTATATACCCATCTCTTCCCCCCACCTGCCTGACACCCAATAATATTTAATGCATTTCCTTTTTACCAACGTTCTATTATACCAATTAAGTTTTGAACTAAAATTTTAAACTTTGCCCTCTCCCTTTATACCCTTTAATAATCCAGGAGTTCATATAAATCTCAGTCTTTTTTTTAATTTCAGAATATTACAGGGCTATAAACATTTAGGTTACATATATTGCCTTTGCACCGCCTGAGTCAGCTACAAGCATGCCCATTGCCCAGAGAGTGAGCATTGCACCCATTAGGTATAAATTTATCCATCCCCTACTACCCCCTCCCACCTGCCTGACACCCAGTGAATGTTACTTCCACACATGCCCATAAGTGTTGATCAATCAGTACCAAATTGATAATGAGTACATGTGGTGCTTGTTTTTCCATTCTTACGATACATCACGTAGAAGAATGGGCTCCACTTCCATCCAGGGTAATACAAGTGGTGTTAGTTCACCATTGTTTTAGTGGCTGAGTAGTACTCCATGGTATACATATACCACATTTTATTAATCCATTCATTTATTGATGGGCCTTGGGTTGTTTCTACATCTTTGCAATTGTGAATTGTGCTGCTATAAACATTCAAGTGCAGATGTCTTTATTATAGAATGACTTTTTTTCTTTTAGGTAGATACCTAGTAGTGGGATTGCTAGATAAAATGGTAGTTTTACTTTTAGTTTTTTGAGGTCTCTCCATATTACTTTCCATAGAGGTTGTACTAGTTTGCAGTCCCACCAGTAGTATATGAGTGTTCCTATTTCTCCACATCCATACCAATGCATGAAACCATAAGAATTCTAGAAGAAAATGTTGGAAAAACTCTTATAGACAACACAGCAACAATAAAAATAAATAAATGGGACTTGATCAAACTAAAAAACTTCTGCACAGCCAAAGAAACTATCATGAAAGCAAACAGACAACCTACAGAATGAGAGAAAATATTTGCATGCTATACATCCAATAAAGGGCTAATAACTACAATCCATATAGAACTCAGGAAAACAGCAAGAAAAAAATCAAACAACCCCATTAAAAAGTGGGCAAAAGACATGAACAGAAACTTGTCAAAAGAAGATAGACTAATAGCCAAGAAACATATTTTAAAATGCTCTAATCATTAGGGAAATGGAAATAAAAACCACAAGGAGATACCATTTAACTCCAGTGATAGTGACTTTTATTAAAAAGTTTCAAATCTCATAGTCTTTCAAGAAAAATATTTATATACTATTCTTGCAGCAAGTTGAATTCATCAGTAAATGTTTTCTCTTTGAATGTCATTTATGAGTGTAGATTTATGTATGTATGTGTACATATTATATAGGGATGCATTCTATTATTTATTTATATCATCTTATGCTGCCAAATTACTCCATATCTTCTAGATCATATGAAAGTATTCATCATCTTATGGCCTTACTGGAAACAATGATAGCAATCTCAATTTTCTTTCACTCAGTCAAGAAATTTACTTATATTGCATCCATGCATTGCTTAACAATGGAGCTATGCCCTGAGAAAGGTATCATTAGGTGATTTTGTCATCGTGCAAGCATCAGAGTGTACTTACAAAAACCTAGGTGATATAGCCTACTACTCATGGTAGGCCACACGGTATAATCTATTGCTCCTAGGCTGCAAACATGTTACCTTACTGAATACTGTAGGCAATTGTAACACAATGCTAACTATTTGTATATTGAAAACATATCTAAATATAGAAAAAGTACAGTAAAAATACAGTAGAAAAGATTTAAAAAATGGTATCCCTGTATAAAGCATTTACCATGAATGGAACTTGAAGGACTGTAAATTGCTATGGCTGAGTCAGCGAGTGAATGGTGACTAAATGTGAAGGCCTAGGGCATCACTGTATACTTCTGTAAACTTTATACACACTGTACACTTAGGCCACACAAAATTTATTAAAAATATTTTTTTTTCAATAAACTCACAACTAATGGACACAGTGAGCATTGTAGAGGGAAAAAGGCATTCCTCAAATTATGGTTTGGGTGTGGCAAAGTCATAACATGTAACCAAAATGTTTGTACCCCCATAATATCCTGAAATAAATAAATAATAAAATAAATTAGAAATTAAAAGAAATAGAATAGATTCCACATGTAGTCTGATTTTAGAAATAATTAAATTACAATAAAATAGATTTATAAATTGAAAAAAATAATTAATCTTAATTTACTATAACTATTTTATTTATAAACTTTCAATTTTTGAAAACATTTTTACTCTTTTGTGATAACATAGCTTAAAACACAAACACATTGTGCAACTGTACAAAAATATATTCTTTATATATATATTCTATACCTTTTTTTAATTTTAAATTTCTTTATTTTTTTACTTTTAATTTTTTAAATTAAAAACTAAGACACAAGCACACACATTAACCAATGCCAACACAGCATCAAGAACAATGCCTTTTTCAGGAATACCTCCTGAAGCACCTGCCTAAGACTATTTTAAAGTTAATTGTTTTTAACAAATGGAAGAAGTACATTCTATAATAACAATAAAAAATATAGTAAATACCTAAACAAGTAACAGTTGTTAATGATTATTATTACCAAGTATTAAGTACTGTACATAACTGTGTTTGCTTTACTTTTATGTGACTGACAGTACAATAGGCTTGTTGACACCAGCATCATACAAACAGGTGAGTAATGCGTTACTCTACTACATTAAAGAGGCTACCACATCACTAGGTGATAGAAATTTTTAGCTGCACTATAATGTTATGGGACCACTATTGTATATGTAGTCCATTGTCATTGACCTAAACCTTGTTATATGATGCATGGTTGTATATGAAATAAAAGATTACAAAAGAAAGATATGGGTAACGAGAGAAGTTCAACTTTTGGAGGCCTTGTCAAACTGGCTGGATCTTGATGGCATTTCCCTACTTTCTACGAAGTTATCCAAAGCTAGGCATATCTGACCTCTGGGGTGATGCCAAAAACAGACAAATAAATAAACAAACCTCTATCATAAAAAGAAGCTTGTTCTGGTAGTTTTCTATGCAACTTAATTGACTTTATAAGCTTAGATCAAAGTACTATCCAAATATCTCAGTGAGTAATATAGCCTTCTACATTTCTTCTCTTTTTGCTGAGATATTTCCCCAGTATTTTTTCAGATTGAGACTTTGGCAATTCCTCCAGCTACAAAGCTGAATTTAAAAGTACAGAGCAAATAACTTTTTAAGTGATCAAAATGATAAAGATTATTTGTGTATGTTTATATGCATAAGTTTATGTATTTGCACAAATTAATAAATATCACTGCATATTTTATCACAGCTAAACAACCAATTGTAGGATGCACCAATATTATACTTTCCACTGAGAGAGAGAAAAAAAGCTGTTATAGCTGTCAGATGCCACTGAATGAAAATAATATGTTGCAATTACAATTATAAACTTCTTTTAGAAATGTTAAAATATAAATAAAAGTTAATCTTAGATTAGACAAATCAAAGGAAAGAATATTACTCTTTCTTATGAATAGAAATTACATATTTAGGTAATACACAGACAAATATGATTCATCAGAATGATACTCAGATGGATATCATATTATGTATCATATTTTTTGAAATTTCTAGCATACTAACTTTACCGACTTTAAGCTCCGCACATTCTTTTTTGAAATGACATTGTCTATTCAAAAGAATATCCTAGGGCAACCATTTCATTATGTATGAATTATTTGCAGATGCAACTGGTATTTTACATGTGGGATACAAGTTAAAGGATATTAGATTACATAATCACTGACCATAGGATAGATTATTGTTCTGGAATGTGTGATCCATTCCGCCTCTCCTTCAACACTCTCCTTGTTCTGCAGGGGCAGGTAGTCTAGAACATTTTTATAGAATTCATTCAATATGGATTTCAGTTTAAGTTTTTCATAAAAGAAAGGCTTTGCACAAGTTTTATAAGACAGAAGTGAATAAAATGATACTCTTGCCCCAGAAGCTCATAGGTGACATTCTGGAAAGCACTCACTGATTTGTGGCAGCCAGTTAAACTCAGCAGCAAAGTTTCCTGTGATTCCTGCTTTCTGATTTACTGCACACTAACCACTGCCTCTCTGACCTTCACCCCAACAAGCTTTTAATTCCCCCTATTAAACATCCTTTTCCTTGAAATACTTAGAGTGATTTCCAGTGTTCTGAAGGTAATAAAACTAATAAAATTATGTAAATAATTTTCTGAAAATAATTCTGAAATACTTTTACTTGGTCATTTGATTTTTCTGTTCCTAATAAAAATTATATTTAAAAAACCTTTCTCTACTTAATTCAGTGAGGTTGAGTTGAATCTTTCATACTGAAAGATTCATTGTTTTTTTCATACCACTTTATGGCCTCTCTTATTTCCTGATATAAAAAATGTAAAGTTATATATACAAAAAATGAATTAATAAAACATAATTATTTATCTTATTGCATTTAATATATTATAATCACTTTAACTTTCTTAACTTTTACATCTTATTTTCCAGGAAGAAAAATTAAACAAATAAAAAAATCTTGACAAAAATCACACAAAACAAAAACAATAGGTCTTTCCCTCTCATCCTACTCCACCATTACCCTGAGAAATGGGATCTCCATCTTATAAGATGAGTGATAGTTTAGAAAATGACAAGGAATTTTATTGCAAAAACTATTTATTTATACATGATTTACATTTAAACCCGTTTCAATTCAATTTACTTCCATTTCAACAAATCAAAGTGAAGAATCTCTCACTTAAATTAGGACGATCAGTCCACCATAGTATTAGGTCATTAAATATGAAATGTCTGATTTCGCATCAAAAGTTTAGTTTATTATATCTCAAACAAGAAGCAGTACAACTAATTAAAGCATGAGCCTAAACTATCGACATAGTTTTGCCATCCTAACAGTAGCTTGTTTATACCAGCAGCTAAGAAGCCTAGAGATCAAGTGGCAACGAGATCACAACAAACATTTTTCACAGTTTGTTGAGAATTGAATATCTTTCCTTGCAAGAAGCTATTCAAAGCCTGGAAGAAGTGGTAGTCAGAGTGCAAGGTCTGGTGAATACAGTGGATGACAGGGAGTTTCCAAGACCAGCCTCTATAATTTGAGCAGTGTTGTTTGTGCGACATGTGGTCAAGCGTTGCCTTGCAAGAGAATTGGCCTGTCTCTATTGATCAATCTCTGCTGCATCATCACAAGCATCCTCATCATTTCATCCAACTAGTTGCAGTAGAAATTCACTGTAATTGATTGACCAGGTTTCATGAAGCTTCAGTGGATAATACCAGCACTGGACCACCAAACAGACACCATTAGCTTTTTTTGATGAATATTCAGTTTTGGACTGTGTTTCAGCACTTCGTCTTTACCCAACCATTGTGCTGAATGCTTCAGTTGTCAAAAAGAATCCATTTTTCATCAACATAACAATACAGTATCGAAATGGTTCACCTTTATGTCATGACAGTAAAGAAAGGCAAGCTTCGAGACGATTTCTCTTCTGACGTTTGTTTAATTGATGTAGAACCCATCTATCCAACTTCTTTACCTTGCAGATTTGTTTCAAATGGTTCAATATTGTTGGGATAGTAACATTGAATCTTGCTGCTAAGTCACGCATAGGTTGAGATGGTTTTGCTTCCACTACAGCTTTTAGCTCATCATTATCCACCTTGGTCTCAGGTTGCTTATGTGGCTTATTTTGAAGATTAAAATCACCAGAACACAACTCAAACCATCAACATACTGTGCATTCATTAGTCACATCCTTCCCAAATACTTTATTGATATTTTGAGCTCTCTGCACAGCATTGATTTCACGACAGAACTCATATTCAAAAATAAGATGAATTTTTGACTTAGGGATGGTTTCATAACAATTGCTGTAAAAAAGATTTTTAAAGATAATCACAAGCCAAAATGTGCCTTTGAAAGACTGAGGATGTACCTTCAGAATAACAATAAAACAAGAAGTGTCAAAGTAAAATGTCAGATATATCAACTGTCAAACTTAGTACTCAGGGAAATCAGAAATTTTATACTTAATAACCTAAAATAGGTGGTCTGCAACATTATCATCTTCTGTTTTTTTATATATCTAAGAAATTAAATATTAGTTTCAAGAAAGAATTTCAAAGTATTTCAATTGCCACCTCTTTATCCGTTCATGACCATTCACAAAAGAAGTTCCATCCGCCCCACAAATGAGAAAGATACTTAAAGTAAAAACATTAATCATGATAAACTACTTGAAGGGGAAGTTTTGTCTTGGCTGTGTTAAATCAATTCATCCACCATAGAAGGACCATTTTTTAGTGTTAAATAATTTTACTTATAATCATTAGCATTTTTGCATTGTGTAGTCATGGTTGCATACTAACATGCTTAATTTAAATCAAATAACTTCCTAGATTCCATATCTCATAATCTTATTGAAACACTCTTCTCTGATTATCAGTATAGATGATGCCATTAACTTTTTGATACAAATATATATCTCAATTTGCTTGTGATATTTTCAAGTATTATATCAAAGGTAAGATTAATATTCAAGATATAATTATGATTTACTACCATATACATATCTGTCTAGTTCTCCTTGTTATTGTTAATTCGAATTACAAGTTTAAAAAGTCAGAAAAACTAATAATGCTATTGAAATAGAGCTAAAGAGAAGCTACACAATTTTTATCATTCATCACTGAATATTTTGGCAGGGATTTCAAAAACATCTTTTTTGTTCGTACAATCACAGTACAAAACAATACTTTTATGTTATTGGCTCTCAGTTACTGTTACTAAATATGGGAATCAAAGATATAAATGTATAATTATGTGACCTTCTAAGAAACACTCACCTTCTTAATCTCATTTGTGTAGACTAATATAGTCAGATTATTTGAAACAGCCAGAATACAATAGCGCCCCCCCTTATCCATGGAGGATACATTCCAAGAGCCCCAGTGGATGCCTGAAACCACAAGTAGCACCAAACCCTGTACGTATTATGTTTTTTCCTGTATATACATACATACCTATTATAAAGTTTAATTTATAAATTAGGCACAGTAAGAGATTAACAACAATAACTAATAATAAAATACAACATTTATGAAAATATGCCAGCATCGCTACTTTTGAGATTTGGGACCATTATTAAGTCAAATAAGGTTTACATGAACATGATCTGATTATCAATCTAATAACCGAGAGAGGTATTTAGTGATTTATAGGTGGGTAGCAGACAGCTTGGATCTGCTGGACAAAGGGATGATTCACATCCTGGACAGTACGTGCAGGGCAGCACAAGATTCTTGACACTACTAAGAACAGTGTGCAATTTAAAACTTATGAATTGCAGGCCAGGCATGGTGGCTCACGCCTGTAATCCTAGCACTCTGGGAGGCCAAGGCGGGAGGATCGCTCAAGGTCAGGAGTTCAAAACCAGCCTGAGCAAGAGCGAGACCCCGTCTCTACTAAAAAATAGAAAGAAATTAATTGATCAACTAAAAGTATATAGAAAAAATTAGCCGGGCATGGTGGCGCATGCCTGTAGTCCCAGCTACTCGAGAGGCTGAGGCAGAAAGATTGCTCAAGCCCAGGAGTTTTAGGTTGCTGTGAGCTAGGCTGACACCACGGCACTCTAGCCAGGCAACAGAGTGAGACTCTATCTCAAAAAAAAAAACCTTATGAATTGTCTATTTCTGGAAATTTCCATTTAATATTTTCAGACCTCAGTGGACCTTAAGTAACTGAAACCATGGATAAAGGGGGACTACTGTACTAATTTTAGTCTCTCCAATATCAACTATTTTAAAGATGAGGCAAGATTCAATTTGGGTTGCGTTTTTATAAACCATTTATTTCCAAATATGCCCTCTTGCTCATAGTTAAACATGTTATTTTGCTGTTTTCTGGCAAAAATACACATATTTAGGGGATTAAGACAACATCACAGGATTTGACATAAAGATAAACAGTATAAAGTATAAAGATATACTTCTCCCCTTGTATAGATTATCTATATATTTTTTGGAATTACAAATATCTATTCTCATGTTTGAATGTAGAAATTGGGGCTATGTGAATTAAATTACAAATACAGGAAAATACAAGTATGTTTTGCATGGATTATTATTTAAATTTACTTCATTCCCATATCAATTGTCTGAGAAACAGATTATAGTCAATTTTTAGAAGACAGGTGACCAGTGGCTGTGGTAAAACCCAAGCACTTTGTCAATTATAACTCTTGACAGTAACTAATTGGTATACCTTTATCAAAAGACTACACATGTACCCTGCCTAGACACCAAAGCTAATTAGTTAGAATAATCTATTTTCCAACGGAAACTGTATGATTCTAGGAGTTACTTATGTTCTTTTAAACAAACAAACAAACAAAAATCTGAAGGAAGGGATGGTGTATATAGGGAGGAAAATCTTACTATGCTTTCACAAAACAATTTTCTCATTCACACATGATAAATCACTAGGAGAATATCACCTAACTCTTACTTAGTTGGAATGTTAGATCAAACACCATTTGCCCATTTTTTAAAAGTAAAACAAAGTTTTTACAACAATAATGGTAATAATAATTACTAGCATATATTGAATACCTACTGGAAAGCTAATCCTAGTAAAATATTTGCATGTGTCATTTTTTTTTCACTGTCTCAGAAATCCTGCTGGCTAAATGCTACTATTTCTATTTTACAGATAAACTAAGTAATAGAGAGATTATTAAAGAAAGCAAGCAGAAGTACTATTCATATGAGGTCCAACTTCAGAAATTAAGCTCTAAAACTCTGCAATACATCGGTGTCTTGACAGCTTATTCATTATGGAAGCAATATATCTTTCTTAAATCATGATTCGTTTCCTTGTCATCCTGAAAAAGTATAGGCCAGATATAACCAAGAAAAAAAAATATTTGATCAGTTTCTGGACCATCCTAGCAAATCTATACTAAGGGAATCATTTTATAAGGCAGGCTTTGTGAAGAGGAAGATTTCTAAATTCCAAAGGTTCTACTTGACCAAGATAGTTTTAATTTCCCCCTCAGCTTGAATAAACTTTAGACAGGTTTCTTCTTGACTATAGGCCCTGCATGTCCCTTTCCATAGGGAATTTACTTTAGAAAACTTACAGCTGCTTATTATTTTTCTGCCCTTTTGAGATGTAAATCTTCTATAATACAGGAATATCTTTATCTCAAAGACATGGGAGCCATCTCTTCGAAAAAGAATCATCAAATAAGATAGATTCTCTGTTTCCCAGTCTCTGCGGAAGGGAAGGAATCTAACTTTGATAAGTGACAATTACTAAACTAAGACAGCCTAATCCCATTTACCAACTTCCCCTCTAACATCCTTTAGTAATTTTCCATTAGCTCACCTCAACATTTAAAAATCCTCCCACCTTTTGTTTCAGTGAAGTTGAGTTTGATCTTGCTCCCCTATTGCAATAGTCTTGAATAAGGTCTTCCTGTTTTTGACAAGGGTCCGGTGTATTTTTTTCTTTACATACCAAAGGCCAGGTCATGAAGGCTATAACTTAATTACTATTTTATCTTCCATGTAGGAAAGATATTCTTTCCACTATTAACACCAAACTGTAGATGTTTCACCTCCAGGAAGAAGTTGTAATAAAGAACAGTCTACTCCAGAAAGTACTCTGCTTCAGCCCCACAGAAGTCTGAAAAGGAGGAAGTAGGAGACAGATGGAGGTCTTCCAAGGCTTACTCATCCAAGCCTAGATTTCAGTGGGGTGATGAGAGAATCTTTGTAGAAAAATCTGAGTGCTAAGAGGCTGTTGAATCATGTATTGGTCAGAGTTCTCCAGAGAAGCAGAACTAATAGGATATAGATATAAATATATGGAGAGAGAGATGAGAGAAAGAGAGATATTTATTATAAGAAAATATCTATATCCCTATATATTTATAGATATAGATTATATGTATATATAAAATCTCTTATGTATATATAAAATAGGAATTTGGCTCACATGATTACAGAGGCCAATAAGTCCCATCTTGCCTTCTACAAGATGGAGAACCAGGAAAACCAGTGTTGTAATTAAGGCCAAATCTGGAAGCCTAGAACCAGGGGAGCCAGTGGTAAAAATCCCAGAGTCTAAAGACCCAAGAACCAAGTGCTCCAGCGTCCAGGCAAAAGATGAATGCCTGTGTTCAAGAAGAGAAAGAGAAAATATTCACCCTTCCTCTGCCCCTTTGTATCCTCAATGAATTGGATGCCTGTCTACACTGGTGACAGTGGAACTTCTGATTCAAGTGCTAATCTCTTCAGGAAATACTCCATAGACACATCCATAAATAATGTCTTATCAACTATCTAGTCATCCCTTAGCCCAGTCAAAATTACATATAAAATTAACCATCACAAGCTATTTCCAGCTTCAGTCTCTACCTCACAAAGTCATGTACTGCAATGGAAAGACATATCAGAAGATTGGTGCCATGGTGTGGTTTGGCTAAAGGAGTTCAACTCTTCAGAATCATCCTCTGCTCTGAGGAGGCATGAAAGATGTGCAGAATTCAGTAAGTGTCTTGTAGAAAGAAACGAAACAAAACTGGTAATTCCAGCTGGTGGATTTTAAAGGAGGTCACTATGGTGGGGTAAAGAGCTTGAGTGGTTCAAAATTTTAGCCAGAAGGGAATTAACACCATCACGATTCAATTGAAGCCAGACCAGTTGGAAGGCTTGCTAGACTCTGAACAAGCTCTAATACGAAAGCAGTGCTCGAATGCACCAACTATAGACATTTTAGCCAATGCTAGCAGGGCATGCTGTAACCAAGAAGACAGATGACCTGCTCAGAGGCCTGAGAAGACACAGAGAGCTGCAATCCTGTGAGCCTGCAGACTCAAGGCCAGTGAGGGGAGGAGAAGGAATCTGTGAGAATGCAGTTTTACCTAAAATAATCTGTTTTAAATTGAATTGGGTCTGTATGGACTGAGACACTCAGTTTAACATTTTTGGAATATAATATCATGAAGATGATTCTTAGGTCAGTTATAGAAAATAAAATGAAATCAAGCTCCTGTTTGCATACAGTGAATAAATTTACAACCTACTCTATATTCCTTGAACTCTGTCCCATACTCACTATATTAAAATGGGTAATTTCCCCAAGTTCCTCAGTAGGCACTCCATTTTCTCATAGTGATATTATTAAGCACTTACAGTGCCCGGGAGCACGTATAATACCTTGAGCACAGTACATGCTCCATAAATAATCTTCATCATTTTGTTATGCACTAGGCATGGCACTAGGAATTGTGAGTAGAAATAACAATATGAAAACCTTTTTTCTCCTATAGTTTATATCAGGAGGGAGCAAACTACAGCCTACAAATCAAATACAGCTCACCACCTATTTTCATAAATGAAGTTTAATTGGAATACAGCCACACCCATTTGTTTGCCTATTGTCTGTGGTTATAAGAATTGCATTTGTAGAGATGTTACTGACACCGGCAACTTGGCACAGTGGAAGGACCGAAAGATTAGTCAATAAACAGTGCAGAGTGTCTAGATGAGGCTGGTGAGAGAAAATGGGAACCAGATCACACAGGGTCTTGTCAACGCCACATTAAGAGTTTGGAGTTTTATTTTAAAAACATTAGGTACCCACTGAAGATGTTTAAGTTTAGGGGGCAGGAATGGAGAAGAGGCCAAGGGGGTTAACTGTGACATAATATAATTTGCATGTTGAAAAAAATAAAAATGGGCAAAGACTGTAACAGACACTTCACCAAAGAAGGTATAGCAAATAAGGGTATGAAGAAACACTCCACATCATATATTACTAGGGAAATGCAAATTAAAACAAAATGAGAGACCACTACAGGCCTCTCAGAATGATCAAAATCCAGAACACTAGACAACAAGTGCTAAAGAGGATGCAGAGGAATAGGAACTCTCATTCATTGCTGATGGGAAGTCTAAATGATACAGACATTTTGCAAGACAGCTTGACAATTTCTTATAAAACTAAGGATACTCTGATATGATCCAGCAATCATACTGATATTTATTCAAACGAGTTGAAAACTTATGTCCACACAAAAACCTGCTCACAGTTATAGCAGCTTAATTCATAATTATCCAAACTTGGAATCAACCAAGATGTTCTTCATTAGGTGAATGGATAAATAAACGTAGTACGTCCAGAGAATGGAATATTATTCAGCATTAAAAATAAATGAGCTCTATTAAGCCATGAAGATACGTGAAGGAAATATAAGTGCATCTTACTAAATAAGAGAAGGCAATTTGAAAAGGCTACATACTGTACTATAACTATACGAGATTCTTAAAAAGGACAAGAAATGGAGACAGTAAAAATATCAGTGGCTGATAGCTATTAGGAGGGAGGAAAGGAGAGATGAATTGTTAGAGCACAGAGGAATTTTAGGACACTGAAAATATTCTGTATGAAGCTATAATGGTAGATACATGTCATTATACATTTGTCCAAACCATAAAATGTACAACACCAAGAGTGAACCCTAATGTAAATGATGGACTTTGAGTGATAATGTGTATCAATATAATTTAATCAATTGTAACTTATGTACTACTCTGATAAGGAGCGTTGATAATGGAGGAGGCTATGCGTGTGGGGGGGCAGAAGTACATGGGATGACTCTGTACCTCTCAATTTTGCTGTGAACCTTGTTAAATGAAGAAATAAAGAGGTTCCTAATTTGGAAAGGAGAGCTTTATTTCTCATAAAGGATTGCAGCTTGTGGGTGGCCCTTCTGACAGGCTGGAAAGCAGAGCCCCCAGCAGCAAACCAGGAATAAGTGCTTCAAGGGAGGTACAATGGGGACAGGAATTTATGCTGAGTAGGAGGCCAAATATACATATTTAGCAAGCTATGGAAGGAATCATGAATATTTACGAAAGGAGAAACATGTGCATGTACAGTGGAGCTTTATACGCCTTTATGGGGTCCATGTTCAGCATATGGCAGCCTACTGGTGTCAAAAGGTAAAACAGGGAAGCAAAAACTCTCTGTACATGCTCCATAGACTGGTTAAAACACTTCATGGTTGGTGGTCTCTTACTAGGAAAGAATGCTGGTCTGGAACACCAGATTGGTTTCGGCTTAGCCCTTAGAGAAAAAAAGCCTGACGGCCATTAGTGAGGGAGGAGGTACAGGAAGGCATGTCCAACCTCCCATGCTGTCATGGCTGGGAACTCAGTTTTAAGGTTCCCCTAGGATCTCCTGGAACAAGAGGGAGTTTATTCAGTCAGCAGGGGGCTAATGGTTTTATTTTTAGTGCACAACCTAAACTGCCCTAAATAAATAAAGTCTTTTAAAAAGACTTGAAAATAAAATTATAATTCAATTTTTTAAAAAATAAAAATTAAGGGCTGGGCATGGTGGCTCACACTTGTAATCCCAGCACTTTGGGAGGCTGAGAGTGAGAGCATTGCTTGAGGCCAGGAAATCAAGACCAGCCTGAACAACACAGCAAAAACTCTTCTCTAAAAAAAATTTAAAAATTAGCCAGGTGTGGTGGCCTGAGCCTGTAGTTCCTACCTACTAGGGAGGTTGAAGTGGAAAGATCACTTGAGCCCAGGAGTTTGAGGCTGTAGTGAGCTATGATTGTGCCACTGTGCTCCAGCCTGGGTCACAGAGTGGAACTTCTATCTCCTCTCTTAATAAATAAAATGAAATGAAATTAAATTAAAATAATATAATATAATAAAACAGATGGTAAAAGGAAAAGATGCCCAGAGTGATATAAGAGAGTTAGTAGGTTCTTGGATTACCCAGATGAGAGAAGATGATATATTGAAATAGGTAAGAATTACAAGCATATAATAGATATTCAGGAGGCAACATTGTCAGGGGTGGATGATAGGATTAGAAAATAGATAAAGAAAAATAAAATAAACATTATTTTTAAATATAATCTCTGTGCCTGGAACATATTTAGCATTCCCACCTTTGCATGTTTTACATAAACATAGATGATGTTCTTAAAACATTATTCCTTAAATATACAAAGGAAAATTAATTCTAAAAAAGTTAGCCATACAGTTGACATTTAAACAAATCCATGAAAAATTTGATTTTCTTAATTTTGTAAATGTATAGAGACAATTTAATCACATGGAATTATTATTCCAAGTTATCCCATGAACTTTTTTTAATTTCGCAATAAATCTGAAAGTTGCCTTTAACATTCCTAAAAGCCTTACAAAATACGCTTCTATCATTGTATCAATTGTCCATTTCCCTATAGATATATGCATTTGTTTCTTCAATATCTGAAAGCATGAGTTACTATGAAAAATAGAATGAAATGGATTATGAGAATATTTATCATTTGATGAATGATGTGTGTGAGCATCTGAATCGGGAAAAAATAGGAACAAACCATAGCAATGCACATTATTATGCAAACTATAAAATTATAAAAATTTGAATGTGATCAATATAGTTTAGATATGAAGGTTGTCATTTCCCTTTGCTTTCTTTCACTAAGTTTTATTGTAAATAAGTTTTCATGATGTCCAAAAGAGGATCTACATTGAAAATATAATTGTGATAGCTTTTTAAAAACATCATTTCTAACAGAGGATGACTGAATACCTTTAAAGGTCATTTAGTAGTCCTTTGGATAGTTTCACAGATGACCCATGCATACAAACCAGTGGAGGCCTGTCCTTCCCACAGTTCCATGATAAAACTGTATTTATAATTGTATATAACACAGTGAGTTTTAAAAATGAATAAAATCAATACTTAAAGCATTTATACAATGTGATTTCACTCATGCCCGTCACTAATTTTTATGTCCCAACACCAGGTTTCATTCTGCAAAATCCTTCCAGATGTTTTACCCATAAACTCAGTTTCCATAGCTCTAAAATGTACTTGTGATCCTTCCTCCCTATATACTTTATTACTGTTCATGAAGCCACCTTTCTCCCAGTAATTAGGTCTTAAAATCACAGATTCTCTTATATGCTTCTCCATTCTTTAATATTTTAACAATCCCAAAGTTCTGGTTTTTTTTTTCTTTTTTATAATGTTGTTCACCTCCATTTCTCCTTTTTCTCCCTGGAGGCAGCATATTAAATGAAACAGTTCCAGGTTCATATTACTGAGTGAGCACCTAATATATAAATTAGTCACAAAGTACACAGATTAAGCCTGCCTACTTCTTTCAGGGAATTCATGTTCTAGATTAAAGATGTAGGGTTTGCATGCTGGGAGATTGTTATACTGGCAGGTTTGTCAGCAGTTAGGTCTATCTTTCTAAAATTATTGGGTTTCTTGTAAGAAAAATATGTAACCATTTCTACCTATGAGGATTGGGGAAAAAATAAAAGAGAGAGAGAGGAGTAAAAGAAACAAGATAGAATATTTATGTGCATTGCTCAGGAGGACAAAGAAAGAATTATTGCCCACTGGAAACTCTGAAAGTTCCTTGGAGTAAACCCAAAAGAAACATAAAATGAATTTAGGGACAACAATTATTTCAGCAAGAAAATTAAATGGGCCATTATAGAAAATTCTAATTAAATATAATGTAAGAAGACAAGAAAATGCTAGATATTTGGTCATATCTTTTTAACGAACTCTTTTGTCAGTTCTCTAGGTAAAGAGGGAAAATAGTTTTAATGAAAACTAGGAAGGCTGAGATACTTGAGATTTCAGAGATATAGTAAATTATACAATATAAACAATATTTAATTCAAAAGATTAATGTTTGTTTTAATCTTAACTAAATAACATATGCATTGAAATATGTTTATTATTTTTAATGAAATTGCTATTTAAGATTGATACCTAACGTTGACTTGATTTTTGTTCACCTTTCCCTATTGATTGATGAGAAAAAAGATGAATAGAAAGTCATGGGTAGAGATTCAGTCTTTCAAAGGGTTGATAGCTTTCTAAGAAGTTATGGGGTTAATGAAGTTTGGGCAAATTAATACCTGTCTAACCCACGTATTTCCATGATTTTTTACATGAATTAAAAATTCCATATGACTATCCTACCTTTTTTCCTGAAGATCTAACCTAATTTACCTGGCTAGCAAGATACCAACCAATACATTCATTCAATATTATTATTTTTGTTAATAATCAGTAGGCAGCCAAAATAGCAAATAAAAATTTTTTAATTAGCCTATAGCAGTGGCTTATTTAATAGCACTTCCTGTTCACTTCTTAAACACTTGAAGCTTTGCCTTTGTTTTTGCATACGTAGTTTCCATCATAAGTATTCGTTTTAGCTAGTGAGAAGAAGAATCTTCTAGGTAGAATTTTCTGCCTAACTTTATTTGCATGAGCTCTTTGTCACAAATCAGGTGCAGTGGCTTTAATATCCAAGCCACATAACTTTCCAACAAATCATTTTCCCACAGAAAATGTCACTGGCACTTTCTTCCCATTACTTATATCGTGGCATCCAGTACCCCTAAAAAATTCCCGTAAGCTTTGTTCTTCCCTTATTTTTAAGTCAATTTAAGTGACATAAGAAGTGAATTTAATGAAAGCAATGCTTCTCTTCTCTCTGTCAAGAACATGTAGCATCTAGATATATGTGTGGCTTGTTGAGATTCTGTTCACCGGAGCTTTACCAGATCACAGTGTTGAAAATTGCACCCCCTAGTCCTGGTACGCCTTCTCCTATTCCCTTATAGATTTTTCTACATTGTACTCACTTCCATCTATCATATGTCGTTTATATATTTGTCATATATAAATTCAATATATGAATATACATATTTAAATATAATACATAATATATGAATATGATATATAGATAAATAATGTTATATGTGTATACATAAATATAGATAGACATCAATATATTAATAATACTTACCATCCGTCATCTTCTATTAGAATGCATATTCCGTAAAAATGAAATTCTTTTTTTGCTCTTGTATTCTCAGCTCCTAGTAGTAACCAGCAAAGCATAGGCACTTAATACATATTTATTAAATGAGTTAATGAACTTATTACTTCATGGTGGTTGTCTTTCTGTGAAGTTTTTTGTTTTATTATTTTAAGTATAGAAAGTTGAAGTAAAAAGAAATCTGAATTTTGAATGAATAAAAAATAGAACCCTTGGCTTGCATATGATTAGCACTACCAAGACAGAAAGAAAGAAGCAATGGGATAGCTTGGTAATTTTATGAAAATGTGTTCTCAATCCACAAGTTCTGTATAAAATATGAAAAACAGGATGGAAGAGCTGTTCTATCATTTCTCTAAAGTTAGAGCAGCAGCACACTTCTCAGAGGGCAAGCATAATTGTCAATCACATTTAAGATCTAAATTCATAAGGCCATTTTTCCTTACCTTTAAAAATGCTATGCAGGCTATTTTAAACCCCTCAAAGTAAGGGCATATTAATATATCTATTATTATTAAAAATATGTTGGCATCAATGCCACACCATTCTTCTATTCAGTTATATAAGAAATAACTCAGGCTAAGAGGATGTAACACTGCTCACCTAACTTTAGGCTAAGCTATTACCCACGCTTTTTTAGACCTTTAAGGGGAACCATGGGTCCTATTAAGCATTATCAGGACAGCTTGGGAAGTAAAGACAGGCACTTTAATGAGTCCCTTTATCTCACTTTTATCTTAGCAGGTAAAAAAAGGCTAACATTAGCTATAGAGCCCCACTGTTCTTTAATGATAACATTGGTTGAGTGCGAAGCCACATTTTTAAAAAGCCTGACACACTTAATAATATGTAGGTGCTATGTAAGAGTCTTATGTGGTTATCTGCTTCTCTTTCAGGCGGCTCACCCACCACAGAGTCAATCTTTCAACTTTTATTCTCTTTTAGGCACTTTGTGTAAGCAGGTGTACAATTAGGATTTGAAATTTAAAGTCAGCTTTTCAAAATATAGTCAATAATATTTCACCATTGTGTATTTTTAGCAGTTTGTTGCATAATCAGCATGAAATCTTACAAAACTGTACACCAAATAAAGTTAAAGACATCTGCCTAACTGCATTATTGAGTGTTCGAGCAATTCCATGGAAGCTTTGCCTGTATCACCTGTGGTGGAACAGATGCAGCTACTGTGTGAAGCATATAGAAGGGTTATGGAGTACCTGCTAGAAGAAATTCCAAATGCAGAAAAATATTTTTTAGCTTCTGAAAAGGGCCTCCAGGGATCCAAGTCACTTTCTCCTATTACATAGTTATAGGCTGAAAAGAACACACCATGCAAGACAGATGTAGCTGAATAAGGATTTTATGTTGAAGAGCTTGAATAAATTATACTTTTAAATTTTCTTATTTTTCATAATGTTAAAATACTTCTTTTTAGGTATAAAACTGAAAGTCACAATAAATATAATATGTTATGAGTAGCAGGGCACTTAATTTTTGTTTTAGTTTCTTTGGGGGGAAATTTATTTTTTATTCATTTTTTTTATTCCAGCATATTAAGGGGGTACAAATATATAGGTTGCATATAGTGCCATTGCCCCACCCGAGTCAGAGCTTCAAGAGTGTCCATCCCCCAGATGGTGCACACTGTACCCATCAGGTTAGAATATACCCATCCTCTCCTCCCCACTCCCATCTGCCTGACACTTGATAAATGGTGCTACTATATGTGCACTTAAGTGCTAATCAGTTAGTACCAATTTGCTGGTGAGTACATGTGGTGCTTGTTTTTCCATTCTTGGGGTACTTCACTTAGCAGAATGGGTTCCAGCTCTATCCAGGGTAATACAAGAGGTGCTAGATCACCATTGTTTTCTGTGGCTGAGTAGAACTCCATGGTATACATATACTACATTTTATTAATCCACTCATGTATTGATGGGCACTTGGGTTGTTTCCACATCTTTGCAATTGTGAATTATAAACATTCTTTTAGTTTTTATTTAAATGACTCTTGCCAAGAGGAATGTTGAAGAAATTCCAAAAAGTGTATTTATTGATATTTCGAATAATTAAATTCACCCCAGCTCTCTTTATGAGCCTCTTCTGTAAAAGGATGGGATAAAGGATAAAGTAAAAGTTATCTAAAATGATAGGGCAGGAGAAGGACTCTGTCTCAGTGGGGTCCTTGTACTCCACCCTTGGCATACACATGGGAAGGGGCTTCAGATAGGCCACTCTCTACCACCGCCTCTACCACTTACTCAATGTTTTGTTTTCTCAAGGTTAGAGATAAAGAATTATATGACTGATGGATTCAGAGGAGATACTGAGCCTGCTGTCTCTTCTCTTTTCAAATCTGATCTGTTACAGAGAAAGTGCCTTCTGAGACATCTCAGTCTTACCTTTTATCTAATGATAAGTTATATTCTGAAATAAATTCATAAGAAACCACCTAAAATGTATTTCCACAATAAACTAAATTCATATCCATTTTAGGATATTTTTATGCTTCGTTGAGTGAACAAAACATTATTGTTTATAACAGCACTTGAGGCTTCAAGTTCAGAGTGTAAGATGGTGAAGTCAAAAATCAGGAAACTTTGCATTGTTTGGCTTACAGTCTTTTTAAGTGAAAATGCAGGTTGCAAAGGGAAACCTTACTACAAGGAGATACAAGTTTATGCATTCATGCATTAACAGTTATTTCCTTTGATGAATATGATTATGAATACCTAAATGTGATATTTTCATTCTTTCCTATAATAAATATTTTTTATAAAAGGAAACAAATAATTTAAATTATGGGCAAAGAGATGCAGAGAATCCTCTCTGTAACAAACGTATAGGTGGTGAAAGGATGGCATTTTTATTACAGTAAGCCATCCAGCATTTAAAAAAAGGAAGAAATCATAGCACACAACTGCCCCTTTGTTTGCTTAGCAACCTGTGGCTTAACTTGTATTTTTAAGAGTTTGTTTTACAGAACTGGAGCAGCGCTGAGCAAACAGACTCCTCCACATCTGTCAAACCACATTCTGAGAAGTCTGATAAAATCAGTCTAAGCAAAGAAAAAAAAAAAAAAAACTAAACTACAACTGCCTCCTGTTATCATTTTGCAACAATAACTACTCTATCCTTTATATCAATAAAAGCCCAAGCCACCCATCCTTGGGCCAGCACTTCTTTCTTTCATGCTGTGCCCTTTCCTCTCTTGGAAAATAAGATAAACTCCTTGCTTCAAACCTATTCTAATCTTTGAGTCAAGGAGAATTCTTTCTCATCCCACAGTACAAGTTCCCACCCTAACAGGTCGTACTGTTTCTAAATTACTGTGAGACATGATTGTCCGTTTCTTTGTTAAATGGCCTGTACTACACAGTGATGCACTGCCCTAAAGGTGTCTTTCTGTCATGACAACACAAATATGCTGTCATTGCTTACGTTATAGTAAGAAACATTTTCATTTATTTTCTCTATACCTACTAATTTTTATTTTTCCCATTATGTATCATATTAATTTCTTCTTAAAAGTCTAACCAGAATCTTTACTTCCATGTTGTCCTTAATAGTTGCAGAAACCTCATAATATTGCTTTGGCTTATAATCACCTGTAAAATTCATCAAATATTTAAATATATCCAGTTGTTAAGAACAATAGCCCCGTAAAACTCTACTAGATAATAACATCAAAATAATTGACCTTCATTCCTTATATGCCACTTCCTTTCTGAACATTTCACCACACTATAGTAGAAATATTTAACTAAACGACTTCTGATTTGAGCTTTCATTTTAAAATACTTATATATATTATTCTCCACCAAAACAAGTACTTAATAGGGTATTGCTATATTTTGAATTATTTTTAATAGAGCGGTGAAAAAATTTAATTTATTAAAAACTCCACTTTTGCTACAATAAAATACTAATAAGTTATGTTTCAATAATTTAGAAATGGCTCAAGTAAACTTCAAGCTTGCTCTGATTTTGTCTCCAAAGATTAGTGACCTTAATATTAACAATGTGAATCTTTCAATGTTTAGTAAATTGGTTTTGCAGAAAAATGTTGATTTCTCACATTAACAAATAAAATTCAGATAAAAAGTAAAAAAGTTTCACTCTATCTGAATGGCTCTGAATATAGATCTTCATTAGAAAACTAGAAAGAAAGAGAATCCTAGAGGGAATAAAACTTCTGATTTGTATCAGAGAGGCACAATTTATCACAATAGAAGATGAGTTTCCAAAAGTACTTCAGAGTGAATGACAGTTTCATATTGTTGCATTTTTTTAAAAAATTAAATTCTTCCATATAACTTAACTGTTGTGTAAACACGATATATTCACTCACTGAAGATGTTTTATCACTTTTGTGTACAAAGCAGAACTGAAGCAGACAGCATGAAATTAAGGTCAGAGTTGGATCTGAAACCAACATGTGGTAATAATTGAATAGCATATATAGGATTTTTTTTTAGGACAGAAAATTTCATTCTCATAGGCCTCACTTTTTATTCTTTTGAAAGGTTTAAAGCTTTGATAGCATATGTAAAATGATATAAGATGTAAATTAATTTTGGTGTAGCATTATTTCAAATAAGTTCTCTCAAAGTTAGCTGAATATGTAACTCATAAGATCATAGCTTCTGTACAGAAAATCTGTTGCTACAGTACAGTATGATTTACTCAATTGGATGGTGAAATATGATTTATGTGTTGTCAATTAGGTAAGCAGAAATTTGTGGAAGTCTTGTCACAGAAAGGAAATATTTTCACAAATCAATTTTATTTCAATGCATCTGGTTAGGAAAAAAAGTATAAGTTAAAAATATTACTCAAAATGTACAATGTTTCACAATATTGTATCTTCCCATACGATTATTTCATACATTTTATAATTGGCATGTTACATCTCCCTCCATGTTATATGATAATAGGATTTTGTAAACAATACTTAAAAATAACATTTATATAAAAATACCTAGAATGGTTATTTTCCTCATCTAAAAATGTTCAAGAAACTATTTTTTAATTTTTATTATTTTAAAACTATAATTCTGCTTATGTATTCAAAAGTAAAACCTATCCAAATGTAAATAAATATATTTTTGAGATATAAATAAAAGTCACACCCATTGAATAGGAATAAAATTTCCAAAGGAATGCTAGAATACAAGAATTTATTCATTTACTAATATAATGAAGTCTGGTAAAAAAAGATATATATAAATCAGTGTTGCCTTACTTTATTTTTCTTCAATTGTTTCTCCTCATAAGGAATAAGTAGTATAATTTTTTATAACATTTCATAACCCCTATCAAAATATTTCAGGTATATTTCAAATATATCTATCTGTACTATTCACAGATAAATTGAAACTGCTTTGAATTTATCTGAAATATTTCCATCTGTATTATTTAGAGAGAAAATAGAACTGCCTCAAATTTATCTCTGAACTATTCATTTATAAATGGAATATAATCATTACAATGAGTACCTCCATAGTATCAAATTAATATCATTAGTTTGTCACCTAACTTTTGGTTTTCCTAATGGAATAAAATGATTTACCTAGGGGAATTGGTAAGGGGCCTATGCCTTGGTTCATATAGTGAAGTAATATTCAATCAAAAGATGATAAACAAAAGAATGCATTTTAACTTAAGTAATTGAATTTTCATTGATAATCTACTGTGAAGTTGACTTATGCATTGAGCTAATCCAGGATATACAAAGTTTTGACAGACTGACTGACTACAAAGGGACAAATATGACTTGAAAATACAATATTGGCCAATACCTTATTTAAAAATTGACTTTAAGTACCATTATCTGGCATATATATTCTTTATTTGCCCATTCGCCTTACTACAGTCTTACACTTGAAACACATACTGCCTTCTAAACACAGTCTCATATTTACACACTTGGCCTTTGACAGCGTTTGAATTTGTGATACTTATACCAGAATCTGAGGCTACCACAATGATGAAGACACAACATAGGCCCTCAAAAATTTGGGATCTTTTCTGGGTGATACAAACAAGAGCTGAGAAGTAAGATGAACAGAGCAAGGATATGGTGCTATAATGCATAGGCAATTTACACAACCACATCTGTTATGTCTTCAAATACCTTCTCCTTCTCTGTTACTTGCATTATCATTCTCTTGATAATTTCTCTTAATGAATAGAACTTTTAATTTTATGTAGTCTAATTTATGGAACTTACCATTGTGATTTAAAAATGAAACACTTTATTTAAGAAGATAAACAAAGAAAATTTGCCAGACCCCCTAAATCCTTAAGATATTCTCCTTTGGTATTAACTTCTAAAATATTTATTATTTTGTTTTTGCATCTACCTGTTTTTTTTTCCATATGATATATAGTAATGGTCAGATTTCATCAGTTTGAATATTTAATTGGTCCAGCACAGTTTAATATAGTTCATCTGTGGTGGCATAGTTGTTTCAAATTAAATTTTCATATATGTATGGCTCTGTTTCTAGATTTTCCAATTTGTTCAATTTTCTATCTTTGTACTTTTGCACTGTAAAAAGCTGCCTTGATTACTGTAGCTTTATAATAAATCTTTAAAATGAAATGCCTGATGCTACAAGCCCTCAAAAATATTTCCACCGTCTTCAAAAGTGCCATAGCTAAAATTTCAGAAACATTTTGCCAATTTACACACATCCACACACACACACAAACACACACACACATTCTTTTGAGAGTTGGTTTAGTGCTAAAATGAATCCATAGATCAGTTTGTTGAGAATTAATAGCTTTGCAGCATTGAGCCTCTCAATCCATGAGCAAGGATCGTGCCACATTTATTTAGGGCCTTTAAATATTTGTGTAACACAGTTGATAGTTTCTACATAGAGCTATCCCATAGTTTTTTGACTTGTGGAAATTCTGTAGTTTTGATGATGTTGCAAATAACTTATTTTATTTAAAATTTATCTGTACACACAAATATGAAATTTTATATTTAATGTTAACTCAGAAAACATGCTAAAAATCACATATTAACCCTAATACTTCGTGCATTTGTTTAACTTCTTTACATAAAAGTCATGTCATCTCCTAATTGTGACAGAGTTTTTTTGTAAACTTTAATTTTTAAATGTGTGTTTCTTCCCTTCTGCAGATTAGAATCTGCAGTGTGATGAACACTAGTGTTACTAATGGGGATACTAGTCGTTGAATATTTCCCCCTAAATAATAATTTGCTATTGACAATTTACAGACATTCTTAATCAGATAAATTACTCTCTCTGTGATTCCCAAATACTTTTAAGCATGGTTTTAAGCATGATTAGATTGTGAAATTTATTAAATGTTTCTCGTTCATCTATTATCATAGTTATTTGGAATATTTAATCTTTATCTTAATTTTGTTACTTTGCTTTACTTTATTTTCTAATTTTGAATCAAACTAGTTCTCCCACAAAAATCTGATTTAGTTGCAATGTGATATCTGTGCATGTGTGTTTTGTTGTCCCTTTTATACATTGCCAGATTTGTTTTGACAATATTTTGTTTAGAATTTTTACATTTATATTCAAGATTAAGCTTGGCCTTTAATCCTTGCCCCCATGTCCTTATTTTAGGTCCCTTTCAGTGTTTTGTTGTCAAGGTAACACTGGCATTTTAATAGAATTGGGCAGTGCTTTCTCATCTTCTATCCTGTGGAAGAGTTTCTGTGTTTGGCATTATTTATCCCTTAAATATTTATAATACATCACTGGCAATATTACCTGGGCCTATGGTTTCCTCGTGAGAAGATTTTTAATAATGCTTTTAATTTCTGCAATACTTCCAATTTTCTTCATTTTCTTTGGACTATTCAGATTTCCTGGGTTGTTTTTTTTTTTTTCCTGGCAGTGTTTACCTGGAAATATACCCGTTTCATCTAAATTTTCAAATTACTGATATATATTTATTCACAAGATTCATTTATAATCAATTCCGTTTCTACAGATACCACCTTTTGCCCCCTTATGTGTTTTCCTTCCTGTATCCTTTGTCAATTTCCCTTTTTCAGATAATTTTATGTATTTTTTAAGAAATATTTTTTTAACTTTTTTCTATTATATTCTTTTTTATTATTAAAGTCTGCTCATTATATATGTATATGTATATGTATATACATATGGAGACGGTGGTCTTCCTGCCTCAGCCTCTGAAGTAGCTGGGACTACAGGAGCATGTCACCATGCCCACCTACATTTTCTATATTTTGTAGAAATGTGATCTCACTATGTTGCTCAGGGTGGTCTCAAATTCCTGACCTCAAGTAATCCTACTAACTCAGCCTCCCAAAGTGCTGGGATCACAGGCCAGGCATGAACCACCACACCCTGTCCGCTCTTATTTTTATAATTTCTTTTATTATATTGAATTTGCTTATCTTTAACTTTTTGATACAAATATTAATTGGATTTTAGCTTTTTTTCCCCTACTGACTGCATTGAAGGCTTAATCCTGTATAGCAACGCTTAGACACATCACATAGTTTTAATACATTGTATTCTACTACAATATATTTAAAAATATTTCTAAGCTTCATTGTTATCTCTTCTTGCACTCATGTGATATTTAGAAGTATATTTGCTTTTCAAATATAAAAAAATCTACTGTTTTTAATTTTCTGTGTACTTATAAAATAATCTTATTTTTTCTTTCTTTAAAAATATGTTGAGATTCCTTTTGAAGTACCACTCATTTCATTTAAAAAATACAATGCGTAAGTGAAAAGAACAGATATTCTCCAGCTGTTGCTACAATCATAAATGTCATCAGGTGAAGTTTCATAGTCAAGTTGTTCAATTCTGCTGTATCTTGATTTCTGATTTTTATGTGCTTCTTATACTTTATTGCATAATAATAATATATGCTAGAAATCTACTCTGAAAGTTTATTTATCAATTTTCTTCTTGCACATAATCAATTTTTGGTATGTACCATTCAGGCTATTAGTGGCACAAAATTTAGTTTTGTTTTATTTTATTAATGCATTGACCATTTTATAATATTTATTTTTATATGTAGTAATTATTTTTGCCTTAAAATCTACTTTTCCTGATATCGCTGTATCTACAACAATTTTCTTTTGGTTAACTTTTATATGTATGGCACATATTTTACCTATCCTTTCACTTATATCTACTAAAGAGCACATGGCTGAGTTTTATCTTCTATCACATTTGATTATGTTTGTCTTTTAATCGAAGATCTTATTGCATTTATGTCTACTTTAATTGCTACTATTTTGAGTTTAAATCTACAAGATTACTAGCTACTTTCTGTTTGTCCTACAAGGCTTACAATTCTTTCTTTCTTTCTGCCTTTTTGTGGATTGTTTTTTATTCCAGTTTTTATCTATTATTAGGTGGAGTGTATATACTTTTTTCACTGCTTTTGCAGGTGCTAACCTAGTAATTGTAACATGTAAACTGAACTTAAAAAGTCAAACCTTGCATGATGCTTTTAACTTATTCTTAAAACAATATTCATGCATTATAAAATTTACTTAAGTATATCTCCCTCCGGACTCGTGCACTCTTGTCAAATTTGTTCATTTTTATATATGCAAAACCCCTCAAGACATTATTATTGTTTAAAAGGTAATTTATATTTAATAGGATATTTATTATTTTTATTGCTTTTCAGTGCTTTCTACATTTCTAAGCTGCTATATGGTATCACTTTTTATTTTTCCTAAAAAAAAAATCCTCTGCATTTTCTTTAGTGTGGATCTTCTAGTAATAAATTTTCTCATTTTTTTGCCTTAAATATCTGTATTTTGCCTTTATCTTTGAAGAATATTTTCATTAGGTATAGAATTCCAGATTGGTAGTTTTCACATTCACCATTATAAAGCTTTCACTCCATTTTTCAGTTTAGATGTCTACTGTCAGTCTAACTGCTGCTCCTTGAAGGTAGTCTTTGCATGGAATTGACTCTTTGTCATGTTTTATCTTTGCCTTGGGTATTCTACTAATAATAACTATGTACTCTCAATCAGAAGTGTGCAAGTAGTCTGGGAAGCTGTGTTCAACATGCCACTCATCCTCCATGGATCAGGAACTATTCACAGTATGGTTTTCTCATGACAGTGAGAATATTATACAATATCCTTCCTTGTCTTTTATAGTAGCTTTGACTTAATTTATATTTTTTTCTGATATTAGTATAGCCACATTTGTTTTCTTTGGTTACTATTTACATAGACTATCTCTTTCCATCCTTTTGTTTTCATCCTATCTATGGTCTTAGATCTAAAGTACAACTTTTGTATATTACCAGTCTATGTCTTTCAACTGGGGGATTTAATCTATTTAGATTTAACATAATTACTGATAGGGAAGCATTTACTTTTGCCATTTTATCTGTTTTCAGTTATGTCTTACAGATTTCTTGTCCCTCATTTCCTTCATTACTGCCTTGTTTTGTATGTAGTTGATTTTTTTGTAGAGACACATTTTGATTGCTTTCTCATTTTCTTTTCTGTGTATTGTATAAATGTTTAGTTTGTGGTTATGTGATAGTTAATTTTATATGTCAACTTGACTGGCCACAGAAAGCTGAGATATTTGGTAAAACATTATTCTTGATATGTGTGAAGGTGTTTTGAATGAGATTAATACTGGAATCGGTAGAATGAATAAAGGCTGCTCTCCCTAATGAGGATGGGTCCTGCCCAATCAGTTGAAGAACTAAGTAAAATGAAAGGCTAATCCTCCTCCAAGTAAAAGAGAATAGCTTCTGTCTGACTGCCTTTGAGCTGGTATTGTTTATTTCTTTTTCTTTTTTTTTTTTTTTGAGACAGAGTCTCACTCTGTTGCCCCGGCTAGAGTTCCGTGGCGTCAGCCTAGCTCACAGCAACCTCAAACTCCTGGGCTCAGGCGATCCTTCTGCCTCAGCCTCCCAAGTAGCTGGGACTACAGGCATGTGCCACCATGCCCGGCTAATTTTTTCTATATTTTAGTTGGCCAATTAATTTCTGTCTATTTTTTAGTAGAGATGGGGTCTTGCTCTTGCTCAGGCTGGTTTCGAACTCCTGAGCTCAAACAATCCGCCCACCTCGGCCTCCCAGAGTGCTAGGATTACAGGCGTGAGCCACCTTGCCCGGCCTGGTATTGTTTATTTCTTACCTTTGGACTCAAACTGAAACATTGGGTCTTGAGTCTGCCAGTCTTCATATTGGAATTATACTATTGGCTCTTCTGGGTTTCAAGTTTGATGATTGCAGATCTTGGGACTTTTTAGCCTCCCTAATCATATGTGCCAATTCCATATATACATATCTGTGTGTGTGCATATATATAAATATATGTACACATATATACACACATATATATTTATAATTTCTGTCTTTGAGAAAAGTATTCATTTTTTTAATACTATGACAGTATGTTAATAGTGGGCCTAGTCCTGTTATTTATTTTATATAACATTGTAATCTTACTACAGTTTATCATCTTAGATATCTGGATCTTATGATTACAAAAAGTCAGATTATTCAAAGAACTCACTAAGACAGTAATAAAGATAATGTATATGGTACAATAAAAGAGATTAAAAAGCATAGGAAAACTTTTGGGGGCCCAAGCAACTTCTAAATGCAGTTCCTCAGAGCCTTTCTTAGTCTCATGGAATGAACTTCATCTCAAGATAATGAATCACTAATATATGTGTGAGAAATCTTCATTTCAGGACTAAGGAAAAAATTTTTATAAGGGTCTTTTATGTCCTACCAGTCACCTAGTCAAGCAAGGCTGTGTAATCACTTAAACCATTACTTAGGGATATGTAAATTGAGTTGTAATTCTCCTACACATCCTTAAGTAATGCACGCAAGCTGTCCCTGAGTGCCACCAAGAGGTTTGAACTTTAAACAACACCTCATAAATCAATAGGTAGCTCAATCCAGCCTTACTTTGGCCAAGAATCTGTGCCAGACTTTCAGATATTCTTGGAATAAAAATAAATCTCTGTTTTACATAAAACCTTAAAAATGCTAAGTAAGTATTCTAGCCGATACACAAAAACTTGAATTGGAAATAACAAATTGGGGCATATAAAGTAGGAGTCATGTTACAGTTATATAGAATGGAAGAGGGAAATATATTTTACAGAAAGAAAAAAAAATTGGCACAGACAAGACAAAGTACACATGGGAAATGAAAAGACTGAAATACTTTCACTATATCCTCATTAGATTTCATGTGTGTTCTGAAAGTAGAAATTTCCAGCTTTATGACCAGCTCTGCTTCTCATACTTTTCCTAGTCAAATTAATATTGAACTATAATGGCCAAGAAAATAATCAGGACAGTCTGGGACTTATAATCGGTCCATTTGTTCACTTTTTAGAAATGATATCTAATCTCTTCAAGTTGATGTGACTCAGATCACAATACTTAAACTAGTTCAGAAACTTGTTATGGGAAGTACAAACTATGTTTATCTGAAATTGTTAAAAATTTGTCCATTTTGCTGTATAGAGGCTAAAATATAACTATTAGTTCACTTAAAGCCATTGATTTTTAAGTTGCCTTAGAGTAGGATAAATATATGGAAGTATAAAAGAAACTTATGAGAATTTAGTTGAATGCTCCATAATTTATAGAATCAAAATCATAGAAATAGACCCCTCAACTAAAGAATTAGGCTTTGCATTTTTTAAATTTCTTAGTAGTTTTATCATTGAATAAAATATATAATATTTCAGAATTACTCAGTAGTCATCCGTTGAGGTCTCACAGACTTCCATGGGAAGGTTAATAGGCTTTGATGCTATTTTAGACAATAAAGGAAATGATAAAGCTAAGTAAAATTTTTTTTTACAATTACATTTGAATTCAGGAAATAAAATAATAGAATTGAAAGAGCACATCATGAATGCATTTGACTTCTCAGAAACAGAGCTCTATTTATTTGCTCTATTTAAGTAAATGATTCAAATGAATCATTTACTTCTAATAGAAAATTGATGGTCCTGAATTTTCCCATAAATTGTTGTACTAAAAACATTTTTCTTGAAGATTTATTTGATGTCATCTTTTCTAATAAAAACTTTCATTTCATTTCACAACACATTGATTACAGATCTCTCAGATAATTAGTAAATGTTAGAAAAATACTCCAAAGAAGATATTTATTAGGAATAGAATTAAATTTATATGCAAAGAAACCCATTAAATGACTTACACTTTACCTCATATCTTGAAGTATTCATTAGAATCTATTTTCTTACCTTTAGTGTTTGTTCTGCCTCATAGATGCAATCTTTTTGAAAATTATCATTTTAAGTACTTCTTCATAATCTGTATTTTATTAAATGTTAATGTAATTGCCAAAGGAAATGAACCAAAACAAATTGTTCACAGAAAAGAAGACAGGTTTGAGGTTTTGTGGATACATTTCATTGAATATTAAAGAAAAATGAAAATAAAAACTTTTCATGTTTCCACAAACTTAGAAAATATGGAGATGTATATCTTTCATTGTTAGGGCCTTTATTATGCATTGTTATTCCTGCTTAGAAATGATATAATTATAGAATGAAGTAAATTTATCAAGTACTCATACCTTTTTCACAAAGATTGCCAGTGGCAAGGATTTGGGGAAAGTAAAAAACATATACATATTATATTACCCAAAGAATGATGGCAATTGTATTAATTACATATTTGCTACTTATGACAAAAGAGAAATAACCAAATATTTTAAGCTTGAAACTAATAAATAAGTATTTATATAGGCAGGGATAATACCCCTGTTTAAAATATTCTCTTTGTTTTCATGTACTGACACTAGAACTAGAATGCATAATACTGTATCTCTCTGGAAAGCTAGTTCTCACTTTAGATTTACAACATAACACTGGCAACACATATTGTCCTGAGTTTTCAAATATATTAATATATCATGTACATAAAATACAAGCATAACTTATTGTGTTGTGTTTCACTTTATTGTGCTTCACAGATAATGTGGTTTTACACATAGAAGGTTTGTGGCAACCATGCATTGAGCAAGTCTCTTGGTGCCATTTTTCCAGCAGCATGTACTCTTTTGTGTTTCTGTGTCACATTTTGGTAATTCTGGAAATATCTTAATTGTTTTCATTGTTATTATATCTGTTATGATAATCTATAATGAGCGATCATTGACATTACTGTTGTAATTGTTTGAGACCACCATGAAACATTGCCCCTATAAGAATGCAAACTTACTTGATAAGTGTTGTGCTTGTTCTGACTGCTCCAATGACTGGCTTTTCCTCCATCTCTCTCCCTCTCCTTGGGCCTCCTTATTCCCTGAGACACACCAATATTGAAATTAGACCAATAAAATCACTGCAATAGCCTCTCAATGTTCAAGTGAAAGAAAGAGCCACACATCTCTCACTTTAAATCCAAAACTAGAAATGACTAAGCTCAGTGAGGAAGGCATATAGAAAGCTGAGATAGGCTGAAAGCTAAGCCTCTCATGCCAAACAGTCAAGTTGCGAATGCAAAAGAAAAGTTCTTAAAGGAAATTAAAAATGCTACTCCAGTGAACACACAAATAATGAGAAAGCAAAACAGCCTGCTAGAGAACAAGTTTGAGTGATCTGGATGGAACATCAAACCAGCCACAATATTCCCTTAAGCCAAAACCTAATTCAGAGAAAAGCCCTAGCTCTCTTTAATTCTATGAAGGCTGAAAGAGATTTGGAAGATGTAGAAGAAAAGTTTGAAGCTAGCAGAGGTTGGTTTATGATGCATAAGGAAAGAAGTCGTATCTATAACATAAAAGTGCAAAGTGAAGCAGCAAGTGCTTTGTAGAATCTGCAGCCAGTCATCTAGGTCTGTGGTCCCCACCCTGAGCCATGGACCAGCATCAGTCCATGGCCCTTTAGGAACCGGGCTCCACAATAGAAGATGAGCAGCGGGCAAGTGAGTGAAGCTTCATCTGTATTTACAGCCACTCCCCATTACTCGCATCAAGTAATTTTGACTTTCAAGGCTTATTATTTAAGAAATACATTTCATAAGGCTATAGGTGCTATAGATAGTGACTATTATGATGGATCTAGGCAAAGTAAAACATTTTGGAAAGGATTCACCATTATAGATACTATTAAGAACATTTGTGATTCATGAGAGGAGGTCGAAATATCAAATGTAACAGGAGTTTGGAAAAAGTTGATTCCAATCCTCACGGATAACTTTGAGAGGTTCAAGGCTTAAGTGAAAGAAGTCACTGCAGATGTGGTAGAAATAGCAAGAGATCTAGAATTAGAAGTGGAGCCTTAATGTGACCGAATTGCTGTAATCTCATGCTCAAACTTAAACGGATGATAAGTTCCTTCTTATGGATGACCAAAGTGGTTTCTTAAATGGAATCTATTCCTGGTGAGCATGCTGCAAACATTGTTGAAATGACAACAAAAAATTACATATTACATAAACTTAGTTAATAAAGCAGCAGCAGAATTTGAGAGGATTGATTCCAATTCTGAAAGAAGTTCTACTGTGGGTAAAATGTTATCAAACAGCATGGTATGCTACAGAGAAATCTTTCATGAAAAGAAGAGTCAATGGATGTGGCAAACTTTATTGTCTTATTTTAAGAAATTGCCACAACCACCCCAACCTCCAGCAACCACCACCCTGATCAATCAGCAGCCATGATTTGTGAAGCAAGACCCTCTACCAGCATAAAGAGTAGGATTCACTGAATGCTCAGATATCATTAGTATATTTTGGCAATAAAGTATTTTAAATTAGAATATGTACATTTTTGTAGATTTAACACCATTGTATTCTTAATAACTATAGTATCATATAAGCTTTTATGTGCACTGTGAAACCAAAATTTTGTGTGACTTGTTTTATTGCAATATTCGCTTTCTTGGTGGTTTGAAACTGAACCTACAATATCTCTGAGATATGCCTGTACTTTTAAGCATAAAGGGGGAAAAAGGAACAAAATTTAAGCAAATATATGAAAATTAAATTATCTTTTAAAAATATTCTAGTTGAATTTAACACCCCCATCCATGTGTTTAATAAAATAAGATAGTTTTACTTATGCATTTCCAATAAATACAAATTCCTAGAATTCTATAAAGGTGATGTCAAATTTTTTGCTCACTCTGTGACATAGACCCATGGCTTAAATGGTCATTTATATTCATCTGGACAAAGTCTCTAAATAGAATAATACCTGTGGTGATTTTTCTTTGAAAAAATTTATAAAAAATAAATTGTAAGTTTACATTGTTTAACTATAAACATGACTTCAATTCTCCCTCCATAAACTAATAATGCACCATTAGTATTGTGAGAGCATATCTCTGGACAAGCCAGAATCTTCATCTCCCTGTCCTACATTACTTCCATTACAACACTTATCTATGGCTATGTAGCATACCACCTGCAACTGGAGTGGCTTGAAACATGAACAATTATTTATTTTGGTCACCATTCTGCAATTTGTGTAAAGTTTAGTATGGGTAGTTTATCTTTGCTCAGTGTGCTATCAACTGGTGCAAATCAGTGGAAGACTTTCAACTTTCAGAATGATATATGGTCATGGCTAGAACTCTGGCATCTGACTGGAAGCTCAGCTGTGGCTACAAATCAGGGGCCTTGGTTCTGATGTTTACTCTTCAACAAATCATGGTAACTACGTTATAAGAGCAAGGAAACCAGGTGAACCAGAGAGAACCAGATGAAGTTCTTTTATGAGCTGGCTTCAGTAATCAAGTAGTGTCATTATTGCTGTAGTCATGAGATCACCCAAGTTATAGAGATGGAAACACAAAATCCACCCCTTCGTGGGAAGAGTGTCAAAGTAATATGTGTGCAGAGCATGTTAGATAAGAGTTATTGGTACAACCATCTTTGAAAAATACAGTCTGCAACAACCAAGATGTCCATAGCTTTATTTGTAACTCATTATTTTGACTCCTGATTTATGAATTTCCTAGTACTATCACATGTCCTAATCAAATTGAGATAGTCCCTATCTGTACTTCTTGTTCTGTCATCCCTTTCAACTTGACACTTTTGCCAGATTTTTAGTTTTTAATAGATATAATTATTGTTATATCAAAATAATTCAGGAAGTATTTGGTACATCTCTATTTTGAATTCTAGTTTTTTCCCAGGTCTCCTCTAATGGTGTACAGATACAGTGCAGTGAATACAGCCCTGACCTTAATAGAAAATTAACTCTGACAAACAACCAGGGACAACCCATTTTTCTTTCCCTGATCCTTTATAGACTCAATGCAACTACTTTCTCTATTTCAAGGAAAGCATACAAGACATTCACATAAAACAAAGTGCAAAGGGGAGGGATCAGTTAGGGCTAGATAGATCATATTGTTCCCAAGTAGTGGTGAGAGAAATATTCTTTCTGTGTTGCCACCATCTGGGGTACTTATTTATCGGCCCAGTTGTGGCATGAAGTGGTGTAGCTGCTGGGATGCAAAAACCACCAGAACAACAATCACAAGAATCAATCAACCATTTATTTATTAGCTTTATTAGCTTGGTCATCTTCTAACATTTTCTATATTTACCATCTATCACGTGAATCAAATTGAAAACCAGTAGATACACAGAAGCATTAGCATATACTTCAATATTACATTTCTATTGAGATAAAATTTATGTACCATAAATTTTCACCATGTAAAATTGCACAGTTCATTGTTTTTTTTATATATTTACAAAGTTGTACAATAATGACCACTATCTAATTCTGGAATATTTTCATCACCTTGGTAAGAAACCCTGTATATATTAGCAGGCACTCCCTGCCACTATAGCAGCTCCTGGAAGCCATTAAACTACTTTCTGTCTTTAAGAATTTGCCTTTCTGGACATTTTCTATAAATGGAATCATACCATATGTTGCCTTTGTGTCTAGCTTCTTTCACTTAGCACATAATATTTTCAAAATTCATCCATGGTGTAGCATGCATCAGTACTTTATTTCTTTTGATGAATGAAAAATATTTGTATAGATTAACCATACTTCATTTATTCATTCATCAATTCACAGGCATTTCAGTTGTTACCACTTTTTTGCTATTATGAATAATGTTCCCATGAACATTTGTGTATAAGCTATTTTATGGACATATATTTTCAATTTCAGGGGATATATACCTAGGAGAGAGATTGCTGAATCATATGATAACTTGTATGATTAACATTTTTGAGGAATTGTCATACAGGTGTCCAAAGCAGCTACACTGTTTTACATTTCCACTAGATATGTTTGAATGTTCCAATTTCTCCACAAGTTTCAGAACATTAGATATTATTAGGATTTTGAGTATAGCAACCTTTGTGGGTATGAAGTGGTGGCTCATTCTGGTTTTGATTTCTGTTTCCCTGATGACTAATGATTTTGAGCAAATTTTTATGTGTTTATTGACCACATGTAGAACCTTCTTTGGAAAAATGTCTATTCAAATCCATTGACCATTTTTAATTGTTATTTGTTCTTTTATTATTTAGTTGAAAGAATTATTTTTATATTTTGGATAAAAGTCTTATCAAACATATGATTTACAGATATTTTGGGGTGTCATTTTAATTTGTTTATGACATACTTTGAAACACAAAGGTTACTAAATGTGATGAGGGCCATTTTATTTTTATATGATTGAGCTTTTGGTATATCTATATGGAACCTCATGAAAGGTTTTCACCTTTATTTTCATCTATGAGTTTTATACTTTTACCTCTTAAAATTAGACCTTTGGTCCATTTTTGAGTTAATTCTTATAGATGGTAGGAGGTAGGGGTCCATCTCCAATTTTTTTTATATGTTGAATATCAGTTGTCCCAGAAAAATTTGTTAAAAAGCTATTTTTCCCTTGAATTATGTTGGCATTCTTCTTGAAATTAATTGACCATAAATATATGCGTTTATTTCTGGACTCTTGTGTTTATTTCATTAATCTATGTCAATTCTTATGCCAGTGCCATACAGTCTTGATTACAGTATCTTTTTAGTTAGTTGAAATGGGAAGTATGAATCTTCCAACTGTGTTCTATTTCAAAATTGCTTTGACTCTTCAGGGTGCCTTTCACTTCCATATGGATTTTTAAATCAGCTTATAAATTTCAGCATAAAAGTCAGGTGGGTTTTTGAAAAGGATTATAGTGAAACTATAGATCAATTGGAGAGTATTGCCATATTACCAATATTAATTCTTCCAATAGATAAATATGGTATCTCATTCTATTTATTTATCTTTTTCAACAATATTTTTTAGATAATAGTATATAGCTCATTTTGTTAAATTTATTTGTAAGTATTTATTCTTTTTAATGCTATTGTAATCAAAATATGTAATTGTTTTCTTAATTTCATTTTTGTATTGTTCATTGCTGATGCATAAAATTACTTTTTTTTAGTATGTTAATCTTGTATCATGTTACCTTGTTGAGCTTATGTATTAGCTCTAATAGATTTTTTCATGGACTCTTTGGAGTTTTCTATGTACAAGATGCTATCATGTATAAATAGAGACAGTTTTACTTTTTCTTAACTATATATTAATAAATGCCCCCCCCCAAGATTCTTGCCTAATTTCCTGACCATAAACTCCATTGAAATGTTGAATAAAAATAAGATGAGTGGACATCTTCATCTTAGTCATGATGATAGGGGATAACTTTCAAATTTTCACCATTAAAGATAATGTTAGCTGGTTTTTCATAAATGCCCTTTACCAGGTTAATGAAGTTACCTTCTACTCCTAGGTTACTGAATGTTTTCATTATGAAAGTGTGTTGGATCTTGTCAAATGTTTTTTCTGCGCTAATTGAGATCATCTTTTTCCTTCTTAATTCTATTGAGTTGGCATATTACATTGACGTTGTCTCTAATTAGTTAGTTTAATGATCAGCTGATGATTGCATAGAGATTTCTTAAATGCCTAGAATCAATAAATGCCCCCATCTTTATCAAGGAGTTTGCTGAATCTGTTGGTACATGCCTTCAATACTCAGCCAGGCAATGAAAAATTCTGCTTTAGCCTTCACTTCCAGTTTGTGGACAGCCTGAAGGTTAGATATAGGTGAAAACTTAACACATTCTCATGTCTTTCCAGAGCATTCCCAGAGTCCTTGATCATCTGTGTGATCTTCTAGATATTCAGGATCTTTTCAAAGCCCCTGTGACATATCATTCCTCAGTGTTTCCTTTTTAAGCTTTTGAGTTGGCCTATTATTTGCTGCAAATTTATCTACAGTTTCAAAAAATTTTCTTAGACTGTTTTTGACAAATGCTCCCAGGAAAAAGACTATTGGCACTGGTGGGCTCAAAGTAAGGTCACATAAAACAGCCTTGCAAGTGAGATTTTACAAAGAACCATTGGATAAGTCAAATAATGATATATTTGGAAATGGAACTTTTAGGAATTTCAACCCTGTTCTCTTTCTAGTGGCTGGTAGGATACAATATTCATGGTGACCATAGGTTGTTGATTTTTAAGATTATTGCAGAGCTTGGTGTGGGGATGGGAGTAGGCCATGGTTATACAACACAGAGCTCTCTATTATTACTTAAATTACTCAGATTTTTTATTGGATAGTTGCAAATGTTTGATTAATATTTAAATATCTTATAAAGTTGATTTTGACATTACTTTCCAGTGTTCTCATTTTTTTTATGGAGAATTTCAGAGGTCTTTACTCTGCTATTTTCACTGATAGCACTATAATTTTAATTTAAGAAGGCTATGAATAAATAGGTTTATATCCTGAAGATGTATTTACCTGTCATCTCTCAAACACTACTGTGCATTTGGAACAAATGACTGCCTGAGATAGTTTCATTTATATTTTATGTAGTGTTTACTTGTCCACCTATAAGATATGAAATAATATGTTAATGAATTGGCTGTATTAGCAAAAAAAAATTACTAAACAGATAAATAATGCAAATAATCAGTTTCATCTGATGCTTCAAATAATCTGTTAATGTAACTTATTTGACTTTTGAACTAATTTCCTGGAATTAAATTAAAGCTTTGGAAGTTCATTTCTAGAAGATAATGGACATAATGTTAATTGCTATTATAAATTTAAATGTTAAAGAGTTTAAAATATAAAATATTGCTGAATAGTGCTATTCCGCTATAAGAAACAACGGTGATATAGCACCTCTTGTATTTTCATGGCTAGAGCTGGAAACCATTCTATTAAGTGAAGTATCCCAAGAATGAAAAAATAAGCACCACATGTACTCACCAGCAAATTGCTATTAACTGATCAACACCTAAGTGTACATATAGGAATAACATTTATCGGGTGTCGGGAAGGTGGGGAGGAGATGGGTATATACATACATAATGAGTGTGATGCGCACCGTCTGGGATATGGACACACTTGAAGCTCTGACTTGAGGGGGGACAGGGGGTAAGAGCAATATACGTAAACTTAATATTTGTACCCCCATAATATGCTGAAAAAAATAAAATAAAATAAAATATAAAATATTTGTAGTGGTAAGATGAATACAACTTTGATGTATTTCAACTCAACACTATGAAAAATATCATGTTCTTACTAAATTTATATGTTTTGAATTGGTTTTGGTGAAGAATCATTACATCATAGGGATGTGGCGAGCATTGTGGGGGGGAAGGGCATACCTCTAACCCTTCTTAGGGAGAGGCAAAGTTATACAATGTATCCAAAATGTAAAAAAAAAATCTTTTGTCAGATGGAGGGCAGGCAGGAGGGGGCAGGAAGTGTAGAGTTACATAATGTGTGCCGTGCCTGCCACCTGGGGATTGGACTCACTTGAAGCTCTGGCATGTGGGGGGGAGGGGTGGTAGGGGCAATGTATGTAACCCTAACAATATCTGTACCCCCATTATATGATGAAATAAAAGGAAAAAAAAAGAATAATTTGTTAAACTCAAATTATGATATTCTATCAGCAGTAATTGAAGTTATTGTTAAAATATAAAAGATAATGCATTCACAGAATGATTGAATAACAGTATTTGTGACGAAATAATATGAAATATATACACAAATTTACATTTAAAAAAGAAAAATAACTTAAACACATTTTAACAAAAATAATCCTATTCTGTTATTTATTTGATAAAATATGTATAATTAATATGTATGTCATTATGCTTCTGAGCAACACAATTAAATAGTATCCCTATCTCTAATAATGATAGCTAAAAGGAATTCAGGATCTTTATAAATTAATAGCTTCATGTCAATATTTTGTGGCTTACATAGGTTTCAAGCTCAGCAGAAAGCATTTTTTCCATTCATTAATTCAACTATTATTTATTCAACTACTAATATATACCCTCCCAACACTGGGATAGATTCTGGGAACAAAATAGAGAACAAAACAGACAATAATCCCTTTCCTTGTTGGGCTTATATTCTAGTGGATGGAAACAGACATCAACTACATAAAGTAAATAATATAGTACATAGTAGGTGATAAAGCTCTGGAAAAAATCAGAACATAAATGGGGATGGGAGTGTCAGGTTGGATATGGGAAGTTTGCAATTTAAACAGAGTAGTCAAGGTAGGTTTAATGGAAAAAATTGACATTTGAGAAAAGGCTTGCAAGAGTAGAGGGAGAGTTCCATGAAGTTAGGTAAGGAAAAGTGTTCAAGGGAATAAATAGTGCAAAATTTGGAAGAAAAAAATGAATTAGGTGTTTTTAAAGAAAAACAACGAGAAAAATGTGGCTGGAGTGACCAAGAGTAGAAGGAGATGAAAGTAAGGCACAGTGGAACAAACAAGCCAGTTATGAAGCAGTTGCAAAAATGCAGGTGAAAAGTTGAGAATTTAAACCAAGTGAAAGGCTGTGGAAGTGTGAAAAGTGGTTCAAATTAGTAAAGTTTCAGATGTCTATTATAACCTAAGTAAATACATCAATGATGTTTATTAGAGTTACCTCTAGGTAAGGAGATGGGAGGGGTGCTAGATTTAGATCTAAGTTTGAAAACTAGGAGCATTTAAATAGTGTTTAAACCCATGAGACTGGATGAGAACACCTAGGGAATTGGTATAGACAGAGAAGATTTAGAAGCATGAAAGGAGGAATTTTAAGAAACAGCAAGAATCGACTCATTAGATTGTCTATTTGTGATCTTTTCAACTTCTGGATTTAGGCATTTATGGAAATAAACTTTCCTCTCAGGACTGCTTTAGCTGTGTCCCACAGGTTTTGATAACTTGTGTCTCCTTTCACTTTGTTCAAAGAATCTTTTGATTTCCATCTTGATTTCCTCATTTATGAAATGATCAT
>VBSM01002121.1:23255100-23326951 GCA_008086735.1 Cheirogaleus medius
CATGAGTGGATTAATAAAATGTGGTATATGTACACCATGGAGTACTCTTCAGCTATAAGAAACAACGGTGATATAGCATCTCTTGTATATTCCTGAATAGATCTGGAATCCATTCTATTAAGTGAAGTATCCCAAGAATGGAAAAACAAGCAGCACATGTACTCACCAGCAAATTGGTATTAACTGATCAAGACTAAGTGGATATATAGGAATAACATCTATCGGGTGTCTTCGGTGTATACATACATAATGAGTGTGATGTGCACCAACTGGGGGATGGACACACTTGAAGCTCTGACTCGAGGGGGGAGGGAAGGCAAGGGAAATATATGTAACCTTAACATTTGTACCCCCATAATATGCTGGAAAAAATAAATAAATAAAACAGTAAAAAAAATAATAAAAATTAAAAGAGAACAAGAAGAATACAATGATATAAAACGAAAACAAAGATAATGTGTTTTAGCATCTGAGTGAAGAAAGTGTTTCCCATGCAGGAGTAACCCTATGCATCGTATATTGCTAATAATACATAGTATAATAATATCTGAGAATGATCGTTTTGCTTACATGTGCATGAGCCACAGCTGTCTGTAGTTTATTCTTGTATAGAAAGTTGGGATGTGTGATACCCCTGTAATATGAATTTGCTTCAAAACAGAAATTGTTGAGAGTAAAAAAAAATAGTAATTTGCACTAGCACCATTATAAATGTATTTTAACTGAAGTGTGTCTTAAAGTAAATTGTCACTAATGTGATGAATACAATTGAAGTCTGTTTCTGATATACATGTATTACACAAGTACCTCTTTATTCTAATGTTCGGATAATTTGAATCTCTTTAAAAGACAGTAAGCCACAGTAAATTTTGATTTCTACCAAATTTAGGTTATAAGGAAGCAAAATAAACTGATAAAGGAAATAAAATAATGTGGCTGCATTCACCTTTTAAGCACTGCATAGTGAAGAACTCTGCTAATGATAATTAAGAGGAAAGAAATCTGCTCTGTTTTCTAAAAGGGATTGTAAAATTATTTCCTTCTGTTCAACAAAATTACCAGTTATGCAGTTTGACGCAGTTCATAAAGAATTGCAGCAGAATGCTTTGCTTTCTGTCTTTATACTTCTGCTTTTTAATTGGCATTTGAGAAAATGAGGATCTAGCAAATAGAAGACAGTTTATCTCCCAAAGTTTCCCTTAACAGAAGCAAAGACCAATTAAAGGGTTTTCAACATGGGAATATATTTTCACTCTATAGTAAATTTCCAATGTTAGGTAGTGATCTACTACATCATATTTGTCTTTGTTTTGGGACAATTGGGTAAAAAGGTTTTGAGGTTTTCAATTTATGAAGTTATAAAGACAAAAGGCCTAAGAATGAAAGGATTAGGAGAGAAAAATCATAATGCATTTAGGTATATATATGTTAACCGCAGAAGACAAACAAGTGCCAACAAACAGGTGTTAATTATGTAACTGTTAAAAATAATTGTTAAAATTTCAAAGTTTGTAAGTAAATTTAAATAATTAAATAAATAATACCGATCTATATTATTATGATAAATGTCAACTGATGATGTTTGCAAATAAAACAATAACGAATTATTTCCATTATGGTTGGCTAGATTGAAAGAAACATCTTCAAGGATAGGTCATAATTTGTTTGGAGTTTTTAATCAAAATTTAAATAAACTTATATTTTTATATATTAACATCTTATTAAGGTTGTAGTGGAAAATAATTGAGAACCTAGATAAAATGTAATTTTATTTTGTTATGAATTATATTAATACAGTTTTCTTTGGCATTTTTATGCATTAATATATCTTTCATCCTTTCTTCTTTATTCATTTTCTTTTCTTCTTCTTCCTTGTATTGCATTATGTAGTATTGCATTATAACAAACACAAAAAAGTCCACAAATCAAAAGTATACAAATGATTACCTTCAAATAAACAAACTATGTAATAACCATCTAGATCAAGAAACAGGACATTTCTAGCATCTAAAAGTGTCTTATATCCCTTCCAGTCAAGATACCACCCTCCAGGAGAATAAACATCCTGACTTCTAACACCATAGATTAATCTTTTCTATTTTCAACTCTGTATAGAAAAAATCATGCATTTTCTGTACTCTTCTTTTGCTCAAAATTTATTTGGAACACTTGTTAATACTGTTGTTGTTAGTTTTAGTTCATGCACATCCATCACTGAATAGTATTCCATTGTGTGAATATATAATAATATGTTGATCCAGTCAAACCTATTTGCCTAGTCTACAGCATTTGACTATTATGAAAATCACTGTTGTGAAAATACCCGTATATGGTTTTAGTGACAGAGGTAATATAATTAAACACATCTGCTGGCTATATACCTAGAAGTGGAGTTGCCTAGTCATAGGGTATGTATGTGTTCAGCTTTAATACAGATTGCCAAATATCTACTAATCTATACTCCCACTAGCACTGTGTGAGAGTTGCAGTAATCCCTCAACCTTGCCAATACTTGGTATTGTTTGTATTTTTAATATTAACTACTCTAATGGATAAGTAATGGTGTAACATTGTGGATTGGATTTGTGACAAATTAAATTGTAATTATTTTTATTTTCCTTTTGGCTGTCTCTTTTGTGATGTGCCTAGTTAAGTACTTTGCCAATTTTTCTATAGAGTTGTCTGTCTATTTTTATTGATTTGTTAAAATTCTTTATAAATTCTGGATATAAGACTTTGGATATTTGTATTGTAAATTTTGTCCCTAACTCTCTAGGTTACATTTCTACCTATTTAATGGTATCTCTTAATGAAAATAAATTCTTGATATCAATATAGCCCAATTTTTTAAAAAAGTCTTATATTCTTGACATTTTAATGTCCTGTTTATCAAACCTTTGCCTACTGCAAGATCTGAAGATATTCTCCCATGTTTTCTTCTAAAAACTTTATTTTTTACTTTCAGATTTAAATCTGTAATCCAGAAAAATTTATGATTGGTTATGATATAAAGTGGGGAATATGATATTATCTAAATTAGTTTTTGTTACCCTAAACAATTGGTTAAATATCTCTCACTTAGAAAGATAAAATCCAAGACAGTTGAGAGAAATGGGGCTCTCTCTGACCTACCTTCCATGATAAAAGGGAGGATGGGGATGGAGCTATGAAGATATTCCATATTTGTAGAACAGAGGTTGGAGGGTGGGGTTGGAGAGAAGTCAAAGAAGGCAAAAGCAAATTGCAAAGTGATGAGCTAATAACTGACTAAAGAAAGCTGAAGAGGAAAAGAAAGAAACACAGAATCATCATTTAGCATAAATCATCATTTAATCATCATTCTGAAACACAGAATCATCAGACATTAAAACTTGCAGCATATGGAAAATCGACATTCTGCATACTCCAAAATGATTAAGCATCACAGAGTGAAGAAGTGGCCCCAAAGAAAACATGGCAGATTTGAAGAGGAAGGATTTACACAGACTATCATTACTCAGGCAAGTGCTAGATGTTAATTAAACCTTGTCAGGAATTTTCTGAGAACACCTCACCGTATGCTTAGGCACTAGCAAAGGTCATAAAACTAATCATAAACCAATCTCTGGAAAGGGGATAAGATTACCAGTATTAGTTTAAATTAATTATCTAAATTGGCATGGATACTAAAAATATTATAAGATGAAATAATTTTGCCTCTAGATGGTTAATTTTAAATTGCATTTGTCTCAGTGTGCCCTGAGCCAATACTGGTTCAATTTCTATGACTCTTGTTTTCTGAAAAAAATGTCTATGTACTCCTAGGAAAGTTTACACTGTCTATATTATCTATTAGATGAATGTTGTTATGCAACCTAAACCCTATATAGACTTATATTTTTTGGTCCTCTTCATCAATTTTCTGAGAAAAGATTTTCCATTTATAGTTATTTATATTTTGCAATGAGATTCTATCAGTTTTTATTTTTATATACTTCATAATTGAGATATTAAATGGATGGTTTCATAATTGTCATACTTTCTTCATAAATTGCCCTCTTGTCAAAAATATATATCCATTTTATTCTTTCTAAAGCACTTTATCTTGAATTATATTTTTCCTTCATTTTGTGAGCACTCATCTTTTATAATTGTTATCTTTTTTCGCCCTTGGTATTTCATTTGATTTTAGGATGTTTCTTATAAGGTCATATAAATGAATTCTATACTTTAATTTTTCATTTTCATCAATACTACTTCATTTTTTGAGTATTCCCTATACTCTTATTTAATTCTTTTCTTTTTTTAGAACTGCTTTTAAATAATGTTGTAATGCTTCATCTACCCTCCATGTGTATTAACTTTTCTCTTAAAAAATTTCACCTGTATTTTGATCATATTGTCCTAAAAATTTCAACTTAAACTTTCAGCATGCTATATGTTCTTCAGCCATGTCTATTCTGCTACTAATATAGTAATCTAATCTTTAAATTTTAAATTCCAAATATTAGTATTTCTTTTTAAATCTCGTGGATGTAGTAACTTCTCTCATCTTTCTGAGGACATTAATTATAACTGCTCTAATATTATATCCAATGTGTTCATGTAATCTTACTCTTATTGTGAGTAATTCTGTTGAGTTTTTTTTTGAGTCTCTTTGATGATATTATCTTTACTCAATTATTTGGTAAATCTTTCTGGTATTGGCAATTTTTAGTTAGAATATTACTATGCTTTTATTTCAGCAAAGCTCAAGAGACAGGAGGGACAGAAAGAGCTATGAAGGTTTATATAATTGCTTATCTATGATGACAGTGAGGGGTCTGTGGGACATTTTGTTTTATATAAACCCCCATTTCTTCTGCTATCACCAGTGACCCCAAATAATGTAGATACTGTGCTGACTTTTTTGTCTCATTTTCCAGCCATCCTGCTCCTACATAATAGCACCCTGCTTACTGTTTGATGTGCAGTAGAGAAGAAAGCAGCAGGCCTCCAGGCCACTTCTGTTGCGCTGCCACAACTAATTGTCCTATCACTGATTTGCATAACTTCCTACTCAAAGGAATGTGGCTCTTGCCACATTTTTTATTGTCCCTGCCAATGTATGTTTAGGACCCTGACTTTCTTTATCTGTGTTATGCTTTCCATCTTTCAGCTATCCCTTATGAAATCTAGTAGAAAACTAACTTTCTTATTTTTCCATGTACTATTTACTTATTTCTGTTATTTTTGTTAGTTTTATTGATTTAGGGAGGAAAGGATAGGTCACAGTGTTTTCAATCCAATATATTGGAACTTCTAACATATTTAAGTTGTCAAATTTTGCAATGCTTATTTTTTCCTGAATCTATTTTTTCCTACATGTTTTGTCTTTAGTTATTATTTTAAATGAGAACCAGTCAACAGCCTTAATTATTCTCTGCTGAACCAAGTAATGTGATTGGACCCTTATAGGTTAAAATATAACCCCAGGTTCCTGAATCTATAATGGTCAAAAAAGATGGTCCAAGTTTTAAGTTCTACAGGCTTCTCTTTCTATTTTCATGCTTTCTTTTCTTTCTTTCTTTATTTTTTTAACAAGCTACTCCAAAATGTAGTGGCTTACAACAACCATTTATTATATCTCACAAATCTACAAGTCGGCTGGGTAGTTTTGCTAATCTTGGCTGGGCTTGCTCATGTGTCTATACTCAACACTCTCCGGTCAGCTGGAGGCTGGCTGCTTTGGATTGGCCTCAGGTGGAGGGATTCAGCCCTGCTCCATGTGGCCTCTCCTCTTTCAGCTAGCAAGCGTGACGTGTTCTTGTAGCAGAGGCAGGTTTAAACAAATTCAGAGGGAACACATTTTGACTTAGTGTCAATCTCTAAATCTATTTCATAGGGGCCGGGGGAGGGGATAAGGAGGGCAGCTGGCCTTTGCACTATGATTTAATTACTCTGGTTTCTCTCTGTCCTTCTACCCACACTTGCCCTCCAGTCTCCTTTTGATTTCTGCTTATTTATCCTAGACCCTATACATGCCAGACTTGGACCCTCTCTGAGATCCTGCCAGGAGGAAACACTGCACACACACCCCACTCCTCTGTCACTGCTCGCTTCCCTGGGCACAGTTGTTGTGCAGCTTCTTCTGCTCTGGTTTACTTAACAATATAACCCCATATGGTTTCTGAATTTCATCACAGCTACTAGCCCTTTTGTAAGTCCTATTTCATTCCATGTACTATTATAAATATTTTTAAATATCATTACTGTTGATACAGTGAGATTTGTGGAGAAAGGGGACAGAAACATATGCAATTTCCTCCCTTGAAACAGACATTTATTATTAATTAATGCTCATCAAAATAAATATTTTAATTGTTTATCTTAGTTGGCTGAGCATGAAAAGATAAGACCAAAATCCTTTTCTCTATCTAATCATAATTATTTCTAAAATATTACTGTAACCTTTTTTTTAGATTCAGAAAAGCTAAAGATGCTAAAAGGGAGCAGTTTGGGAAAAGGTGTTTTGAATAATTTTAACATTCAACCAATATTCTTAATATTTGCCCTAAAATCCTTTCACAAGTCCTTCTTTTTCTTATTCACAGTGTTTATTTCACCATCTTGCCTATCTCCTAATTTTCCTCCCCCATTTCTCCTCCTAAATTCTCACCTACTCTTTTACAGAGAAAATAGAGGTTAACACACAGAAAATCCTTTTACATCTTGATTTATTTGCTGTGAACATGTATGCCTCTGTTTTATCCTTGCTTTGTTCCTTCCTGTGTTGAACACCCTCTTAATAAAGCTAACCCATCCATTTAAAATTTGGTTCCTATCACCTCCTATTATTTCTGGGACCTCAAACTTTTGTCTTTTTTCTTGTGCTTCAATCTGTCACCATTTTATTAATAATTCCAATACAGCTGCTCTGGCAAAGGTCAAAATAAAAATAATCTCTGTGTTGAAAAATACAATGGACACTGTTCAGTAACCATCATTTTTCAATTCTTTGCATTATTTCAACTGACATTCCCATTTTGTTGAAACTCTCTCCTCTGTTAAATTATGGAACCTCATTCTGTTCTGCTTCTCTTTCTATTCCTTCTGTCTCTCCCTATCAATCTCAGTTCTAGACTCTTCTTCTAATCTTAGAAAAAGTTGGTGCCATTTAGGGCTCCTTCCTGGCTTCTCTTGTAATGTAATGCACATGTCCTCTTGTAATGTGTATGTATTATGTATGTATAATATATATATATTCTCTAGGAGATACTATACATAACTTGACTTTAGTTATTGTGCAAATTATTCCAAATGCAAATCTAATTGCCAAATTATAATCTGATTAACAATATTTATGTACCTAGATATGTGGCCTGATTGACCACCAAGCACGTGAAACTCAGAATAATCCAAATGTATCATATTTATTAAAACTTATAAAATGTGTTTTATTGTTATCTATGCAAATGACACCACAATAGATGTGTTTGCCCACGTGGGAGACATGCTTGACTCTATCCTTTCCCTTACCTCATTTATTCACCAGGACAGGATCCTCCTTACTTGTTTTTAAATCTCTTAAATCCATGCGATATTCTCCACCCTTGCTGCCTTGTCCCTCATCTCCCACTAGGATTAAGTCAACTGGATTCTGATAGATATCCTGAATTTCAGCCTGACATCCTGACAGACTGAAATATCTAACACAAATATAAAAGCAGATTTCTTCTCTGCCTAAAGCCTTGTATTAGTCCACTCACGTTTTTAGCATAACAAGTATGAGGTTATTAAGTATGAAATGTTTGGTACCCTTAAGTACTAAGTTTGACAGTTGATATCTCTGACATTTCACTTTGACACTTCTTGTTTTATTTTTATTATGAAGGTACATCCTCAATCTTTCAAATGTACATTTTGTCTTGTGATTATCTTTCATTTTTTTAGAGCAATTTTTGTGAAACTATGGATAAGTCAAAAATTCATGTTATTTTTTAATTTGAGTTCCATCATGGAACCAATGCTATACAAACAACTCACAATATCAACAGAGTTTGGGAAGGTTGTGGCTAATGAAGGCACAGAGAAGAGGATGCTTGTAATTGAGCAGCCTAAATGGGTCGATAGACACAGGCCAATCCTTTTGCAAGACAACACTCGACCACATGTCGCACTACATTGCTCAAACTACGGAGGCTGGACTTGGAAACTTGCTGGCATCCACAGTATTCACCAGAACTTGCACCAATTGACTACGACTTCTTCCAGACTTTGGACTTCTTCTTGCAAGGAAAAATAGTCAATTCACAGCAAGCTGTGGAAAACACCTTTTGCAATTTCACAGCCACTCGCCTTCCAGGCTTCTTCACTGCTGGCATAAAGCTACCATTAAGATGTGTTTAAGCACATACTTTGGTTAATTGTACTGGTTCTTGTTTGAGATATAATATACTACACTTTTGATTTGAAATCGGACATTTCATATGTAATTACCTAATATTATGGAGTTTCTACTTATCTTGTCGACTTCTCCTTTTGATCCTTTCACTTTGAAATTCTATGTTCCAACCATATCTAATTACTGATATGTCCCTGAATGCATCTTCTTATTTCCTTCAATACTTTCTCAGAGATGCCACATGTACCTAAAACACCCACTGCCCCCCTCTGCTCACTCCTATAGTGCCTAACTATAACATATACTCAATAAATGCATAAAAAAAATAATGAATAAATCCTTCTATACTGGATTTCCTAGTTTACTTTTTGCAGTTTTTTTTTGGTATCAGTGCTCACTTACACTTGAATTTTCTGTGGAAATACCTGATACAAATTACTTTTAATACTACATTGAAATCACATTTAGTAAATAGGGATACAGAACTGTATCTTACTTATTTAAGTGGTAACTCAAAATAAATAGTTGGGATCTGAAAATGACTATTTTGCCTACATTATCCATTTTACTGGCCTGAACCTTCATTTTGTTCGAGGATTAGAATACATTAGCATTTCTTCAACTCTCATTAAAAATAAATTTATCTTTAGGAAGCACATTTTAACATTTATTTGAAATTAAACTAAAAACTGTAATTAGTAGAAATCTACAGACAAGAGCCTGATTTTTATCATGTATCATTAATGGGAAAATTGGCTTAAGAAATAAAACAAACACAAAATGAAAACAAACAAACAAAAATAATCGATATCATTGGTATGGTGACTCAGACAACCAAAGAAGAAGTTTTACAACCTTGGAAGTTTCCTAAATTATCTTGCCTTTCCCATAATACTAACTGTAACAATACAGTCCAATTTTTTTGCTATAAAAAAAGAATTCTAAAAATATAATGGACAGTTTGAAACTAAATTTGAACACTATAAAATGCCAAGGAGGGAAAGCATCTGTAAGAAAATCATTATAAAATCCATTCTGCTTAAGATGAAATTATTTATAAGATTATACATTTTTACTTTACAGATAAGTTATGAACCTGATATGACTGAGGTCCTGTATTAAACCAACAAAAGGAATTTTCACTGTGGACTTTGCTGAAAATATTGGCCTCCAATCCAATGCTGTCTTCTCAACTAGACCTAATCAAACCACTCTCCCACACACACCCTTAATTCTCCTGAGTCAGTTCAAATTTTCCCTACAGAACTTTAATTTTTAACATCCTATAAGTATATACTTATAACACTTATTTTTATTTGTGTTTCCTCACAAATATATAAGCCTCACAAAGGCAGGAAATTTTGTCTGTTTGGTTTCCTGTTATAGCTAAGGACCAAGAATACCTGCAATATGATAGTTATTCTGAATAAAACTAGGGCAAGTCAATCATATTAAAGAACAAAATAGCAAAGGGAGTTTGCTCTTGGTTGAAATATAATAAAACAAGCAAATGGAACTGTATCAGTCGTGGATCGTGTCACAATTTAAACCACTCTGTCATTAGAACATGCCATCACCCTCCATCATTCTGTATCATCTCAACACAGCTCAAAAGTAACTCTTTCTAATGTGTCCTCATTTCTGCACTTCAGAATGTCATGGGAATTTACTACATCAGATAAGTAGGTCATTTTATTTTTGTTTATCTTTATTTCGAATTCTAAAATTTAAATAGCAAAGCATTGTAGGGATAATATGTATGACTCCTTCTAAAATCCTCAAATTAAATGAAATTTTAACATAGCAAATTTGGACATATTGTAGCTTCTCTTTTTCTTCTTGAAGGTATTTTGATTTGTTGATTTTAAAACTGTAGTGAAGCAAGAAAATGGCAATTATTGGAGAGGACCAGGATTTATTTGCTATTCTTGATATGATGGACAGAAATGAATCTATAAAAGCTATAAAGAAAAAATGCACAATAAAATTACCAACTTATTTACGCTTTTCAAGTTAATAATTACAAGCCTGAAGGAATATTACTACTTGATAGATGGAATAATCCTGTTATTTACACATCAAGTTTTGTTTGACACTGAACAAAAACAGTGCCGTTGATGACTGTGCTTAATCTGTAATAAATATGCCACCCATATTTCATTATTGAAAATAAGCAAAACTGCTTACATTTGTTGGTTAGTTCATTTTCTTTGTTTCTGAAAAAATTCTAAACATTTTACATCTTATTATTAAACTCATTTTGAACATACCAATTTAAATTAAGGAACTGACTCTTTCATCATAAGCCAGAGTAAGATTTGTGCAAAGAGATAAACATTTCCAAATATTACTTCATGAATGTATCATAAAAAATAAAGTTGGGCATTGGTACACTACATAATGTTGCAAGTGATGGTAAAATAAAGCTCAACATTAAGTTTGACAAACACTTTTTCTTACATATGGAATATAAGTGAAATAAGATAATTTGTGCTGCTGCATTCTGCAGCTATTAAAGAGTGGCAGGCATGGAGGTAATGCATGAGCTAAGGAACATGGACTTCCATTCACCAAGGCCAACCTGGCTGCAGTCACTGCTGAGTGCCCAATCTTCTAGCAGCAGAGACCAACACAGTCCTGATATGATGCCCTTCCCCAGGACTGATCAGTCAGCCACCTGGTGGCACATTGATTACACTGGACAGCTTTCATCATGGAAGTGGCAATGTTTGTTCTTACTGAAACACACACTTATTCTTGACACGGATTTGTATAGAATGCTTCTGTGAAAACTTCCTTCTTTGGACTTACAGAATGCCTTATCCACTGTCACAGTATTCCACACAGCATCATTTCTAATCAAGGAACTAATTTCACAGCAAATGAAATGTATTAATAGTAATGGGCCCATGCTCAAATAATTCACTGGTCTCACCATGTTCCCCTCCCTCCTGAAGCAGCTGACTTGGTAGAATAGTGAATGTCCCTTGAGGACTCTGTTACCTTGCCAGATGGTGTCAATACCTGGCAGGGCTGGGGCAAAGTTCTGCAGAAGGCTGTATAACTCTGATTCTGCATTCAATATATGGTTCTATTTTTTCCGTAATCAGGTTTTACAGGCCCAAGAATCAAGGGTGGAAATGGAAACGGCAACACTATTACTTCTGGTGACCTACTAGAAAAATGTTTGCTTCCTATTCCTGTGACCTTATATTCTGGCCTAACGGTCTTAGGTCCAAAGAGAGGAATGCTTCCACTGGGAGATATGAAAATAATTCCATTGAATTGGAAGTTAAGGCTGTTACCTGGCCACCTTGGGCTCCTCATGCTTCTGAGCCAACAGGCAAAGAAGGGAGTTACAGTGTTGGCTTGGATGAATGATCCTGATTCCTCAAAGAATATTGGACTGCTACTCCACAATGGAGATAAGAAAGAGTATGTCTGGAATATAGAAGATTCTTTAGGGCATCTATTAGTCCTACTATGCCAGGTGTTTAAGTCAAAGGAATACTACAACCCAATTCAGGCAGGACTACTAATGGCCCAGACCCAGGAATGGAGGTTTACATCTTTATCACCCCACCATGACCATTTGAGGTGCTTCCTCAGGGCAAAGAGAATACAGAATGGATAGTGGAGGAATGTAGTTGTACCTTCCACTTATGAGTCAGTTATAGAAATGAAGCTAGTAATTGTCATGAATACTTCTTCCTTAATTTTTTGTAGATGGATGCGTGTGTATCTAATATCTTTGTTTTCTTCCCTCAGTTATTCCCTTTTCATAGGATAAGATGTAGTGACTTTATATGTTAGTATTTAAATATTGTTAACTTGACATCAGGGTATTTAAGTTACAGATTATCAAGAAAAAAGGTGAACATTACCCAAGAACTTTTCATTGTCTTCTGTAGAAAGGAGTGCATTTTCAATTATATGCAAAATAGCTATATAGGTATACCTCACTTTATTTTGTTATTCTTCACAGATACTATATTTTTTACAAGTTGGAATTTTGTGGCAACCATGTGTCAAGCAAGTCTATTGATATGATTTTTTTTCAATAGCATGTGCTTATTTTGTGTCTCTGTGTTGCATTTTGATATTAGTTGCAATATTTTAAAATTTTTCATTATTATTATATCTATTATGATGATCTGTGATCTTTTATGGTACTATTGTAATTGTTTGAGGTGCCACGAACCACACCCATATGAGACAGCAAACAATAAATAAATGTGTATGTTCTCACTGCTGTACCAACTGGCTGTTCCCTCATTTCTCCCCCTCTCCTTGGGCCTGTCTATTCCCTCAAACACAACATTATATCAATTAATAACCCTACAGTGGCCTCTAAGTGTTCAACTGAAAGGGAGAGTCACACATCTCTCGCTTTAAATCAAAAGCTAGAAATGATTAAGCTTTGTGAGGAAGGCAAATTGAAAGATACAATAGACCAAAAGCTAGACTTCTTGTACCAAAAAAATTAGCCAAGTTGTGAATGCAATTGAAAATTTCTTGAAGGAAATTAAAAGTGCTACTCCAGTAAACACACAAATCCTAGGGTCTTAAAAATTATGCTAAATCTACTCAGCTTGTGCTCTATAAATGAAACAACGAAGCTTGGATGACAGCACATCTGTTTGCAATATGTTTTACTGAATATTTTAAGCTTACTGTTCAGACCTGCTGCTAAGAAAATAAGATTCCTTTCAAAATATTACTGCTCATTGATAATGCACCTGGTCACATGAGAGCTCTGATAGAGATATACAGGGAGATAAATTTTTTCATGCCTACTAACACAATATCCATTTTGCAGCCAAAGGATCAGGAATAATTTCAGCTTTCAAGTCTCATTATTTATAAGAAATACATTTTTTAAGGCTACCGTTGCCATACATAGTGATTCTTCTGATGGATCTGGGAAAAGTAATTTGAAAACGTTCTGGAAAGGATTTGCCATTATTAATGCTATTAAGATTTGTGATTCATGGAGGAGGTAAAAATATCAATATTGATAGGAGTTTGGAAGAAGTTGATTTCAACCCTCATGGATACCTTGAGGGTTCAAGACTTCAGTGGAAGAAGTCACTGCAAATGTGGTAAAAATAGAAAGAATCCTAGAATTAGAAGTGGAGCCTGATGATGTGACCAAATTGCTTCAGTCTCATGATAAAACTTGAATGGATGAGGAGCTGCTTCTTATGAATGAGCAAAGAACGTGGTTTCTTGAGACGGAATCTACTCCTGGTGAAGATGCTCTGAACATTGTTGAAATGACAACAAATAATTTGAATATTACATAAATTTAGTCGTTAAAGCAGTTGCAGGGTTTGAGAGGATTTACTCAAGTTTTGAAAGAAATGCTACTGTGGTTAAAATACTATCAAACAGCATGCTACAGAGAAATAGTTCATGAAAGGAAGAGTCAATTGATGTGACAAATTTCACTGCTGGCATATTTAAGAAATTGCCACAACTACCCCAGCCTTCAGCAATGACCACCCTGATCAGTCAGCAGCCACCAACATGGAGGCAAGAACCTCCCCCAGCAAAAAAGGTTATAAGTCCTCAAAGGCTCAGATGATTGTAAGCATTTTTAGCAATAAAGAATTTTTTAATTAAGGTATATACGTTTTTAGGCATAATGCTATTTCACATTTAGTAGATTATAATGCATTGTAAACATGACTTTTTTATGAACTGAAAAACTGAAAAATTTTTGTGACTCACTTTATTGCAATATTCACTTTATTGCACAGTGTTCTGGAACTGAACCTAAAATCTCTCTGAGGTATCCCTCTAACGTGCTAAGCAGAAATGTGACTTTGTTGTTGTTATATATAAATTAAGTATAGTTTAAGAAGATACATAGTTGAAAAGTTGACAAGTTGTGAATTTGTGGATTTGTGATAGTTAATTTTGTCAACTTGGCTAGGGCATGCTACCCAGATATTTGGTCAAATACCAGTCTAAGTGATTCTTTGAAAGTGTATCTCAGATGAGATTAACATGTAAATCAGTAGATTTTGACTAAAACAGATTACTTTCCTCAGTGTTGGTGGGCCTTATCCAATCAGTTGAAGGCCTTAAAAGAAAAAAAAGAGGAGCTCTCTGAAATTATAGTTCCAGACTGAGTGTCCAGCCTGCTCGCCTGCCCTATACTTTTAGAACTTGCCAACCTTTCCTAATTGCATGAGCCAATTCCTTAAAATCAAAATCTCTCTCTGTCTTCCTTTCTTCCTCCTCACCCGACATACACTTGATTCTATTTCTCTGGAGAAACTTGACTAATTAATACAGGAGGTTTTTCCTATTTTATGTTTTATGAATGAAGAAAAAAACAGGTGAGTGAGTTCCTTGGTTTTCTCTCAAGTACCTTTCAGCCTCATCTCTAGATGAATTATCTTAAATAAATCTATAACCAAATAAACCATGTTTCTTCATGCCTTTGAAATCTGGCCTATTCTGTTACCATCCACCACTGTTTTGAAAACCTAATTCTCTTATTTGTCCTTTAACATTCATCTCAAACAGCACCTGCCAGCATCTTTCCTTGGCATCGCCCCCATAGTTAAGTCTTGATAATTTGCCTTTCCTACAGATGTCTCCAGGACTGTGCCCTATCTACCATTAGACTAAATTCTAACTACTTGTTTTATTGTTGTTCTCCTTTTATGTGTTGTGACGTCTTTTAAATTGGTAAAATATTTTATTTCTTTAGTATTTTCCATGTTTATATTATGCTCATACTTATAACTATAAAAGTATTCATTCTTATGAATGTTGAATGAAAATAAGCTTAGAAAATGATTTTACACATTTTACACAGCTATCTAATTGTAGTAATGATTCATTTAATAGTAGTAATGATTATATGATACCTCATCATTCCTATTATTAGCAGGCTTGGTCTTCTAGATGATATTTATGTGTTTCGTTCCATCATCTGTGAAGTATCACAAAGTTTTACTCCAGGGTAAGAGAGCATCTATTTTACACAATAAGCTATTTTGCCTCCAAACTCTGGCATTATCGCTAAAACTGAGTCAAATAATTCACATTTTTTTCAGAAGGAGGCAGGCAAAAGCCCAAAGCAACTATTGAACGAAATTAATGTCAACAATGTTTAATCACATTTCTGATGTCAGCAAAAATGAAATTGCCTGAAGTATCTAAATCTAATCCCAGGTACTCATGAATCTGGCTCTATTACCATATTGGCTTGGGTTTTATGAAATTGTTAAAAAGTATTATCTAATAAATATTCATGGTTAATTGGCCACCTTGTCAGTGACCAATGAAACAACTGGATTTTTGCTACATTGTAAAAATCATCTTGTTCCCATATGGCTTTCTATTTTGATAGCATCAAGCTTCCTTGAGCATTTGTTTCATGCAGTGTTTATGATAATATTGGGAACACTGTCACAGTAAATGATGGAACTAGTAAAAAATCCAGCATTGTTTTAAGGAAATCAACCTTATATACAATATAAATCTCTGCCTATCCATATACAACAGGAAAATCAAACAGATTTAAAATGGTTGTATAATTTTAGATCAAATTAGATAACAATTATGATATTTCAGAAAATAGAGTTATGTAGTGTTTAGGGCTTTCAGACACAGGGAAACTAATTTTTAAATATATATTCTTAATCAATTCTTAGCTCCCTACCTGAAGCCACATCCAATCAACATCTAAAATCTGCACTTTCCTGTGATTTGATATCCTTGTAATGAATAAATCTGTGAAATACATCTCTGTGGAGTTTTTCCTGAGATTTTTTTTCTACTTTCAAAAGAATTAACTTGTAGACTCACTTTACTTAAAACATAACAAACCTATTTTTAAAACTCATGATTCAATTATCTTGTAGAATATGCATATAAGGTAGGTGACCTTTAGAATATTTAGACAACCGCATTGGTACTCTATGTGAATTGGACAAAAACGGAGCTAACCTGTTCAAGTTCAATAAAAGTAGGTGTTAAGAAAAACATATTGACTACTTATGATTAATACACATTTCAGATATTCAAAGATTGCTGTATACTCTCTGATTTGTTATTTAATATAGTAATTTCCACAGAGCACTGAACAGAAAATCTGGCTCCCAGATATGTTACCCATTGTTTTAAAGAGGCTAGATTACATCTGAGTATTTATGATTCTAAAAATATTTATTTAATTTTTCAAGATTAGTTACAATAATATCACTAACTGAAACTTTTGTATAGCTGTTTCAGTGGGAATATAAATACCCCTAGAATGTAACCTACCTGAGAGTAGCTGAGACTATTTTGTTCAACACTTAAGCAGTGCCTAGGATAAACCCTGGACATAGTAGGCACAAAGTTTGTGAACATTTTATAATAATGGCTCGTAGTATAACAGCAAAGCGTCTACATTCATTTGAAACCATATGTTTATGTAAGCATTAAGTAAACAAAATCTGAAGTTTTGCTATAGTGTCTAGTCATTCCTAGGGTTTTATTTGGAGCCACTTTGTAGAGAAAGCTAAACTTGGTTAGAAAGGTAAATAAAGAGCAGAAGTTAAAGTCTATCTTCAGTAAGATTTCCTTTAGAAAGTGTAAAATAAAAACAAGCTTGTCTATGTCCATCGTCATATAAATACATTAGATGTGCTTTGCAGAATATATCTTAATGCTCCTGTCACAGATTAATAAATGACAGTTCTACTAAGTTTTAGAAGCCAAATCGGTAGGTGGAGAAACTTTAGAAAATTTTTAAGGATATTTGCAATTTAATTAAATTGTACTTCCTCTATACAGCTTACAGAAAAATGAGCATCACCCCTCAAGTCCATTTGGATACTGGGATCCTTTAGATGAGACAAGGAAACAATTTTAGTTTATGGTCTTCTTCCTTCTCTCACAACCAGGAATCCAGGCTCTGAATAATTCTGGCCAACTGCATATATTACATCCAAATTAGACATTACATAGAAGTTATCTTTATTGTCTATTTCAACAATGACACAAATCTTCGTAATATTATAAAACCATAAAAGTGCCTGTTGGCATTATACTAATAATGAATATGAAATAAATTAAATATGCATTATTACTAACTTGGTTAAATTTGACAGTCACTTACCTCTTTAGTCACAAGTCTAATGATCGCCCTGAAGTTCATTGAACCTTTGTAACTTTCTTTAATATGTGATACTTCATCCTGCCTCAATGTCTTTACATGTGTTTTATCTGTAAGGATGAATTTCTTGGGTTTTACTGAAATTCTGATTGTCCTTTCAGATTGGGCTCAGACATGGCATTTTTTGAAAGGAAACTTTGCCTATTTCAATTCCTAATTCAAGTGGGTTAACCATCTCTCTTAGCTGCTCCGCTGGCATCCAATGCTTCCCGTATCAGATCCTTGACATAGGGCTGTGCACTGCTCTGTTAACTACCTATTCATCGCAAATCAAGTTTCTGTGAGGCAAGGAACTATACCGCATCCATCTTTATATCAAATGTAATAATCATAGTCTAAACTCACTCCATGAGTGAAGACCCACTTTCTGTGCTATTGCTGCCTAAAATTGGATTCTGAAATTTTTTTTCATAGCATCCTAATATTTTAGAAATTAACATAATATCATCAGTAATTAAAGATAACTTCTGATTATGGGATATTGGGCTTCACCATACTGAACTTATTTAATTTCATACTGAGCTCATTTAATTGACTTAGTTTTTTAGGTTTTTTTATTTCAAAATATTAAGGGGTATAAATGTTTTTGTTACATGGATACGCTGTACAATGCTGAAGTCAGGGCTTTCAGTGTGCCCACTAGTTGGACAGTGTTTATTGTACTTGATAGGTAAGTTTTTATTCCTTACCTCTCTCTTATCCTCTCCCTTCCTAGTTTCCAAAGTCCTTTACATCTCTTTGTGCCCATGTGTACTCCTTGTATAGCTCCCACTTATTAGTGAGAACATGTGGTGTTTATTTTTCCATCCCTGAGATACTTCACTTACCATAATGGACTCTGGTTCCATCCAAGTTGCTGCAAAAGACATTATTTCATTCCTTTTTATGGTTGAGTAGTACTCCATGGTGTCTATATATATATGTGTGTGTGTGTGTGTATGTATCATATTTTCTTTATCCACTCATGAATTGATGAGCACTTAGATTGGTTCTGTATCTTAGTTACTGTGAATTGTGCTGCAATAAACATTTGGGTATAAGCATCTTTTCATAAAATGATTTCTTTTTACTTTGGGTAAATACCTAGTAGTAGAATTGCTGGATCAAATGATAGGTCTAAAGTGGCAGCAGGGACTAGTTTCATGGAAGATAATTTTTCCAAGGACCTGGGCAGGGGAGGATGGTTTGGGGATGATTCACTAGCAGTACATTTATTGTGCAAACCTCTGCTAATTATAATTTATATTTGCAACCACTCCCCAGCACTAGCATCACTACCTCAGCTACACCTCAGATCATCAGGCATTAGATTCTCATAAGGAGCAGGCAACCTAGTTCCCTCGCATGTGCAGTTTACAGTAAGGTTCACACTCCTATGAGAATCTAATGTCACAGCTGATCTGACAGGAGGCGGAGCTTATACAGTGATACAAGCAATGGGGAGCAGCTGTAAATACAGATGACCTTCCCTCCACTCACTGCTGCTCACCTTCTGCTGTGCAGCCTGGGTCCTAACAGGCCAACAACCAGCATGGGTCTACAGCCCCAGGGCTTGGAGACTGCAGAATTAGAGAAAAGCTTGATGCTGCTACATAATAAATGCCCTTAGTCTCATTCTCATGACTATAAGAACTTCAGATAATTATTTAAATCTCCCTATAAGGAAGTGAGACTGAAAAGGCTACAATATTTTTTTTATTATTTCAGAATAGTATGGGGGTACAAACGTTAAGGTTACATACATTGCCCTTGTCTCCCCTCCCCCCTTGAGTCAGAGCTTCAAGCGTGTCCATCCCCCAGACGGTGCGCATCACACTCACTACGTATGTATATACCCATCCCCTCCACCCCCTCCCACCTGCCCCACACCCAACAAATGTTTGTTTTTCTTTTTTTCTTAACCTTTCGGTTACATTTTATATCTTTGCCTCTCCCTAGCAAGCGTTAGAGATATGCTCTTCCCCTCCACAATGTTCACCGCATCCCTCAGATGTGGGACTACCCCTCCAACCCCTGAATCCCTGGTGAACACCACCACCCTTTGAGCACCATAATGTTAATCAGTCAGTACCAATTTGATGGCAAGTATATGGAGCCCATTCTGATCTTGTGTCACCTCACTTTGGATAATGGGCTTAAGCTCAATCCAGGATAATATAAGCGGTGCTAGCTTGCTGTCGTTTCTTAGAATTGAGTAATATTCCATTGTAAACATATACTAAATTTTAAAAATCCACTCATGAATTGACAGACACTTGGGTTATTTCCACGTTCTTGCAATAGTGAATTGTGCTGCCGTAAACATTCGGGTGCAGATGTCTTTATAATAGAATGTCTTATGCTCTTTTGGGTAGATGCCTAATAATGCTATTGGTGGGTCAAATGGTATTTCTATTTTTAGCTCTTTGAGATATCTCCAAATTCTTTTCCACAAAAGCTGCACTAATTTGCAGTCCCACCAGCAGTGTAAGAGTGTTCCTGTCTCTCCGCATCCTCTCCAGCATTTGTTGTTTTGGGATTTCTTGATACAGGCCATTCTCACTGGGGTTAGATGATATCTCATTGTGGTTCTGATTTGCATTTCTCTAATGATTAGCAATGTTAAGCATTTTTTAATATGTTTGCTGGCCATTGTTCTGTCTTCTTTAGAAAAGTTTCTGTTCATTTCCATTGCCCATTTCTTGATGGGGTTGTTTGATTATTTTCTCATTAATTCTTTTGAGCTCTAAATAGATTCTTGTTATCAGACCTTTATCAGAAGTGTAGAGAGCAAATATTTTCTCCCATTCTGTAGCTTGTCTATTTGCTCTAATGATAGTTTCCTTGGCTGTGCAGAAGCTTTTTAATTTGATCAAGTCCCATTTGTTTATTTTTGTTGCTACGGTGATTGCTTTGGGGGTCTTCTTCAAGAATTCTTTGTCTAGGCTAATGTCTGAGAGGATTTTCCCAATCTCTTCTTCTAGGATTCTTAAGGTTTCATGCCTTAGGTTTAAATCTGTTATCCATCTTGAGTGGATTTTTGTGAGAGGTGAGAGGTAGGGATCCTGATTCAATCTTCTGCATGTAGCTATCCAGTTTTTCCAGCACCATTTATTGAAGAGAGATTATTTTCCCCATTGTATATTTTTGTCTGCTTTATTGAAGACTAGGTTACCGTATGCAGATAGTTTTATCTCTGGAATCTCAGTCCTATTCCAAATATCGATGCTTCTGTTCTTGTGCCAATCCCAGGCTGATTTAATTATTATTGCTTTATAGTACAGCTTGAAGTCAGGAAGACTGATGCCTCCCAGTTTGTTCTTTTTGCTTAAGATTGCTTTGGCTATACAAGGTTTTTTCTGGTTCCATACAAAGTGCAGAATTATTTTTTCTAGATCTGTAAAGAATGATGGTGGAAAAATAAAAAATTCATTTCCATTTCATCAAACAGCAGTTTCACCTATCCAATTTCATGATCATAAATTTTCTGTAAACTTGACCATATTTTATTGAAAGATCAATATACACAGATAATACATAAACAAAAGCCAAAAGATAGCTGAATGTAAACAATCCCAAAATAAATTTATTTATTCTTTTGAATAAATATTTTCCAGAGTCCCATGGAAAAACATGCAAATATAAATTTGCAAATACCCTAGTTTTTACATTATTTTTCCTTCCAAGTCCATAACTCCCATCCCCTACAAAGAGAATTATGGCTGAGCTACCCATAGTTACACTGAAAACGGAAAGAATAGTTGATTTTGTTAAAAATATTTTCACAAAAATATACTTCAACTGCTTTCTGTGAGGAAAGGGGATTAAAATTTTTTATCTTAGAATACTTTTAGATTGACAGAAAAGTTGAGAAGATAGTACAAAGAGTTCCCATATACCTCCTACCCAGTTTGGCCTATTGTTAACATCTTACATTAGTATTATATATTTGTCACAATTAAAGGGCCAATATTGATACATTGTTATTAAGTAAAGTCTATAATTTATTCACATTTCCTTAGTTTTTACTAATGTCTTTTGTCTATTAAAGTACCCCATCCAGGACATTATGTTGCATTTATTTAGTTGTCATGTCTTCGTAGGCTCCCTTGCCTATGACAGTTTCCTAGACTATATTTGCTTTTGATGACTTTGCCAGTTTTGAGGAGTACTGGTCAAGTATTTTGTAGAATGTCTCTCAGTTGAGTTTTGCTCACTGTTTTTCTCATTATTCAACTGAGTCATACTGGGGGAGGAAGGATGGCCACAGAAGTAAAGTGTTATTTTCATCACATCACATCAAGGGCACATTTTGTCAACATGGTTTGTCACTGTTCGCATTGACCTTGATCATCTGGCTGAGGTAGTGGCAGATTTCTACACTATGTATTTATTCTGTTCTTCCCCTTTTCCAATGATACTCTTTGGATGGAAATCATTATACAAAACCCACATTTTAGGGATGAGTAATTATTTTCCACTTCTTCGAGGATAGAGTTTCTACATAAAATAACTGAAATTGAACTAAACAGGAAAGGTACCTGTTCTCTCCATTATTTACTTATCCAATCATTTATTTATATAAGCGTGGGCTCATGGATATTTATTTTATATTTTGAGTTATAATCTAAAACAACTTATTTTTTGATTGTTGCTCAAATTGTTGCAGTTTTGGCCACTAGGATCTTTTTCAGTTGGTACCCCTGTCCCTATGTCCCTTGGCATATCCTCGTCATTGTGTATATGTATTTTTGTTTTGTTTTATTTTATTTTGTTTAGCACATCATTACTTTCTGGCATAATAGGATGTTCCAAGTTCCTCTTGTATATTTCCATCTCTAGTTCTGGGATCAACCATTTCTCTAAGTAGCCCTGGTACCTTTTACTGGAGAACAGTATTAGAAGCCAAGAGATGGATTCTATCCATATATTTGGATATTAATATTTAGGTGTTGTTATTGCTAGGCCCTCTCAGCTGATAAAGCAAAGAAATATATGCATATATATGAACACATGTATATATACATATCTATAAACATTTCCATATGTCTCCATCTGTATCTATAGTAAGGTAAACATAAGTTCACACTGGTGTCTCCATCTCTAATTCATTACTGCATGTATCATTTTGGCCTTCTCTTGTTTGTCTTTAACCTCTCACTTCAACTATAGTTCCCTCCAGCTGCCATTCATTTACTCAGTTGTTCAATTCCAATAAACATATATTGTATAGTGGTTCCAGTAATATTAATCCATACTTCAGTGGGAATGGACTTTATCAACTAGAATGCAGTTCTTATGTGTGGTTCATTTTGCCTTCAGTCATAGTGACTACATTTATTTCCAGAGTTACTTTGGTCAACATCATTGCCCTTCCATTCCCTTCAGTAAGGTTATTTCAATTATTTGTGGCTCATTTAGATTCTCCTTTTACACTATGAATTTAATCTTATAATCACATCAACTTCCTAAATGGTTTTTACATTTTCCCTACATGAAGTTTCATGCTTTGTGCTGTAAAGTTTATATGTTTTGCCAAATGTGCAGTACCATGTAACCACTAGTATCATACAGAATAGTTTGGCCACTTCAAAAAAAAGATGTGCTTCACCTAATCAACTCAACCCCCTCACCAAATCCATGGCAAGCACTGATATAATTACCAACTCTTACTGTATAACTACATAAATAAAATTGTATAGTATGTAGTCCATCTGTCTGATTTTTGTTACATAGTAATATGAATTTAAGATTCATTCATGTCTTTGCATAGATATCCCTTTTTATTGCTGAATATCTTTGCATTTTGTGGATATACCGGTTCGCTTATTCATTTACCTATGTAAGGTCATTTGTATTGCTTGCGGTGTTTAGTAATAATGTATAAATATTTGTGTATAGGATTTTTTGTGTGCGTAAGGTTTCAAATAAGTTGGGTAGGTGTCTAGGTGCACAACTGTTGTATCATACGATAAAACTATGTTTACTTTGCATGAAACTGTCAAACTGTCTTCCAAAGTGTCTGTCCCATTTTGCATTCCCACTACTGAATGAGAGTTCTTGTTGATCCACATCCACATCAGAAACGGCTGTCAGTTTTTGGATTTTAGGCATTCCGATAAATATGTAGTGGAATCTCATTGTCTAATTAGCAATTCTCTAATGACAAAATATGCTGAATATTTCTTTATATGCTTATTTTTCATCTGTATATCTTTTGTGCTGAGGCATCTGTTCAGATATTGTGCCCATGTCTAAATGAATTTTTGGTGTCTTAATTTTGAATTTTAAGAGTTCTTTGCATATTTTAGATGCAAATCCTTTGTCAGATGTTTGTTTTACACGTATTTTCTCACATTAATTAGTTTGCCCTGTCATTCCATTAATGGTGTCTTTTGCAAAGTAGATTTTAATTTTAGTAAAGTCCAATTTATCATTTTTTCTTTCATGGATTATACTTTTGGTGTTATATCTAAACGCTTATCACCAAACCCAAAGCCACATAGAATTTCTTTTATGATTTCTTTTGGAAGTTTTATACTTTTGCATTTTACATTTAGTACTATGATCAATTTCTAGTTAATTTATGTGAAAGATGTAAGGTATCTTTGGAGTCTTCTACACAGACTATCATACCATCTGTGAAAAATATAGCTTTCTTATTAATATTTCTAGTATGCAAAATTTATTTATTTTTTGTATTTTTACATTATCTAGGCAGTTCAATATAATGTTGAATAGGAGTGGTGAGAGGAAATATCTTTGCCTTCTTATTGTAGGGGAAATGCATTTAGCAGTCTTTCACCATAACTGTTATGTGAGCCTTGTTTCTAGGTTTTTGAGATTTTTACCATGAAAATACATTAAATTTTGTCAAATGCTTTTTCTGCATCTATTGATATGATTTTGTTTCTTATCACCCTGTGAATATAATGAATTACATCTACTAATTTATACATGTCGAACCAACATTGCATTCCTAGAATGAATTACACTTGATCGTGAGGTATTAACCTTTTTATATGTTGCTGGATTTAATTAGTTAATATTTCATTAAACATTTTTGAGTCTATGATCGTGGGAGATATTGGATATTGGTCTTCTACAGTTTTTTGTGGTTTTTTTTTGTAACGTCTTAATCCATTTTTGGTATTGGAGCAATGCTGGCCTCTTAAAATGAATTGGAACATGTTCCCTCTGCTTCCATTTTCTGGATGATATTGTGTAGAATTAGTATTATTTTCTTGATAAATGTTGGGTGTAATTCACTGGTAAAACCATCTGACCCTTGTACTTTCTTTTTTGAAAAGTTATTAAATATCAATTCAATTTCTTTAATAGATATAGAGATATTTGGGTTATCTATTTCTCCTTGGTAGTTTGGTAGTTTGTGTCTTTCAAGCTTCACTTGCCAGCACCTCACCAAGTGTATCTATTTCTTCCCTCCCACCTTTTTTTGACAATGCTGTCATTCACTTCACTCACCCATTTCCTACAATCACCCATGATGCCATTACTATTATTATTTTAAATAAACAGTTTTCTTTTAGATCAATGAGAAAAATAACTTATTTTAGTTTACCTTATTCCTTCTCCATTGTCCTTCTATTCTTTAAATAGATCCAAGTTTCTAATCTGTATAATTTCTCTTCTACCTGAAGAACTTCTTTTAACATTTCTTTCAGGGAATGTCTACTGGCACTGAATTCCCTTAGTCTTTGTTTGAGAAATCTTTATTTCTTCTTCGCTTTGGAGAACGATTTCAGTGAATACAGAATTCTATCTTAGCAATTTTTTCTTTCAACAATTTAAATATTTTATTCCACTCTGTTCATGCTTGCATGGTTTCTTATGAGAAGTTTGCTGTGATTTTTACCCTTGTTTCTTTGTATCTAAGGTGTTTTTCCTTCTCTGGCCTCCTTTAAGATTTTCTTTTTTGTATTTGGTTTTCTGTAGTTTGAATATGATATACTTAGGGGTGTTTGTGTTTGAGATTTATCTTATGCAGTGTTTTCTATATCTCATTAAATCTGGAAACCTTCTTAACTGTTAATTTTCAAGGGTCCTATGATAAGTTTAGACATTCTTAATCTGTCTTTCCTTATGAAAGCCATGTCCTAAATTATGGACTGTGTGGTCCATTTAATGATCTTAAATTTAATGATCAAATTCAGCTTTCATATTATGAGGAGGTAAAGGATCACAATTTTGTTGGTACATCTGAGGTCATAAACAAATTAATTTCCTCAGTCATTTGCTTTCTTTACAGGAAGAAATCATTTTCCTTAGCTATTGGCTTATTTTCTGAAAGGACAGGAAAATGGCAAGGGCTAGTGCAGCACATGAGAAAGTCTTTGGGTATAAAGCCATCCACTTTAGGTTTGATCTTTCTGGTTTCAAGGGTTATGGGAAAGTTTGAGTAGCACTTTAGTAAAATCTGTTTGAAATTTAATGGGTTCTGCACCATCTATTTTTCCTGTGTCACTGAAATTTTTAGCACATAGCATATCAGGTGTGATATCAAGATCTTTATTTGGAGTATGTGTCAAATATAATGGAAGACAAAGTTACATACAGAGAAGATGCAAGTTGAATGAGGAGTCTTGAGTCTGAAACCTCAAGAAATAATCCTTCTGAGTAAATTTACAATTTCATTTTCAACTTAAGTCTCACCTTATTACATTTTCAGGTGTGATATCACAGAACAGGAAGGAATATATCCAGTTACAGACTGAAGGATTACAGTTAAGTGTTGAGAGATAGAGATAAATCTGTTGGTGTTTTGAAACACCTACAACCAGTGTGGTAGGTTTACTCTGAGGAAGAAGTTGAGCTAAGGTGGCAGGCAGAGTAACACTTGTACCAATCAGAAATTGATAAGGTTGACCAGCTATATTTCTAATTAGTTCACTTTGAGTGTTTAAAGATAAGGCAGGATCTGAACACTTTTTCTTCCTCAGAGTACCCTCCTTGATCTAAATAAGAAATTTTTCTTTGTCTTAATTTCTCTCTTATAATATAGAATAATCCTTTTTCCAGTATCCCTTTTGTTTACAATATCTACAAGTGTCCTTGTCAATAAGTGGTTGGTTCAGAAGGGGGCCACCTAACTATTTGTTCTGTGAATAATAAGTTAATTTGGGGTCCTGATTCATTTTTATTCCAAAGTTCTTTCAAAATGTTCTTCCAGATATTTTAGTTCAGTTAAAAAGACTATTTCCTATTTTAATTCTGTGTTTTAATTAGGTTTCCAATTTCAGGTTTAACTCTATGACAAAATGAGATGAAAAGGTAATTTTTTTTTTATCAGCAGCTTCTTTAATGCCAAATATTGTTAGAGGATGTTTCCTAATTTTTTCCCAAAAACCTTCTATAATTTCATCTTCCCCTTGTTTTTATTAATATGATTTAATTGCAGACAAATCACTTTTTATTAGAAATGTTTTGGGTTTAGTTATTAGGAGACTCTGCCCTACATTTTAGGCCTTTTGTGGACCTTCAAGTACATTGTGGAAAGGGAGTTCTGTAGATCTCTTTCTGGGCCAGTCCAATCAGCTTTTTATGCAGGATCTAGTTTCTGAGGTTCTGACCAGCATTTGTACAAGTTGTGAAAGGTCAAGTAACATTGAATCATAAGCAACCAAAAGAATTCTAAATTCTCTTATGAATAATTCTTTGTCTGGCCTGGTTTAAAAAAATCCTTAATTATATGTCTTAACTCAGCTGGAGTCCAAGATTAAAATTCCAAAACTGTCTGCATACCTGGCTCATGGAGGGATGGATTTTTTGAGGCAACTGGAGTGTGGGGATATTAGACAAGGGAAAGAGGAAGAGAGCTGTGGGAAAAGACAGATAAAAGGATAAGGAGAGAAAGCTGGAGAGCTGGATAGAGAAAGATAACTGGAGCACAAGGTGGGGGAGGAGTTACCCAGGAAATGAATCTAGTTTCTTGCTGCTTAAGTTTATAAAATTGCTTATTAGCTTTGGCCAAGGATTCTTTGCAGGGAACCAATTTTTAATCAGAATTTTGTTTGAAGGGCTCTGCATCCTAATAAATAATGCTGCCTATTGGGGCCTTAAAAATCTTATTCCCTAACTTTTATGAGGAGCATCTCAAATAAACAATTTCGTTCAAGTCAAATGCTTCCCAGAGTGGTGATTGAAAGCCCAAATCATTCTTGTTGAAATTATGCCATTTAGAGAGATAGAAACAAAAATTAGGATTGTAATGACAATACATACAAGCAGCAGAAGATTTTTCCTGAAGAATGGAGCTTCAAATGACTCCACGAGAGGTAACAATGGTAGGTCTATAACAATGTTTATATACTTTGTGTCCTGATCGCTGGCCATTTCCAAACACAGACCTGACAATCAGGACCTCTGGAAGATGGAAAACCGCAGGGGTTTTCTGGATCATAGGCAAGCTCACAGGACAAAAATTTGAGACAGAAGGAGAACCTCATCCAGTTTATTGGTGACCCAATAGTTTGCTCAAATGGATGGCAATTTGGTAAGAACCACAAACTTAATAGTCTGTAAGGCCAGCTCCAACAACAGGCTTATAAGGCTTATGCTTTGTTCTAACCTGTGATTCAAGCTGTGTTTCTCCTTATGAAAAGAAACTCTGTTAGCACGAAACAAAAACAGTAGCAAAATATAGGAAAAATTTATGAAAGAGAATTGTTTGATTTCACTAAGGAAGCTAAATTGGAACCAATAACACAGCTCAGAGATCCAACTGAGAATAAATAGCCAAGGGACTTAAGGCAAAAAGAGTAGAGTTCAGAGTTGGTGCTAACTTAGCACATGGCCAGGGGACTCCACAAGCCATGAGCAGAGCAGCAAGGCACAAGTGACCTCTGTGAATATCACACTTGGTCAAAGGCCAGAGTCCATGTCAGGAGAACTGTGAAAATAAGCAAAGGCCACCCAAGTGAGAACAAACAGAGGCTATTTTTTCAGAGCTTGCTATACCAAGGAAGTAAGATCCATGATTTAGATCAGCTCTATGATTTAGATTTGGCAGAGTATGAAAGGAGGCAGAGGAGAAAGAGAGAGAGAGTGTGCGTGTGCTCACACTAGAGGGTGCTAATTAGTAAGGCATCTATGTTATTGGTTTTGAAGCATATTTGGCTTAATCTGGTTGGTCTTGGGTTGAAAGCAGGGGCAAAGTTGATAATTGTTATTTAAAAAAAGTCCTGTTTGTTTGCAACAAGTACTGCAAAGATTGTGGTTTGACTTTCTCAGCTGGTTGCTACAGAAATTGTAAGTCATATATTGTCATAAATGATCTGGCTATTGTCCATTTGTATATTCACTATTTCAATGTTTTTGTTGGATAGTTAGAATCTCTGGCTCTTCTCAGGACAACGGTTCCCTGTTTTGGTGCTATTTGGAGCAATTGCTCCACCTGAGAAGAAGGATAAGGGTGTGCACTCCATTTTTGTGTTGCCCCACCCTTAATCCTAACCTGAGCAACTGCTACACCTGGGGAAGAAGGGAATGCTTTTTCAACCTAGGAATTCCCCAGCCAGGCATAATAAGATTCATAAGTGATCTAGAATAACCTAAGAGTAATTAATGTGCCATTAGCTTGAATCTGCATTGCGGTTCACTCTCCAGGTGGGCTTTCTTCTAGGGAGCTCACATACACAGATGGAATGTTGAGGACACCTGTTGATCATTTGATAATAACCTACACCTCCCAAGAGCCCTCCTTCAGATGGGGCTAATAAAAGGAAACAATCTGAAAAGTCAAAGGGAGTAGTGAGTGGGTGAGTCAGTCAGTCAGTCAGTTGGTCTGTCTCTCTCTACTCGTGGACACAGACCTGTTTCATTCTACAATAAAGAGCTGCTCTTTTGAAACTGCTCCCTGCCTGAGACTATTCTGTCGTATTGGCCTTCCTGGTGATTTTTCCAAGAAAGGAGTTAGAGGACCAGGATAATAGTCTGACACTTTGGTGTGTCTGGTCATTCTTTGGCCAAGAGCACACAAAGAACAGAGGGCAGACTCCGACCCTGACATCTTTGGTGCCAAAACCTGGGATTCTGACTTATTTTTTTAAGATAAACTCTTGTCAAATTTAGTCTTATTTCAGAATTATTTAACTGGAATACAATTAAATGTGTATATATTTATAGGACACATTGTTAATTGTGTCACACTATATATCAAATTCCTATATCATTCCTATATCAAATTTCTATATCAAATCAGTCAAGGCTCTCCTAAGAAATAAAACCAGTAAGATATATTAGGTCTTTAAATATGACCTAATATTTCAGACCTAATATCCGATTCGGACCTAAAATTAGACCTAATGTCCGATTTCAAGTAAAAAATTTAGTTTATTATATCTCAAACAAGAAGCAGTACAATTAATCAAAGTATGTGCCTAAACTATCAACAGTTTTGCCATCTTAGTAGCTTGTTTATGCCAGGAGCAAAGAAGCCTGGAAATTGAGTGGTGATGAAATCACAAAAGGCGTTTTCCACAGCTTCTTGAGATTGGAATATATTTTCTTTCAAGAAGCAGTCCAAAGGCTGGAAGAAGTGATAGTCAGTTAGTGCAAGGTCTGGTGAATACAGCGGATGACAGGGAGTTTCCAAGTCCAGCCTCTGTAATTTGAGCAGTGTTGCTTGTGCGACATGGTCAAGCGTTGTCTTGCAAGAGAATTGGCCTGTCTCTATTGATCAATCTCGGCTGCATAATCACAAGCATCCTCATCATTTCATCCAACTGGTTGCAGTAGACATTCACTGTAATTGATTGACCAGGTTTCATGACGCTTCAGTGGATAATACCAGCACTGGACCACCAAACAGACACCATTAGCTTTTTTTGATGAATATTCAGTTTTGGACTGTGTTTCAGCACTTCGTCTTTACCCAACCATTGTGCTGAATGCTTCAGTTGTCAAAAAGAATCCATTTTTCATCACACATAACAATACAGTGTCGAAATGGCCCACCTTTATGTCATGACAGTAAAGAAAGGCAAGCTTCGAGACGATTTTTCTTCTGACATTTGTTTAATTCATGTGGTACCCATCTATCCAGCTTCTTTACCTTGCCGATTTGTTTCAAATGGTTCAATATTATTGGAATAGTAACATTGAATCTTGCTGCTAAGTCACACATAGATTGAGATGGATTCGCTTCCACTACAGCTTTCAGTTCATCATTATCCACCTTGGTTTCAGGTCACCCACGTGGCTCATTTTCAAGAGTAAGATCACCAGAATGGAACTTCTCAAGCAATCCACATACTGTGTGTTCATTATCCACATCCTTCCAAAACACTTTGTTGATATTTCAACTGTCTGCACTGCAGTGGTTCCACAACAGAACTCATATTTGAAAATGACATGAATTGTTGACTTATCCATGGTTTCACAAAAATTGCTATAAAAATTTTTTGAAAGATAATCACAAGCCAAACTGTGTGTTTGAAAGAATAAGGATGACCTTCACAATAAAAATAAAACAAGAGTGTCAAAGTGAAATGTGAGAGAGAGAGATATCAACTATCAAACTTAGTACTTAAGGAAATCAGACATTTCATACTTAATAACCTTAATATAAGGAAACATATATGTCTCTGATTTATTTCAAGAAATTGGCTTATTCACTATGACTGGCTTATGAAATCCACAGGGCATACCAGCAGCTTGGAACCCTGAGGCAGGAGTGGATACTACAGTCTTGAGGGAGAATTTCTTCTTCCTCAGGAATAAACCTCAGTTTTGCTCTTAAGGTGATCCAACTGACCCAATAAGGCCCACCCATATTATCAAGAAAAATCTCCTTTACTTGAAGCCAACTGATTTTAGCTTTTAACCACATCTACAAAATACTTTCACAGCAACACCTAGATGAGTATTTGATTGAATACCTGAGTACTATAACCTAGCTAAGTTGACACATAAAACCTACCAAATATCTACAACCAGGAATATTCTTTCAGTTTTATCAATTCTGTCCTTAAGATGATAAATTTATCATTGTAAGTGTAAAATGATAATTTTATCATTTTAAGTGAAGTTTCAGCTGGCTTTTTTGGTAGGTTTTAGATTCCCCTATGTAATTTCTTTTGCATATGTGATAGAGGTCTTTATAAATTGTATATTATGACTGTCATTACAATTATAAAGGAAAGCAATTTTAATATAATTATGTTGAACCAATCACCTTATTGGAGAAGTACCTTTTTATAAAAATATTTGTCTCTATGTGGAAATGCAGGTGCATCATTTATGCTATATTCTAACATTTTTCTTATATAAAGAGGCACTAAGAATTTAAATTGCTACAGGTGCATTTTAGTGCCATTAGTCTTATTCTAAATAAGGATAAAACTACACGTGAGGAATTTTCGTTGAAATGCTGGGAGTCTTTCTCTCTTTATGATTGCCTTTCATTGTATTTTCATATGTATAATAGAAAGTAGACTAATGGAAATTATGATCTTCTTGAGGAAGTATATCAAAATTTAGATTGCTGGAGGCACTTTCCTAAAGTTAAATGGTATAGCAAGCAGATGATAAAGCTAAAGATAGAAGGACAGACACCATCCCCTGAATATTAACTTCAGCACAGCATGAAATCCTCAGAGGGTTGGAATTTTCCATTAGGCAATGAGACTCAGTTGTATTCTACATGGAATTTAATTCCATTGGTTACATTTTATTTACTCCTGATAGCATTAACTCTCAGTTTCATTTATTTGGCTTTTCTCAGATTTTCCTATTTTTCCTATTTTTCTCAGATTTTCCTATTTTTCCTATTTTCCTATTTTTCTGTATAATATGGATAGATATCCCACATTTAAATTTCCCAACAATAATTTAAAATTGTGTTCATATTATTCTAAAAAATAAATTTTATTTTTGAAGACGAAGAGATGCATTAAAGAGGAAGATGCATTAAAGGCCAAGGCCTACAGATTTAAAAATTAATTCTTTCATTTCCATTGCAAAACACCCAAATTATTGAAAAAACATGTTGAAATTTTTACAGTGCATGTGGAATAGTGTATTTACTAAACATTCCTCTAAAAACACAACTCATTAATTTACTTCGTTTCAATATCATTTATTCCTTTTCATAATATAGAAAACTCCTAAACAAAATGTAATTTTATAGTTATCTCAATTTTAGACAAAAGCAGACTCCCCCAGAAGGAGTAACATATGGTAACAAAAATCCCCAAAGTTAGAGATTCATGTTGCAGTGTTGCCTTTTCTTTTTTTTCTTTTCTTTTCTTTTCTTTTCTTTTCTTTTCTTTTCTTTTCTTTTCTTTTCTTTTCTTTCTTTCTTTCTCTTTCTTTCTTTCTTTCTTTCTTTTCTTTCTTTCTTCTTTTTTTTTGAGACAGAGTCTTGCTCTGTCACCCCTGATAGAGAGCAGTGGCATCTTCATTGCTCAGCGCAATCTCAAACTCTTGGGCTCAAGTGATCCTCCTGCCCCAACTTCCCAAGTAGCTGGGACTACAGGCGTGTGCCATGACACCGGCTGATTTTTCTATTTTTAGTAGAGTCAGTGTCTCCCTCTTGCTCAGGTTGATCTTGAACTCCTGAGCTCAAGTGATCCTCCTACCTTGACCTCCTGGATTGCTAGGATTACAGGCTTAGGCCACTGTGCCCAGCCAACGTTGCCATTTCTACATGGTCTTTAAGATAATATTACATAAAAGTGTGACCAAAGGACTGAGCAATAGAATCAGTGTCTAGTTTAAGTAAATAGATTATGGTGGAAAGCAACAAGCTAAGAATAAAGAATAATATAATTATTATTAAAGAATATATTTAAAGAATAATATAATTGTGTGTGGTAGTGGAGAGGAAGAGGGAGAAAAGAAGGACACCTATGGTTATGGACTTTTTAGTGTTATTGTAGTGTTTCATTTATATGGCCCAACCAGTTATTAAGAAAAGAATTGGAAAAGCTGTTCCTTCTGTTGGAGCCATTTGAACAAGAATTATAAACAAAATATCCACAAGAACTAACAAATGATTGCATTGAAAAGTACTTGCCCTACAGAGAGGTATTCTTTGAACTCATAATGTTTTCATGAAGCCCCCAGTTTGATATACTTGAGGTCAATCTTTTATTTATTTATTTATTTAGATTTAAGAATTGAATCTGTAATTAGTAGCCGTGGGTAAGCTACAGACAAGAAAGAGAGCCAAGCTAAATGCCAATGGTCACCAGGAAACCCAGTGCCGCAGAAACAGCAAGATCAATGTATTGATTTGAGTACACAGGTGGGGATGTTTCTTGAGTGAGAGGCTTCCAGAGATGTTTCCTGGGTACCTCCCTGAGTGATGATGCTGCAAATCTCGGAGGAATGAGCTATATCACCCTAAATCTGCACTCTCCCGTCAGCCATCCCTTCTTTCCTCTGAGTGAGGAATCATTCTGGAAAACCTTGCCAACCTACAAGATTCTGAAAGAAGCAAGAGATTGAACACACAGCCTCAAACCCCTTTATAACTGGCATTAATCTATTCATAAGAGTAGAACTCTCATGATCTAAATATTTCCCATTAGGCCCTACTTCCCCCTCTGTTGCATTGGGGTTTAAAATTTCCAACAATTAATAATCAACCCACATTAAAAAGCACACATGAAAATGATTCCTTTCAACAAAAACACAAAAGGAACACGGTCCTCAAATTGGACACATTATTTTTAGTAATAAGCCCCCAAATGCTGAACTTTCTTTCTTAAACATTTTACTTTTCCTTTCTTTCACATAAATATTTTACTTTGTTTGCCTGTAATGCCTTTGTTCTATCCCTGTATATTATTTAAATCCCTCAAATCTTTGCCCATATTCCCCAAGGTTTATAACTGTAGAGTGACAAGTCACCTGCACCTTTGCAGACACAGGTTTGTTGACTGTAGGGAGCCACTGTCCTACCGACTGAAAAAAAACAAAATCATTAGATTATATTTTTTAAAATTATGTTGCTGTGTCTCCTGCTGATATAATCTGTTACAGAGTAGAGGTAGGTCCTGCTGACATAGCATAATTAAGTGGCAGGCTCTAACAGCAGGACTTCTGACAATATCAATTTAAAATGCTTTTAAATAAACAGATCTTATATGAAAGATGCATGGTATTTTTCATAAAAGAACCATCAAAACACATGTTTATTGTGTATCTGCAGTACTATTCTGGCTCTACCAAAGGAGAGAGAGAAAAAAAAAAAAAACAGCATAAACTCTAAGTGGCCTATCTAACAGAGAATCATTCAGTCACCTGGGTTAGCATGTGTTCTTGTTCTACTAAGAAAAGAAGAAAGAAAACAAAACAAAACAAAAAGCAAAAGCTAACATCAGGGTAAAATCTTAGAGAGGAAAATTTCTACCATTACAATTCATGGAATTCACACTAGGCAAAGCAGGTGTTCTAAAACTTTTAGAATATAAGAAAGGTGCTATATTTCTAATGGTATATATCAAAAAGTATCTATATAAATTAGACTTTTAAAAATGTTTTTTATTTTTATTTTTTTTGAGACAGGGTTTCACTTTGTTACCCAGGCTAGAGTGCAGTAGCACGATCATAACTCACTGTAATCTCAAACTCCTGGGCTCAATGGATCCTCCTGGCTTAGCCTCTCGGCTCAGTCTCCCAAGTAGCTTGAACTATAGGGATGCACCACCATACCTGGCTATTTTTTTTAAAAAAAAAATTGCTGTGGAGGCAAAGTCTTATTATATTGCTCAGGGCTGGTCTCAAACTCCTGGTCTTAAGTGATCCTCCCACCTTGTCCTCTCAAAGTTCTGGGATTACAGGCATGAGTACCATGCCTAGCCTATTTTTTCATTTTTAAGATTAAACCTTCCCCTTATATTTTGCTATGGTTCTCTAAATACAAATAATTAACTTTACAAGAGAATACTTCTGTTGCTTAGATCACATGTGTGGGTTAAATAGCTAAAATTAGTTTTGAAGAAGTTTCCATGGGGAATATAAAATCCTAAAACCTGCTTGCCCTCTTTATAAGTGTTTGCTGTTTCCAGGATTTGTGCTGATGCATTTCAATTGTCTTATAAATTGCACATAGGTACACCATGTTAAACATCCTTTACCATATGTTAATAATAGAAGGATAGATATGATTCTATATATGCAAAAGCCTAGTGCCACCTTTACATACATATTGCAATGAATGATTGCTTTATACTAAAAATCATTTTGTTCTATACTAAAGAAGTCACTAGCATATAAACATCAAAAAATAAGTCAATAGAGTTGCTTAAGGAAATATTTCAATATTTATCAGTACCTAAATGAATTATGCTATAGCAGTTACAGAACTTATTTCTTTGAGTCCAATCCTTGCCATTTAACTAGTGTTTTATTGATTTCAAGTTCATTCTAAGAAATGTGTAAATGTTTCTAGAATTGGGTTGTTGATTTTTATTTCAGTCTTCTAGTGCCCAGCACATGGCCAATGTAATTCTGATTATTTAGTAAAATGTTTGGATTGATATGATCTATTCAAACCAGGAAAACATCCACATCAGGAAAACAGGAGAACAGAAACTACACCCTTTTATCGATACTGAGAATTTAATATAAGGAATTGGTTGAACAGTATTGAAGGATTAACAAGAGCAAGAGCAACTCACAGCTCTAGGGCCCAGAGAACAAAGGGAAGAGGATAGGGTTATTATTAATAGAACCCAGAAGCTTATAGAAGGGATTGTTAAAAGTTCAGCCTCATATCTCTGAAAAGAAGGTGTCACCTTTTGATGTTGATATATCTAAGAGACTGCAGAGGTTGGCTTAAGAAACTGGGTAAATCAAACCTGAGAATTGAAACCTATTGCCACTGAGACTCTGCTAAACAATGGTAGGAGAAAGAGGCAAGTCTCTTTGCCCCGCTCGTACCTCTGGGCATCCGTTTAGTGCCCCCTAATGGCAGATCCTGAGAAGGATTCAGCTGGTAAAGGAGAACTGTGGTTTGTAGAATCTTATCCCTAGCATCACAAGGATGAGTACTTAAACAAGGATAAGTAAGAGCTAATACATAATAGCTCGGTAATCAGCACACTGATATACATCCCAGTTTTTCTGAGAGTTCCAATTCATTTTAATCTCCATTTTACTCTCAAACATGTTGTGGTATGGACGACAAATTATATGGGCACTCTATAGATAAAGCTATTTATCCAAATTGAATCAGATAAAGTCTCCTTTGCAAATAATTTCTGAAGATGGTCGCTTTCAATTTCTGTCCTCCTGTTTTTACATGCTGCTTCTCACATGAACACTTGGAGTCTACGTTCCCTTACTTTGAATCTGGGCTGATCTTACTAACTTGTTTAATGAAAAGAATATGGTGATAGTGACACTCTGGGCGTTGTGAGATTAGGTCATAAAAAGCCTTGTAGAGTCTTCTGGGATTTCTTGAAATGCTTACTCTTGGGAAACTCCCTCTCAGAACCCAACCACCATGCTGTGAGATACCCAAGCCACATAAAGAGGCTACGTACAGGTGCTACAGAGGAGAGCCCAACTGTTCCAGCTAACAGCAAGCATCAAGTACTATGTAATAACCTCTTTGAACGTCCAGCTAGGTTAAGCCTTCAGATGATAACAGCCCCAGCTGACATCAGTTACCACCACATGAGAGACCCAAAGGGGAATTGTTCATCCAGGCTGGTTTATCCCTTATGAACATTAAGATAATAATAAATTGTAGTTTGGAGTCATTATGTTTTAAGGTGTTTAGTTATGCAGCATGGATAACTAGAACAGCCTCCCTATATAGTTTTCCAAAGACTTTAATTATTAATATGCGGGCCATCAAATAAACTTATCTCTATCCTCATCTAACTAATGCCAAGTTTGTCAATGAAACAATAAAAATATTGTTTTCCTCGTCACAGTTTCCTATATTTTCTACTCAGCCCTCCACCCAAGTAGATTCTAAATATTTGAAAGGAAAGGCTCATGTCCTAGTTTGCTTCTGTATCTCCCACTTGATAACTGACTATTAACTAGGTGTAAGATTGTATTATTTTTACTGCTGCGTAAGCACTAACTTCAAAATCTCATCTTCATGGGTCTGCAGGTTGACTGCAGTTCACCAGAGCAAGGCTGGGATTTGACTACACAGCTCTGTTATCAGGATGGAGTTTATATGGATTTGCATTCAAGTTGTAGGTTGGGTTGAGGGCTATTCCACATGTGTTTTTTCTGAGGCCAAGGCTAAAAGTTGCTGATGTCATGCTCTTCTCATTGAGAAACACTGGAGCACAAGAGCCAAGGCAAAATACCGCAAACACTTTGGAAGCTTCTCTTGATCGCACCTGCCAACACTTCACACACCAAAGTCAATCACATGATCTATGACTTCAGTGGGGTAAGGAGGTGTATACTTTGCTTAAGTGGGAGCACAGAAAGTAAATATTTGCTGGACAATAATCTTAATATATTATCACAAAGATCATCAAAAATGTCTCATAATTGATTCTGAAATCCAATTAACCACCGGTACTGCCCTAGCCGGCCGCGAAAACTTCCCCACAGCTGGCACTTATAGTCCACAGGCAGGCATCCTCAAACTATGGCCTGCAGTCCACATGTGGCCCGCCGAGGACATTTATCCGGCCCACCGGGTGTTTTTGCCGCCGCTGCCTGTCCTGCTTAGCAGCCGACTTGTCCCGGGCCCACAGTGCGCATGTGTGGAATGTGCCCCGCACTCTCCAATGGCCTCCAATGGTCTGAGGGACAGTGAACTGGCCCCCTGTTTAAAAAGTTTGAGGACCCCTGGATAGTTTGTGCTGTGCATTGATGATGAATCCGTTTTGCTCTTGTGTGATGAGGAAAGCTTTAAAGCACTGAAAGCTTGTTTTACTTCACAGGCAGCTTTAGGAAAATAACTATAATAACTCCTACTAAGGACTTGTTAAAAGGTCACAGATTTGTAGTAACTTATTAGCTGAACATACACACTGCAACTGCAGATATAAAATCTGTAAAAGTAAAAGCTTTTGGCTGTCAAATAAAGTCGACACTCGGCTGTGCGCATTCATCTGTGGCTGTCGACTATAGTCGACGCTGGTACCAAAGTGGCTAAAACTTGCAACATTTATATATGAACATAATAGTAGATTTATTATATTTTAAATATATGTGTAGACTTGCAAACTATTTTAAAGAACCAGGAATAAACCTGAATCTTTGTTTCAGAAATATACATATGAACTAAATAGAATATTTCAGGTAAAAATATACATGGGTGTGGCCATGATAATTAAACCACCAAAGTGACATTATTCTACCTCAGTTAAAGGTAATGCCAAATAATAGGTCACTGATATTTAGCATGTAGTCAGAGAGCAGCTGACATCCTAAATTTGTGTTTTTATATACTATTTGTTATTAGGATTACTTATTTAAATGAATACTGGTCAAAATTTAAAGGCAAGCACTTTGAAGCACTGCAAGTAGACCTTGTAAAAAGTAACTGTGCTGGGAAAAAGGTGTACTGTAGGATTGCGACACTTTTCTTCTCATTTTTATAGTACCACATTCTTTTATAATAAATCCACTGACATATTAATACCTTCAAGATATGCCATTAAAATGTAATGAGTTTAGATATTATGGACATCCATATTTGTCCCAAATGAACACTTAGAAACACAGGAAGCATCAACCATATCTGCACAGTGAATATTATTAAGTTGTATAAATCGTCAACTCCAAATACTTTATATTTCCTGCTGTAAATCAATGATTAAAGTTAGAATGATGCATTATTTTAATTCAAAATGAATTGTTGAGCCTGTCTAAGACTTATAAAATAATCCATGATAAATCTCTATACTATTAAGGTAAGGATGTAACCTAAAGTGTGAAAATAAATAACTATAGGAAAAAAGTATTTTATATCTGTTGAGTTAGATTTGTGCACTTAAATATTTATAGACTATGGTTTGTCAAAATATCTTGGAATTTCTTAGTAAAAGTATTATTGAGACACTAGAAGCCTTATTTCTGACAAAATACTATTCAGTCCTGGTCTCCACACTTTTAAGATTTTACTTATATTATGATCTAATACAGGCAGAACTAATCTATAGTGGAAAAAAAATGAAAAGTGAGGTTTATGGGTGTGAAGCATTAACTAGGAAGGCTGATGTAGGAGCTTTTAAGTGTGGTAGAAATAATCTATAGTGAGGTTAAAGGTATAGATTACATGGCTGTGTGTATGTCAAAACCATTGAATTGTACACTTAAGGTTAGACATTTGGAATGCATTCAGTTTTGGTCAATAATGAGTGAAGCTACTGTGAATATTTTTGAACATTTCATGAATATATATAGATTATATATATATAATCTATATATAGAGAGATTATACACTGAGAAGTGTAATTGCTGGGTGTATTAGTCCACTCAGGTTGCCATAACAGTATCAGAGACTAAGTGATATAAACAGAAGAAATTTATTTTCTTGGACTTTCAAGATCAAGATGCCAGCAGGCTTGGTTTCTGGTGAGGCCTCTCCCTTTAGCTTACAGAAGGCCACCTCCTGGCTGTGTTCTCTCATGGACTTTTCTCTGTTCATGCACATTCCTGATGCTTCTACCTCTTCATATAAGGACACCAATCCTATCGAATTAGGGCCCCAAGCTTATTTAAGCTTATTTAACCTTAATATAACCTTAATCAACCCACTTAACTTTAATTACTCCCTTAAAGGCCCTATCTCTAAATACAGTCACACTAGGGGCTAGTGTTTCAACATATGAATGTTAGAGGGACACAACTCAGTCCCTAACAGTAGGTCATGGTGAATATTTTTTTAAATGAAAAAGGAGTATCTTGGAATTTCTAGGGGTGCTTTTTGGTTTGAAACAGGCATAGGACCCTCTATGTCCAAATCATATTTATGGGACTATAATTCCTGCAGTACCTTATTTTAAAATTGTGATTTTAGTGTCTGCCATATGTTTTATAATCCAAAATTAAAAGGCAACATATTGCACTACTCCTCAGACATAGATCGCCACATACATTTGACAGCCCTACCATAACAGCTACAACTGTGCTTTGGTGACCACATCTGCTATAGCAATACAGTGTGCCCTGTTGTCCAAACTCAAATATATATTACTGTTTTACACTTTACTTAACTTGGAATACATCCATTTATAAATCAAGGCAGCATGAGGATGCTACAAACAGCATTAACTTAGCCAAATGCAGAGTAAATTCTGAATCTCAGCTCAACCTTGGCTGTACATCATCAGAATTCCCTGGGGAGCTTCTAAAATCCCTATGGCCATTCTGTACCCCAGACAAATTAAATCGGAACCTCTCAAGGGGAAGAACCAGGAATTGGCTTTTCTTTAACTTCCCAGGTGATTTTTACGTGCTGCTATGGTTGAGTACCACTGATCTATTGCTTCAAATAACCACAGTTCACATGAGGACAACTTTATCAAGTCTGATTGTTCACTCACCCTTATTTTTAGTCTCTTGCTATTCTCCCCCTTGCAAGCAAAGTGCGGCTGGTACTTATATTAATGATTAAATATTTAAAATTAACTAGCTACATATGTATATAATATATTAAAAGGATATTATGTCTTATTAATAAATGAATCTTATATTCTGTGAATTTTCCACTTACAGGTGGTCCCCAAAATATTAAATACAACAAAAATTTGAAATTAAAACTTAAAAGTAAAGTATATTTTAGCTAAATATTTTGTTTTTGGAGAGGTAAATTATGCATAAGAAGGAAAGGAAGGCTAATATGAACTCTGTAATACTAAATTAGAGTCAGAGCCACCAGTAGGAACTAATTGTTTGATTTAATATATACACAGGTGGATAGATATCAAAACAATTGTGGATATGTTTTTGTAGAGATAGATTATTAAGCCTATATATTAATCATTTGTTTGTTGGTAAAGCCTAGAAACCATGATACTCAGGCAATAAGCACACCCAGTGCCCAGATGTTAGTTTCTAAATGCCATTCTCTAATAAAAGAAACCAGAATTCCTCGGAGAAGTGACCGATTTCAGCTCTGGGGCAGGGAAAATACAAGATTAGCCTGGAGTATCCGATAGTACCAGAAAGTAAAGAAGTGCTCCAAACACAAAGGAATGAAGACAAGTTAGACGATAAAGGAGACAAACTAAACAATGGCCAAAGCTGAAACAATTAGAGCAAAAAAGGAAATAGCATAGTATTGAATTATCACCCAAGTTGTAAAATAAATATACATGATATAAATAAATTACTGAATAAATAAATGATGGGAAAGAGATAAATCTTTCTTACGGAAGAATTTTACTTAATATTATATAGGTAGATACTTCCCTTTCCAGGAAGTGGAGCTTACACACACACACACACACACTCACACTCACACACACTCACACTCACACACATATGCAAATGCACACACATATACACATTTGAGGATGGGCTTGACTTAGTAACTTGCTTCCAAAGAATGAATCAGTGAGGAGAGAAATAATAACTTTATACTCAAGAAACCTGGCAAACAATACTTTAACCAAGTGACGAAGCTTGACATTACCAGTGATGTTGTGTGGATATTATGTACTCCCTGATATGATATAACAGGAAGGGCATTTCACCTTTGTGGTATTCTCTCTATAAACCCATAAACTCAGTTTAGTCATTAGAAGAATATTTAAAAACCAAGATTGGAGGATATTCTGCAAGGTATCTGGTCAGTACTTCTCAAGATATTGAAGGACATGAAAAAGAAAAGGAAAAACGGAAAAAGCTGTCCTGGGCACAGACTGGAGAGACATAACAACTAAATGCAATGTAGCACTCTAGATTGGTTACCAGAACAGAAAGAGAACATTAATGAGAAACTGGTGAAACCGAAATGAAGTCTGTAATTTAGATAAAATACCAAATTCAGTTTCTTAGTTTTGCCAATGTATGATGTTAACAATGGAAAAAAATTGGACAAGGGATATATAACACCTCTATGTACTATCATTGCATTTTTTATGAAAATAAAAAATTATTTCAATACAAAAGTTTATTAAAATATATATGTATTTAGAAATATACACCTCTAAGCATAGAAGCATGGATAAATAGAGATTTCTTCTTTTGCTATTATTAAAGAGTATATTTAAAAATGAATAAAATGTGATAGCCATTAAAATTTAAATTGCTCTTTTACAATACGTAAAATTGTATTTTATACTATTCCCAATACAGCTGCTTAAGGACGTATGCTATGCTTGTTCTGTGTATAAATCAAGCATGGAAACAACCCATTTAGGTAAATGTTTCTTTAGAGCATTTTTTCACTATTATGTGGATCTGAGAGCCTAAGTATATTGAAGAAAAGGGAGGAAATCAGTTGTATAAATTCTTTGTCTTGTCACAGATTTATTAGAAGGAATTTTATTTCTCTCAACAACTCTCGGAACTGATTTCAATTTTGCAATGTTATTTCTTTACAAAAAGAGTTTAGCTAAATATTGCCACTTTTTCAGCATATATTGCCTCTATGAAATTTTATTTAGGTCTTACAATCTACTTGGTCTAGGAAATGTTTATGAAATTACATTTCAACTTTATTTGAGTTTTAATTCTACTAAACCACAGTGGGCCTAAGGATTGCATGAAAGAAACTGCTGCGTGAAATTTAAGGCTGCAGCTCATCAAGAGCTAGATATAAAGTGTCAACTGAATGGGCTCTTTGAAAATTGAAAGCAAGAGGACACTACAACCAGAGAGCTCCAGAGATACACATAATTACAGCAAATTAATGTTACAGTTTTACGTGTGGTACATCTTCTTTCACAAATTGAATAGAACAAAGAAGGTCCTAGTTTTTATTTTTCATTTTGTGTGTGTGTGTGTGCTCTCCCATCTCCATTATATTCTTTTCCTTTTCATTCACCGTCTTTTGCTATTTTCTAGGTTTATTTTCAAATAAGAGAATAATATTTTGTTTTCTAATGATCAAATAGTTGAGAAAAAGAAACATTAGAAGGGAAATGACAATCAACTATAAAGTAAATTCAGTCAACTTCTCAATAATTGCCTTCATTTCTCGAAACACCTGTGCTTGACCATTACTTTGATGATTCCCCAAGGAACCGTTCTTCCCAGATTTCAAGCCGTATGTATCTCCCTTCCCACTGCTTGACATAAAAACAAAATAAAACAATAGACATGACATTGTACCAGTTCTGGGCCTAGCCTTTAATTGTCCTAATAACTTCCTACTTTCTTGTCTTTGGAATGCTGGTTTTAAAATGCTCCTTCTTCAAATCCAGTCACTGTGCTGTGAGGCAGCCCAAGTAGTCACGTGGAGAATTGCGGCTCCCGACTGACAGCCACAGCTGAGATCTAGCTGAGCCTCCAGATGAGTGTAGTCACCCCAGCACCGATCTGATACTACACAGAGTGAAAGAACAAACCCGTTAACCCGTATAATCATGAGGAGTAATAACTCAGTGTTTTAAGATACCGAGTTTGGGGATGGTTTCTTTCACAGTAATAGATAATTATAACAAATTTATAGTGAATACTTAGATTTATGGAAGAACCGTTTTTACATATGGCTTTTAGGATGATTGCTCCTATTGTCAATGAGTAACTGAGACGAGGAGAGATAAATGAGTTTGGAAATAGCTCTGGGAGAGGGTGCAATATGTTAATTCCTCTTACATGATTAAGTTATTTCTGAGAGGAATTAGGAGGTCTTTAACCCAGTAATCTACATCAGTAGTCTAGGACAGTGTTACTCAAAATATAGTTCTCCAATTGGCAAAGTTAGTATCATCTGTAAGATTGTTAAAAATACAGAATATCAGGGCCCACAATAGACCTACTAGGTTAGAATCTACATTTCAGCATAATCCCTGGGTGACTACTTTACATATGGATCTAATAATAAGTGATGTGATGAAAATGAAATCACACAGTTTACCTGATAGTGTGTGAATTTATTTTCTTTCCAACCAAAATCTTTTTTCTATCCAGACTAATGCCTTCTCAAACACTAAATTACCTAAGTCAGAAACCAAAGTCTAATCATTGACTTCCCCTTTCTCGTTTCATGTGGAAACCGTAAACTGTACCTCTCTGCCATATATTATGTTCTCCTAAGGCCCACACCATCACTTGTCTGATCTACTCCAATAAGTACCACCCTTAGGTGGGCCAGCAAGGCCCCTGCCTGGATCGTATGCCTCCAGGGCCCCATGCTTTAGAGGCTTTCATCAAAAGGTTTGAGTCCTCCTCTGGTGGCTAGGAGTGACCAGGGCCAATAATGCTATCCAGCAGGGCACCCAGAGACTGGGTTGTTGTTCACACAGGCCTCAATCCACTTCTCCTCTTCAACAATATACTTGACCCCCAGCCCTTCATCCCACACCCATCACAACATGGGGTCAAACAGACGCCCCAAGGAGCTTCAGGACTCACTACTTCAGAGTCATCCTGGGGCCCTAGTTCCCAAGCAGGTTGTTCCTGCGGGTAGGTGTGGTATTTCTTTTATTGGATTGCATGAGATTAGGCCCCAGAATGGTGTCGATATACTGATTTTAGTGATTCCCATTCACATAGGACATAGGATGAGTTCAGAGCACTAGAGCTTAGTTCGAGGCTATCAACAGCCCACAAAGGACCATTGGGCTTTACGGTATGTAGGCCCATGAGTCAGCTCTCTCCTGTCCGTGTTCCCACTCTGGTGCACCTCCAGTCTACAGCACCGGAGGGTGGCAGGAGTGGTATCAGATGTCATTTACCTTATGTCCACCTTCCCACCTCCCCTCTCCCAGGTCAATCATAAGCCGTGCTACGTAAATGACACCACTCTTCTCACTCAGGCCACAAGCCCCTCTCCTATCTTCCCCATCTTTCCCATTTGTGTCAGTATGTGGAAAGGAGAGATGCCACCAACATTGAAAGAGAACATAGTCTAACAATTCACTGATTATAGCCCAAAGAGATCAAAAGAGGACATAGTTCTGCATTTACACTATAAAATGATGGACAGAGGATTTCACATGACCAGAAACTAATTATCTTTCATATTTTGCAGCATTGTCCAAGCAAGACTTGCATTTGTAGTCATCATCAACTAAGCAGAGTAACAACATTGGAGCAAGTCAGTGGAAGCCAGTGTTCGTGATGGATGATGCAGTGCCACAGCTAATGATTTACCTGCATTAAATAAATGCTATAAGAGAACTGCAGAGGCAAGATCATACTGTTCAATTAAACATTTCCCCCAGGGCCATGGTATTGAAGTAAGAATAGTGTTGTTATTTTTGGTGGGAGAAATTAAATTAGTCAGAAATGAAACACTGGACATGAAAGAACTCAAAGAGGTGGTTCCTGGACCTGAAGTGGAAGAGATGATACCTGGACACTGCACAGTATCCTCAGGGACTGATTGGATTAACTACCTCTTCTCTCTCCATTATTCTAAATCACTATATATCAGCATAAATTTTGTTTAATCAAATTTTGTTTAATCATATAGACAGGAGCAAAAAATATTTGCCCTGAGCCCTGCACCCCCAAGGGCAGCCATGATAGTGGCCAGCCTCCAACTTTAAACCTTCATTTAATCCTTTTACCCATGTTTGAATTGGTAATCTTTCCAAAGTACGACACTGCTCACTTAATTATCCTGACTAAAATCCATCTAAAGTCTCCTTGCATAGAGGATAAAATTCAAACTTCTTAAATAATTCAGAAAGTCAATGATGATCTGACTTTCCAAATGTATATATCTCTCCAACCTCACTGCTAATATTCTGGCCCCTCACAGTATCCTACAACTATATTTAAATGCTTGTATTTCATGCATATACTATACTATTTCATATAGTTATGCATTTCATGCCTGAAAAGCTATCTTCAAATTTCTATGATTGGATAGTTCTTATTCATCCTTGAAACCCCACATCAGGTCTCCACTAATCTAGAAAACTTTCCTTAAAATATTTTTAAAAGATAACCATTTCTTTCTTATAAAATAGCTCCTCTACAAATAGACATGGTGATAGAGGAGGATTCAAATATAAAAAGATACCGACACATATTCATATGCACCAGAGATTGGTGCCTTTTATGTGTCTATCAGACCTTCAGATTAAAAGCTCTTTAAGGTAAAAGAGTATGTGTTATTTATAACTATATTTTACTGGCATGGTGAGTGATATACATACAGAGATCAAAAGATGAATTTCATAGTGGTTTTGATTTGCATTTCTCTGATGATTAGTGATGTCGAACATTTTTTTCACATACCCATTGGACATTTATATGTCTTCTTTTAAGGGATGTCTGTTCAGATTTTTTGCGCACTTTTAAATCAGATTATTTGGTTCTTTTGCTATTGATTTGTTTGAGTTCCTTATATATTCTGGTTATTAATTCCTTGACAGTGAATAGTTTGCAAATATAAACAGAACTACTATATGATGCAGCAATCCCACTGGCAGGTGTATATCCAAAAGAAAAACAGTCGGTAGTTTGAAGGGATATCTACACTCTCATGTTTATTGCAACACTATTTATAATAGCCAAGATATGAAATCAACCTAAGTGTACATCAATAGATGAATATATAAAGAAAATGTGAAACATACACAATGGAATATTATTAATCCATAAAAAGAATGAAATCCAGTCATTTGCAACAACATGGATGGAACTGAAGGACATTATGTTAAGTGAAATAAGCCAGGCACAGAAAGACAAATATCACATGTTCTTACTCGTATGTGGCAGCTAAAATAATTGATCTCAGGGAGGTAGAGAGTAGAATGATGGTTCCCAGGGGCTGGGAAGGGTAGGGAGGATAAAGAGGAGTTGTTTAATGAATACAAAAATACAGTTAGAGAAAAGAAATAAGATCTAGTGTTTGGTAGCACAATAGGGTGACTATAGTTAACAACATCTTGTTGTACATTTCAAAATAACTACAGGATTGGATTTTGAATGTTCCCAACATAAAGAAATGATAACTAGATATCCTGATTATCCTTATTTGATCATTACACATTGTATGCTTATATCAAAATATCTCATGTACCCCATAAATGTGTAAAACTATCATATATTCATAAAAATTGAAAATTTGAAAAATGAGTTTCAAATAAATAAGTGAATGCATAAGTCTTTAACTGGAACTCCTCCAGCTTATTTTTGTAACATTTAGTTTTATTTGTAATGTAAGATATATGCTTATTATAAATAAAACCTTGAAAAACATAGGCCATAAAAATGAATATCATTCATAATTATTTTATATTAATGTATTTCCCTTAATTTATTTATAAAAATGCAACTTTTTCTAACATCCCAAGGTAATTGCTGAACACTGACAAAAAATAAACTTTTACTCTATTCTTCTACCAATTGAAAGATTAGTAAGGATTAGAAGTAAAATCATCCTAAACATATTTTTGGTTGAAGTTAAATAAAAAATATTTATTTTGAAACTCTTCTTGTCTTTACATTGTAAATAGGAGTAATTATGGATAAAGGATACAGTACTGGAGCATTATTTTTAGTCCAGTTAGATTTCACTGCATGGAGGGAGAAAGAATGAGAAATTATTAATGAAATTTCTCTTCATAATAATGTGAAGTGCTATCTCTTAGGCAGAGTATATTTTTTAATATTCTTTTATCTCTCTGAGAAATGTTTATTTTCCTTAACATAAATTTGGAGTATAATATCATCAAAAATAATATTAATAATTGTTTTAACTTGGGTTTTTGTATGTGTGTGTGCAAATATGTGTTGCCCGGTAGTTTTCCATAAGAAGTTGGAAATTCAATAAAGGAATGAATGAACATATCTTTATAGAATGCTGGTGGTGGAAACAGAAAGAATATTGAGCATAATGTGGCAATACTCCAAAGCTGCCCCCCTATCCTGAAGCACCACCCCCACTTCAACCCTGCCTTGTCCTTGTGGATTATGCCAACTAACACTGCATGGCTGGAAGCGTGCTGTGCAGAGAGGGTTGTGTGCAAATAAATCCCTGAGTGAAACCATCCCTATGGGTAGAAGGTTACGTTCCCCCAAAGGGATTTAGTTGGGGTAGAGACTCTTAGAGAAGAGAAATTAGACTCTCCAAGAGGGTATTCAATTTTAAAGAGACAAGGTGAGAAACTAAGGGTTACCCATTAAGACATTCTGCATGAAAATTTCAGCAATTTTTTTCCTCTGATCTTGGAGTCCAGAAACTGTCATAGCTAATATTCAGCTTCCAGTGTTTTGTTTCCTGAAATTCCATCTGATAATTTTCAAAGACATTGTTATAACACGCAGCTTCGTGGTCAATGCAGAATTGACAAATGAAGCTTTAAAATAAACGAGTCCAGGCTGGGAGCTATGGCTTATGCCTGTAATCCCAGTACTCTGAGAAGCCAAAGCAGGAGGATGATTTGCACTCAGTTTGATTCCAGCAAGAATGAGTCCCTGTATCTACTAAAAATAGAAAAAAATAGCCAAGTGTCCAGGTGTGCACCTGTAGTCTCAGATACTTGAGACACTGAGGCAAGAGGAGTTTGAGATTGTGGTGAGCTGCAATGATGCCACTGCACTCTAGCCCACGCAACAGAGTAAGACTCTGAGACTCTGTCTCCAAAAATAAAACATAAATGAGTCCAGTGTGGCAGTGTCAACACCGGATTGCTGGAGGAGGACAGTAGTCTCAGAATTCCAAGTGGCAATCTCTAGCCTAATTTGAAAAAAAGTGACATTTTGTTATAATTGCTTCACTTACTCCTTAGAGAAATAAAATACTGTAGATATTTCTAAAACTCCCAGAATTCTATTTCCATTTTATTTCCATCAGAAGTAGCCTCTGTCAAAGCTTTGCAAATAATTCATGTACTTACCTTTAAACTTTTACTAGGCAGTACATTGTACCTATAGCGAGATGCAGCATTATTCAGTGTTTTTAAGATTTACTAAAATTATATATAATATTTTTCAAGTTACTGTATTCACTCATCATTATATTTTTTGAGATTTATCCAGATAAATATGCTTGATATCATTTATTTTAACCACAGGGTTGTGTAGCATTTTATAGTCACCCTGCAATTTAACCATCTCTCAGCTTTGGACTGTACCATATTTATATCCTTCCCTATTGCAAACAGTGATGAAATAAATGTTTATATATAGATTACTTTGTGTTCATGTACTATGTTATCTACAGTGTATACTTCAAAATAGAATTGCTAAGTTGTATGTATGTGAATTTTCAACTTTGGTGCTTCAAAATTATTCTCCAAAAACAAGCAACAGCATTGTGAATAAATGTGAGATGGGGGTGGGAGAAGTGGTGTAGTTTTGTTTACTGTGGGGCTTATTTATTTATTTATTTATTTTTGGTCTTTCCAAGTACAATAGAACAAGTTCTCCAAACTGGTTGCACATTCGAATAGCCAAAGAGTGTCTTAAAAGTACCAAACCTTAAGTCCATGTCTAGAGATTCTGATTGCAATTGGGCAGAGATTGGTCCTGGCCATCAATATGATTTTAAAATTGCCAAGCCCCAGAGGATTCTAATGTGTAGTCATGGCAGAGAACCACTACACCAGGTTCTCATATTTTAGCTAACATCAGAATCACCTGACAAAAAGGCTTATTAAAACAAACATAGATTGCTTGGTCCCACGCCCAGAGTTTCTGATTCAGTACTTCTGGGGCGGGGCTTGAGAATTTACATTTCTAGCAAGTCCCCAGGTGATGCTAACGTTGCAGTCCGAGCCTGCACTTTAAGAACATCTCCCTGCATATGAGGTGAGTCGCTGGTACAGTGACTGGTTGCGGGGCCCCGAGAAGCGGTGCTGGTCCTCGAAGGTGCCCCTGGGCCGATACAGCCACTCACAGCCTGCGCCCCCATGGAATCAGCTTCGGCAGCAGGGTCCTGGAGGAGTGGGGGCGCGACCCGGCTTTTGGTGATTTTCAGGTTTTCCAACTTGGGTCCGACTTTGCTTCAGGAAATCAAAGGAGGACTGTGAATGTGCAGTTAGCCCAGAGTGTTAGCGAGGGAGCAGCACCTGAGTTCAGAGGGTGCCACAGCAGCGGTAGCCAGGGGAAGATCCCCACGAGGGAGATGCAGCTTGGGGAACAGAGCTGGAGGCAAGGGCCCAGCCGCCTCTTCCATGGCCAGCCTTGGAGAACCTGGGTTTGACTTTTGTCATGTGAGTTGTTGGATTTCCCTTTAGGAACTGAATGGAAGCAATTTCATTCCACAATGCACCGGTGCTTGTTCTGAGCAGAGGCAGGACCCGTAAAAAGGCCTGGAGATGTTGAGCAGTGTGAGCCATGGCGAGAGATGGGGCTTCAAAGGAAGGGGACAGTGGGGTCCAGAGGCAAGGATATTGTGGGGAGGGGCCACAGGGTAGGAAGATGGGGGAACTTTGAATAAGGGAATTTCAGGAGATAAGGCCTGGACATGGGCTCTGTGGAAGAGGGGCCCCTACGGCAGAGACATGGGAGAGTTGGTGGGAGATGGGGCCCCGAGAGAAGAGGCCTATGGCAAGTGGGCCCCGAATCAGGGGGGTGGTGGGAGACAGGGAAGCACCTCAGAAGATTGTGGGAGATGGGTCCTGGGGTCCCTCCCGCCTGAGGCCTTGTTCCTGCCTCTTGAGTTCCCTGGGGAAGTGGAGCTGGGATGGCAGGAAGACCTTAGCACGGATAACCAGAAACCTGTCTCAAAGTCCTGGCTGTGTGACCTCAGGGAAGTCTCTCCCCTCTTGGCCTAGGTCTGCCCATCTGTCTATGGGAGTTTTCTTCCCCTGCACCAGATAAATAAAGCAGTATCCATGGGCTCCCTAGGAGAGGCCCAGTCTCATGCAGCCCTGCCAGACCAGGCTCTGCCCTGGGATCTTGAGGGGTGCCTAGTGCACGTGGCCCCTGCCCCCTGGTTGCTTCCCCCTCAAATTCGGAAGCTTCTCCTTCACCATTGTCTTACGCATCAGCATGCGCACACACTTGCACGCTCGCCCGTACTCACTGCACTCTCAGCCTCCCAGCCTCCTGGACAGCCGCACTGAGAGGTGGGCAGGCCCAGCTCCTACCCCAGCCCCAACTCTGACTTGCATCTCTGCGCTGTCTTAGAAAGGCTGCCTTCAGGGACGTGGTTTAGCTGCCCAGCCAGAATGGCTAAAATTAAAAGGACTGACGAAACCTAGGCGTGCCAAGGATGTGGAGCAGCTGGAAGGTTCATACACTGTTGCATGATAAGCACACAGCGCTTTGGAAAGGGTCTGGCAGTTTCTATTAAAGCTAAACATAGTCAGTCCCATGACTCAGCGATTACGCTCCTAGGCACGAATGTACCCAGCAGAGTGTGTGTAGTGTCATTAAAAGATATGCCTGGGGGGAAAAAAAAAGAACATCTCCCCAACACTAAAGAATGGGGAAAAGCAGCCTTGACAGTAGCATTAACAGCTAAACTATGATGTCCCTACTTAAACAATTTCACAGACACCAAAATAATTTGAAGTCAGTCTATATCCATAATGAACAAGACAAAAACAAAATCATTATATCATTGTGTCTCAACATATAAAAACTGGAACTCAGTGCAAGCCACAAAAATGATCAAGCATCTTCCTCTCCTAACATGAATGACTGCTGTTTTGTGATTACAACTTTAGCCCCTCTCCATTCTTTCTGCTTTCTATATAAAAGTTATTAATTACTCTCTCATAGAATTACTCCCACTTTTATGCATGACCTAATCCTGCAAAAACTCCTAATATAAGCCCAAATCGCATAACCCAAGACCAAATCCTGTGACAAGTCTCCTCTAACATCCTCTGACTGAGACATCCATGCAGTAAGCAATAAACCCATATTTGTTTGACTACAGATATGTTACTGGTGGTCTTTGGTGGCCAATGACAAAGGTTACCAATAAAGTGGGAGTGGGGCTATATATGCACACATACATACTTGGAATACTACCGTATATAACTTAAAAACTTATTTTATCAGTGTAAATATTAGACATTTATTGTAGAAATAAAGAAGAATAATTTACAAAGGATAAAGGAGAAAAATAACCAAATATCCAATCATATATTGTCAAATTGAGAATATTATTTTACTTAGATTTTTCCCAAATTGAATATTATATAATTAATTAGCTATCAAACTATTTGTAATAGTTAATATTTTTTTTACTTATAATATGTAATAGATTTTTCCCATGTTATTCAATGGGAATTATCTAATTGTAATATTGATAGTAATATTAACTAGTGTTAATATCTACATTAAATAGTTTAACCAGTTCCAAATTTTATCTTTCAGAATAGAAATTCAATATTTTCTAAAACATAAATAATTTTAAATAGCTCCAAATTCTTAATATTTTTCATTATTCTTTTACTTTTCAAGATAATTTTTTTCCTTGCACAATTTTAGAAACATATTTGTAGAAGAAAAATAGCAACATGAATTGAAACTATTCCTCCATTAAACTTCTCCCTTTAAATTCAATAAAATATTAAATTTTAATATTGAATGAATATTGTGATTCCATTTCAGAAAAATATATATGTCTCTATATTATATACATACATGCTGCTATATAAACAGAGGGTTGTGTGTGATAATATTTTCTTACTGCTAATGATATTCTCATTTACATGGCAAAAATTTAGGTAAAAGTAACAGCTCTTTTGTTTTTATATATCTATGTAATAATAGAATAAGTACTACATGTATTTGGTGTAGATGCTTTAATAAACTGCTGGCTTGACTTCCTATAACAATGTTCAAGATTTTTACAACCATTCATCAGTGAAACTTTTCTATTGATTCCTACTTTTTGCTCTGTTTTCATATTTTGAAAACCATTATATTCATGTTGTAAAATTATTGGAAAGTTTTTATGTTATTTTCATAAGCTAAAAAATGTACATAATAGTGAATTTCTGTTATTAAATGTTAGAAAGAAACCTGTCAAATTGTCTTACCTAAGACTAGCATATTGTTTGAAGACTTATTTTCACAGCTTTAAAAATTTTTATTTGAATAATGTTAATATAGCCCATGTTTTCTAAAGTAAGGTAAGCACTTTTCTTTGAAAGTATCTATATGTATTTACTCTCATTTCCTTAATAATAACTAGGACACAATAAATATATATGTCTCAGTGATACCCACAGGCTTGGATATTTTTTTTCTTACATTGAACTTGTTGCCAAAGAGTTTGAATGTCCTTCCTCAGGATGTCACCTAAAGAATAGTCATGTGCACATTCTTTTCTTAAAATAAATATATTTATTTTTATTATACAGTGACAAATTATTGTTATATGTATTTATGAGGTACAAAGTGGTGTTATGATTTTTAAATATAATGTGGAATGATTAAATTAAGCTAATTAACATATCAATCACCTCAAATACTGAATTTTTTTTGTGATGAGAACATTAGGAATTTACTCTCAGTGATATTGAAATGTACAGTGCTGCACTTCTTAATAGGCTAAAAACCCATCCCATGAAGAGAGATCCCCTGTCTGTGATCAGTTCCATTTAAAAGCTATTAAGCTGTTAAGGAAAACAGAAGCCGGAGGCTTCACAGACATTTGGTATGAGGTTTTGTTTTGTTTTTTGTTTTGTTTTGTTTTTAATATAATACCAAATCTAAAGAAGAACCTTAGAGTTTCATGAGAAAGTTCTTTACTCCACTTCACCAAAAACAGTTACCCTCAACTAATACATCATAAACAGGGTTACTAGAAACTTTGCCTACTCCAAGCTAATAGAAAAGACTCCCGGGTATAAAATCTGGATTGACTCCTCTCTGAAACCCAGGTGGACTCACCCACTCCTCTGTGGGCACGAGCACAGTTGTTCCTCACCCAGACCCTTGGATGGCCTCATCCCTCTGCGGATCCTTCTTTCTTGACCTCCCTTTCCCATGGATTTGGACTCATCTATCTTTTTTTTCCCTCTGCGTTCCTAACCTCTCAAAGCCCAACCTGCCCCTACTCTTGTCAACCACAAGAAAGTTTCAGTTATTCTGTTTTATTTATTGCATCATATTTTTTTTTGGAAAGAGCTGGGAAAAAAACTTCTGATGGGTATATACAAACATAATGAGTGAGATGTGCAACGTATGGGAGATGATCATGCTTGAGGCTCTGCCTCGAGGGGGGAGGGGGGCATGGGCAATATACATAACCGTAATATTTGTACCCCTATAATATGCTGAAATAAAAAATAAAAAAATAAAAAATAAAACATTAAAAAAAACTTCTGATATATGAAAGTAGAAGAAGAAATGAAAGACAGTTTATTGTTCTTGTTTAACTTCACATCCAAATTCTTTTAAGATAATTAGATCATTTACACTGGGAAGAATGGCAAATATTAACACTCAGTCAAAATATCTACTCTTTCCCCCTCGCCTAGAAAGCTCAAGCATTTCCTTTAGTCTTTTCCCTTTCTTGTCTTGGGTTTCACATGAGTAACATGTTTATTAATAATCATAATATTGGCTTCGTAAAATGAGTTGGGGAGGGTTCCTTCCATCTCGATGTTATAGAATAATTTCTACTTATACTGTATCAGTTATTCTTTGTAGGGCTGGTAAAATTCGGGGGTGAAACCACTGGGTCCGGGACTTTTTTTTGTTGGAAGATTTTTTATTGCCTCTTCAATTTCTTTATTTCATATTGGTCTGTTCTGGAATTATATTTCTTCTTGGTTGAGCCTAGGGAGGCTGTGTGTTTCTAAAAAGAAAAAGTAAAATAAATGGTGAACTTATACCCTTTGTAATGACCTGGATAGAACTGGAGACCATTCTTCTAAACGAGGTATCGCAAGAATGGAAAAACAAACACCACTCACTCTCAAACTGGAATTAATTGATCAACATTCATGCTCATATATGGTAGTAAAACTCAGCGAAAACCAAGCAGGTGGGAGGGGGGAGGAGTGGACGGGTAAATTCACACCTTACAGTCTTGCATTTCTATCTTCTTTAAATATATTACTACTTCAAGTTTTCAAAACCAGAATTCAAAAGTGATTATTTAGAGTGGTTCTATCAGAAACATAAAACAATTTCTCCAGGAAGAGAAAACTTCTCAAAGTAGTAGAAGAAAAAATTATTAAATTAAATTAAATATTTGTTCTACACATGCCTTTGTTTTCTTGACTATTTTATTCCTCAGATAGTCTAAGTTCCTCCATTCTATCACTGGAATAAATTAATTTTGCTTTTCCACCTTAGGGAGTTCATCACTATTACTGACATATGGCCCTTTATTTTCTATAACAAAGAATTAATTTAATATTCTCTTACTGATCATTAAGTGAATTTATTTTTCAGAAGAAAGTTTCTAATACTGGTCTAACATCTGCTATTTACTTAGGAGGTTAAAAATTAGTTTAATTGACTGTATAGACTAATAAATTCTCAGTAACATTGCTGAGTTTTAATAATTACAAGTATAAGTTTGGCTAAAATCCAATTAGGTTAGAAAGTACAGGAATAAATTACAATTTGTTATTCTTTTAGTTTTATTCTTATTATAGTTCTATTCTTATAGTAAAAAATACAATTTTTATTATCTTTTATTTGGCAGACAAATCATAAAATTTAATAAGATGTACTGTGTGGTGGATGCATTCTCTTTGAAAGCCAAGACCGTCTATCCACAGATCCCAGAATTGTGGCAACAAGAAGCACACAATCCCCCAGTGAGTTACTGGGAATGATGGTAAGTAGGGTCATTCATCTTTCCACCTCTTGGCTCCTGCACCCATGGATTGAGAACCCAGCCAGAAAAGAGTGTTGATTTGGAGTATATACAACATTCTGGGAGATGGTGCCTCATTCTCATGGGATTTTTCTAAGCTGGTGTCTCAGTTGTTCCTTAAAACAGACCATCCATTGCTCAGTCAGTCCAGCAGCTTCAGGGTGATGTAGTTTATGATAGGACTGGCAGATCACACAGTTAGCACGTACTGATGTACTTGCTTCTCTGTAAATTAGGTCCAATATGTTATTATGCAGGACCCTATCCTGGTAGCTCAAATACTTCGGAACCGCTTATGCAGTCGTATTGACTGGAGCTCTACAGGCAGGAAAAGGTAAGGTCACTCATACTTGGAATATGTGTTGACTCTAGTTGTGATGAGTTGGTGTTCCTTCCAAGTGGAAAGGGTCCCATATAGTCAACTTGTCACCAAATGGCTGGTTGGTTCCCATGAGGGATGATTTTTATTCTTATTTCTATTTAATTCCATATTAAACCTTATGTAAATGTAATATAATTAGTAAATATGGTATCTCTGATTTTTATAAAAGTGAACTTTATAAATCTCCATGTTTTTCATCAGACATGCTTTTTGAGAAGAGATGGTATGTGGAGAACTTAATTTACCCAATAAAGAGAGTTAGATTGGGGATCCTCAGGTTTGGTGTTCATCAGTAGGTCCAATGCATACAAATATTTTGTAGTACTAATTGAAAGTTTATTGAAGATAGCTTTAGATATGCTTAAAGTTTCTTTACAGGAAAAGCAGGAAATTATAAATAGATAAGGCCAGAATTAAGCAACTTGGTCTAAAGTTATGTATTTACACCTACCCAGTATCTATGATTAGAAAAAGATTGAGACCTCTTAAAAGTATGCTATTTTTATTCACTATAACTTTTGAAAGATTTCTGACAAATGAAGAAGAAAACAGTATTCCTAGGTGTTTAAAGTAATTAGTACGAAATTAGATTAACCAAATACTTTCATCACATGTTCTTAAGCACAGTCATAATGAAATACCTGAAACTTGTTTTGTTACTCTCAACTCTCAAAAATAAGATATTTGTGAAACATTCACTTTTAACAGTGCATGTGTTTTTTTAATCCTAAACTTCTTAAAGATATTTTCAACTTAGAAATACAAACAAAAGAATAGATGTTTATGTATGCACAACAAGCGCTGTGATAAGGAAGCAGATAGAAACTCCTCCATGTGCTCCTAGACAACCGCTGCCTGAAGAATTTGATTTTACAATGTTATTGAACTTTCTCTTTACTAAGCAAGATAAAATAAACAGTGAGCCAAAATAAACAGGCTTTTGTTTCTTGAGAAGTTGCCTGAATAATACATAAGGCAACGAAAATTAGTCCTGACACCTTAGGCAGCCTTGCCAGGTAGATGGGCCAGTGAAGATCAAGCCCAACAAGCTAAGGGAGGGGCTAGGAGATGCTAGGGGAGATGCCAGACTTAGTTCTGGACATAGGGCTAGGGGAGGGGGCTTGTATAACACATAGGTTTGTTCACAAGACTGTGTGATTCCTCACTTCTGAAAAAGCAACTGGATATGGGAGTCTGATTTGAAAGATGCTAATGAATTATTTGCACAGTATCTATTGTTAGCATCATTTATTCAGAGGGAACATGCCCAGATTATAAGAGCATTTCATTCTGATTCCAAGGTGGAAAATTAGGGGAAAATTGAGGGCTTTGCTCACTTTGTCCTTTTTTGAACACCCTGGCCACATCATTATGCCTCTTCCATCTGTCATTTATGGGGTGTTTTTTATGTGCAGGCTCTCTGCCATGAGCTAAAATACACTCTTTTATTTAATGCTTCACAAAATCTTATGTGGTAGATACCATTATAATCCCCACTTATAGAAGAGGAAAGTCAAATTAGAAAGGATATGTAATTCTCCCAAATTTACCTGGATAGTAAATTTCAAGGGAAAAACTTATTCCCAGATCTGTTTGATTTCAATTCATGCTTTCAACCCGTACTCATTTAGCCCTCATAATTAACCCTCAAAGGAGATTGAGTTTATCCCAGATTTGAAGATGAGGGAATTAAGGCTGTGGGAAGATAAATGACTTGCCAGAGTCAGAGAATTTAGAGGTTATGAAGTGACACTTTCTCCCCCACTTCACTTCCTGCCAGTCTTTTCTTGGTCTCAGCATTTGTGACACCGATTGAACTACTCACTGACACTCCCTGACTCCTTCACGTTCAGTGGCAATTTAGAAATATGTTCCTTTTAAGGGTAGATAAAAATATGGCAAAAATTTATAAGACTATCTTCATTGTGTCGCTATCCACATTCACTTTAATTTACAAGTTGCTCAAATTTAGTCCTTAATTTTGACCAATTATCTGATGTTTTGTATTTCTTGAAACCTGGTGGTCTATCTTTCTATTTTACTCAATTTCTGATGTCTTACGAGTATGGGGTCTTTGGATGTTGGCTTATTCATATGAGACACAGAAGGCATTTGTGTATATTCACTTAATCTGCTTAAATTCTTTACCACCTTCTTAATCCTATTTTGGTTGCTTACTTGTGTGTTTGGTTTTGTACCAGAGTTCATAGTTGCAAATAATCACTTTGGTTGATTTGAAAAGGAAGTAATTTGAAAAGGAAGTAATTGAAAGAATATTGGATGGTTCACAGAATCTCTGGGCAAGCAGGGCACCTCTGGGAAGGCTCAGAAGAATTGAGCGTCTATTCAGCCAGACGCATATCTAAGGGCACTGCTTCTGCGGCCACCAAGCACTGGACATTGGCAGCACACAGGATGTGAAACGACTATGAACATAACAAACACAAAGGTTAGGGTGCTGCAGGGAACAGAAACAAGCTCAGAATAATTCTCTATTCCTGTGAGGAAGACACAGCATCCAATGAAACCCACAGAACATGTCATTGTATTCACTAGGACAGGGGTCAGCAAACTTTTTCTGTAAAGGTAAGATAGTAGGTATGTTAGTCTTTGCAGGCCAGATAGTCTCTTTTACAACCACTCAATTCTACCCATAGAGTGCAAAAACAGCCATAGAAAATACATACATAAATGGATGTGGCTATGTGCCAATAAAACTTTATTTTGGAACACTCAAATTTGATTTTCACAGAACTTTTATGCATCATAAAATAGTCTCTCTTTTTTTGGCCACTAAAAAAAAAACAAAAAAAAAAAAAACAAGGAGTAGGCCAGATTTAGCTTTCAGGCTATAGTTTACCAACCACTGCATTAGCTCATCTCATTAAGATACTCATCATAATGTGGAACTTTAAATTCATTTACATGAAATTCAGATATTCTTACACTGTGAGCCCAAACTTCTATGTCATTAACGCACCAACTTGGCCCTTCCAAGTCTGTGACTGATTGACCCACAAAAGCCATTAAGTGTAGGAATACCTATACCTCAGCTTAGCTTTATTTTCAAATTGAGGTTTGCTTTTGGTTTAAACAATTAGTGTTTAATTTACTAAAGTTATAAGTTTTAAAAAGAATTTTTTCAGCTATTAAATTCAGCCATAAAATAATTTTTCTTCTGTTTATAAGTGAAATATATTTTAAAAATCACTTCCAAGGGTGTTTGGTTCCATCTTACAATATTAAAGAAAGACCTTCAAGTGTTTCACAACACATCCCATTTAAATTAGTTTGCCCATCCAGGAAGAACTCAGACATCATCCCAGTTAATTGAAGTTATTTACAATCATGTTTCAGTTGGGTGTAAGACCTAGAGCTGCTGACATGCATACTGAGTATTCTCAATGAGCCATTTTAAAAATAATTATTATATCTTGAGCCTCAACAGTCAATGGTGGTTGTCTAATCACAAAAGTATGTTAACTCCCACCTAGGTTGATCAGTGGAATGGAATTTATTTTTATCTATTGTTTTTAAAATATGTGCTCATATTTACCCATTTATCATTAATGATGCTTGAAGGGATGATGAGAGCCAAAGGTTTATTTTCTACCTAATGGCAAAGACCCTTGAATGTTATGAAATATATTTTTCATATATCTAGTATCAATAACAATAACTATTATGATACCCTAACTGAATTTTGAATAGCTCACATGGGTTCATCGGACTTGTAGATATCATACTAAAGGCGTTTTATTAAAGCCAGCTGACATGAATGGTGAGCCTGCCTGGAGGTCTGCTTTCAGTGTAGCTTTTTCTTTCCATTCTTTAGAGCCACCTGTGGCTAGTGCCAATATATCACACTGAGGCATCTGTGATTCAGACTCCATTTCTTTCTTTACTTCAGTCAAATGGCCATAAGGAGATGCCCCATGAAAACACAGCTATGCACTGAGGGACAGCCAGTAGTGTGGCATGATAGATATTTGGAAGATCCTGCTTATGAGCTTCCTGATACCCTACATAAGGGATGCTGCTTGTAATCAAGTTTTTGACTGAGTAGATATAACATGATGAGTTAGTCACAGGTTTTATCTTTTGTTCTATAAATAAATCTTAATATATGTGAGATCTCAAGCCAAGATATATTTCTGAGGAGGAGAATATTTGTTTATTCAAAAAAGTCTAGCATTATTTCAAAACACTGGGGGCTTCCTCTGTGATTTTCCTATTGTGTTTGCTACAGACTCCATACAGTATCACAATCACCAACAGAGCATTCAACTACCTTAGGATCCATTGAGTCATAATGGATAGGTTGACATAGTTTGTAGTGCAGCCTAAACCCATTAAAGAGCCTTCTTATCCAGTCAAAGCTAGCAGCATTTTCAGGCACAAGGTTAATGAATAACAGCAAAATGCTCAAAGCTAGTATGCATTGCAACAAAAATCAAAGATACCTACATAATGTTGTTTCTCTTTCTTAGAAGCAGAACTGATCACTCACTTTAGTGATGATATCCTTATGTGCTCCATTATACTGAATAGCAGAAACTCTACTGAAATACATCTTACCAAGGCAAATTTATTCCTGCTACTTCCTGCTCTCCAGTTCCCACAATCAGTGTATTATTAAAATAGTGAGCCAGCATGATGTGGGAGAGTGAGACTGCCAGTATCACTGCAGACTCAATTGTGGCATTAAAGTAGGTAGTAGTGTGATCTAAGATATAATGATGAAGGTTTATTGTTGTCCCTATTAGGCGAAAACAACTTGCTTTCAAAGTTCAAGTCTTATTGGAATAGAGAGAAAAAAAATAAAGTAATATCAGTGGTTACATTTCAGGTGTCTAAGACAGTACTGATTTGTTCCAGCAAGAGTACTATATTTAGAACACGGTCTATAATTAAAGTCACCAGCATATTAGGCTTAACATAATCCATCATTATTCTCCAGTTTGCTGACTATGAAGGCAGATAAGACATGGAGAATCTTATAGTTGAATAAAATATTAAAATGTGTTATTAAACATCAGTAAATTGTACATATATTTGATGATAATCCATGTAATGTGTTGAATGAGGGATCTAATTTGTGGACATGAGTTTAGGTGTTGCTATCTTCCTTAATGATAATGACCAGAATAGCTTTGCTAGTGTTATTGTTTCTTTGCTCCTAATTTAAATTCTGATGATTGTTTCTAACTGGCCAAAGATAGGTTAATGTTCTTGCCCTTGTTGCAAAGAGTCTGTGTGGGTAGGGGAATGGGGGACACTGGCAAAGTGAGGGGGGATGAAGGGGAGGTGCTGAGGGGACTTGGGAACAAAGTATCTTTCTTTTTGTTAGAATGGATGAGGGCCTCTCTTTTCCCATAATAAACTTCTAGAATGTAAGTTTGATAAAGGCATTGACTTTGCCTACTTTGTCATCACTGCATACTCAGTTTGATGTTCACATTTATAGCTAGCATTCCACATATTTTTAATTAATTTTTAAATGAATGAATGGCAGCAATTGCTTAAGTATATTAAGCATTTTTAGATACTAGACAGCAAGAAGAATGACAATTGCTACATGATGTTTTCAATTTTGTTGTCTCCCCTACATTAAGCAGTCTTATTGGTTCTTCTGCATTTACCTATACACCCACCACAATAACCCTTCTCTTTCCACATCTTGACCTAGCTCAGCAGCCAAAAAAATGTGGGCTGGATATTTTGGCATTATAAATTCATAAAGATTCCTAGCTCTAGAGATTACCATAGATATAAAGCATCTACTCATATGGTTTTTTAAAAATTAGAAATAAATATTTTATAATTTTAAAATAGGAAATTCTACTTCTAGAAATTACTCCTAGCCTTCAATGATTAGGTATGGATAAAATAAAAAATCAATATCTCAAAGTATAGCATCCACACTATTTTGGCACATTGATTTTTTTCTAAATTACAACCAATTTAAACAAATATTACTTGCTTATGTACTATCTGTTGCATAAATATATCTCAAATTTTTATTATGTTTAATCTTTTTGTATGTTTTATTCTGTTTTCTTATTTATTCTCTGCTTTGAAATAAAAAATGAATGTAAAAACTAAGAAATAATGTAGGAAACACACTTTAAACATTACTGAGAATTTTAGACAAAATAATGTCAGAATCCAGTGAAGTGAAGACCTTTGAGATACTGTGTAATAAATAGTCAATGACTATTATTGAGTTGTCTATCACTTGAGTTTTTAGCATTGTCACTTTATGCCACTCAATTAAATTTTGCAAATATCTCTACACATTTTGTTTGCTGATAGGGACTACCTACTCCACCTACGTAAGTTAGAGAGAGTATAAAACAGAACATATATCATTTGTTTCTATTGAATCACAAAGCAGGGGGATGAATGGAAGAAGCAAGCTGAAAATCAATTTGATTTTGTAAGAAAAATATGATATGTTAGGTAAGAGTTGATGTAAAGTGATGGTGTGGCTCATTCTGTGTTCTTATCTGCCCAAACGATTCAGCAAAAAGGGATGCATTCAGTTGCCAATACTTTTTGTGATGGTGTGTTAACCACTTTTTAAATCATTTGCTCAATAGATATGAGTTGTTGGGTAGGGATGGATGTGCCTGTCTGCTAAAGATCTTGCACCAATATCTTCTTCCCACAGAAATACACTAAGAGCTATGTCATTCGTTGATAAGCCCAGTAGTTTATGAGAAAATACTAACCTGATTCTCAGCTTCTGGAAGCAGAAATAGAGGGTCAGGATGAGCAAAGATTAGTTATGATTAGTGAATTTTCTCTCCTAATTCCTGTGCACATGTTTGTTTTCTTTTTTCCCTACTGTTCTAGATGTCATTCTTTGCATAAACTTTTAGTAATAGGCAAAATGTAAATCAATGTCTTCCATTTTAATGCTTCCTTTATAAAAGCATAATATAACATTGTTCCTGAACTATTACAATGATAACAAATAGCTAATATTTATTTTCTATCAGTATTTACTGTGCCAAAACCTCTACACAGGTTTTCCCATCTAACCCTCACAATGACACTGTGAGGTGGGTATTCCCCATCACACAAAACCTGAAAACCAGAGTTGAAATAACACCTAATTCCATACAAATAATAACTGGTGAATTTAGGTTTCAAATCCAGGCATTCTGGCTCTCAAGCAATTTCTATTTAAAGATCTAACTTCTGAAAATATAATATAAAGCTCTATCTTAATTATGATACTGTAATTATATCTAAAAATCACTGAATCTTAGTATGTGTGGGACAATATTCTAGATGCTTTATGTAGATTCCTTCTTTTAAATATTAAACAAAGCTATGATATTATTGTCACCATATTATAAATGAAGTAGCTAAATGAAGACTTTGAGAAGCTAATGACCCAAATACAAACAAATGACATTAGTTGAGGTTCGTTAAGTTAGTTAAGGCACCTAATAAGGAACAAGAGAAGTTTTTTGCCTAGGGAGGGTATTGGAAAGGCAGTGGGAAAGTGAAGAGTCTGACCAATGCAGAGAGAATCAGCAGTAAGGAGAGACTAGAAGGTGGGAAGGATAAATTTTGTTTCATGATGTGTCAAAACATCACAATTTTGTCTCACTTCAGCCTGTACCTGTTCATGTCAAATACCTTTGGCATCCACTTTTTGAAAGTAAGATTATTAGCCTATGTTCTATTCTGTGAGTTACTGCTGAAGATCATAGATGTCCACTTTTTTTTCATGTTTGTTAGGTTTTAAAGAAAAAGCACAGTTGCTTTTAATTAAGCTCTGTTAAGAGGAGTTCAGAGTTCATGTGTAATCCTTCCTTTTCCCTCAATGCTAATGAAATAACATATTTTAAAAGATAAACATTTACGAGTGGTAGATATGAATGACACATATCAACTTGGGCACTCTTGCATTATTGCTGCTTGTATTCATTTAACAGATATGATAATATACTTAGTAAGATAAAATAAATTCTGACTTCGGAATAATAACTAGCATCTGTAATGGACTTTGGTAAGCCTATGATAACTCTATGATCTGTGTAGCATTATTATCACACTTTTATCAATGAGGCAGTGGTATATGAAACTAACTTGCTCAGTATTAGAGAAACAATAAATGGGCCAGGTGTGGTGGCTCACGCCTGTAATCCCAGCACTTTGGGATGTGGAGGTGAGAGGATTACTTGAGGCCAGGAGTTTGAGACCAGCCTGGGCCAAATAACAAGACCCCCATTTCTAAAATAAAAATTAGCCGGGCATGGTGGTGTGTACCTCTAGTCCCAGCTACTCAGGAGGCTGAGGCAGGAGGATCGCTTGAACTCCAGAGTTCAAGACTGCTGGGAGCATGACAGTGCCACTGCAGTCCAGTCTGGGCAACAGAGTGAAACCTCATCTCAAAATAAATAAATAAAGAGATAAATAAATAAGTGGCAAAGCAAAAGCTTGAACCTTTTTCTTATGAGATCACATGCTTTATGCATAGCATGATGCAGCTCATTTCAGAGAGCAGAGATTGGGTTCAAATAAGTAAGTGCTGAACCTCCTATCACAGATGTATCCAAATACAGGAAGAAAAACTTACTGCTTGGCAGAGACGTTTATGGGACTCTCACTATAGATGCACTAGTTTCTAAAATGCCTTTGTGAATCATGACTCAGTGTCAGCTGCATGTTATGTGTCTTTGTGACTCTCAGGTTATAAGATTGCAAACTCAGTGTAATGTATCTCCACATAAAAAAAAAGCATCTTAAATTCTTGTATTATGTTTTAGAGTTTTTAATACACTTTTACATTCACAATTTCATTTTATTTTTGCCACAATTCTGTGTGATAGAAAAGACACCTGCTTTAATTTCTTCATAATAAATTTGAAAACTAAGTCCCTGCAAGGAGGAAAGAGACTTGGCCAGATTTTCATAATTAAAAATTCATAGAATTGAGTCTAGACTTTAGTTCTTTTCTGTATATTTTCTGCCTTTGAGATTTGTACCTTATATAATTCACTTCTGCTTTCCCTTATTTTTTCCTGGAACAGAAGAGAAGCATATTTAAAAGCTACATTTCTCTTGAAATGTCCAGTGTCTATTAAATGTCACTTTGTTATCTGTAATTTTATACTTGCTGTAAACCAGAAAAATATAAACATTAACCAGGTAATGAACTATTTTATTTCTGTTGCTATATTGTCTATGTTCTATTTGCCTCCTTTTAAATTTGCTGCTTCATTGCTTTGTGAAGAGACCTAGTCTTAATCTACAAGAGCAGGCTGCCAGCATTTAGTTGGAAAACAATTTGCCTTTGCCTTCGCATGGTTAGTGTTTTACATCTAAAAGAGTATTGACATAACACTTATACCATTTTGATAACACAACTGTACTGACAAGAGAAGTTAACCAAGGAAAGAAAGGACAGCCAAGAGTGTTGCAGGCACTGCTGTCTAATTAGGGGCTATAACAGAACAAGCTAGAAGCTTTGCACAGTGGAAGCTTCCATGAAAAATCAGCTTGCATAGAATTAGAGAACATCTGTAGCTCTGTGGCCTTTATAGTCTTTTATATGTCACCATATTCTCCTACATACTCTGTGATATGTTCCTTGGGGTTAAAAAGACATAAGGACCCTAGATAGAGGCAAAGATAATTCTACATTATTGAAAGTTCCTTTCTTTCAGAGGAGAGGATGTGTTTACTTTATGATTATGAGAAAGAACAACAAACACGCAGTAACACAACCTGATTCCTCACCTCCTAACAGCACACATAAGCTTCTAATCCTTGTAGCTCTACCCAGACTCTTTTAATATACCTATATGCCAGCTCTCTGCTGTGGTACAATGCCATTCTAACCATTCCAAGTTAATGAGGGCCAAAGAGTCGTCTTTTTTTACACAGATGAAATCACCATTGTGCACTTCAAATTGTAATTTAGCAGATGCCTGAAAACTGCAGGTTGGTAATAAAGGTGAACATATGGGCAGTCGCCTCCAGGGATATAGAGCTTCAGATGCTGTGGGGAGCCTTGGAAGCAGAATAAATGCTGTGCACAGTGGAGAGGTCCCAAGTTGTCCCACCTGCACGTGGAGTTGCGTTACTCTGAGGCTGTTGCATTTCTTGTAGTTTAATATTTTGCTGACATCTGACCTTATGGAGGATACAGCAGCAGAGCCTGAGACAAAAAGAATAAACGTTAGTAAAGCGAAGGGGGAGTATGTGTCATTTTGGCTACTTTAAACAATGAGAACCAGACAGTTCAACTCAAACAGGCCTGAAAAATGGGGAAATGTGTTATTTCACCAAATTAGGAGTGGAGAAGGAGAGCAGGCTCCAGGACATGCGGGGAAGTAGTTGAGGCAGGCCCACGAGGAGATCAGCTGCCTTTCCCCATGGAGCCAAGTCCCTTAGATAGGGGTCACCACAGGGGATAAGGAAATTGATAGGAAATAGAGAGAATAAAAGAATACACAAAGACTAAGGTATAGTTTATAGTTTTATATAAAAAGATCAGATATAACAGCGGGGTTACTCAGGAGACTGGACTTATTCCCGGAACGTCCAGCAATATGGTTATATTCACATAGGTTTTTATAATCACAGATATCAATTACCAGTTGTCAGGGTAACACATTTACAGGTCAGGGAATGCAGTTGCTAAAGGAGACAGGTAGTGGGTTGGGGTCAAAAGTCCTCTCAAAGGGCTTCTAATCTATCTAGGTGAACAAATAGGTACAAAGTCTTTCAGAGACTAACTTCTAACTTCTAAGAAGTAGTTGTCAATTAACAAAGGTATAACAAAAGAGGTATAGTGACCCTATATTTCTTTGATTTAGTTATTGTGGACTTAAAGGTAGACAGACAGAAGAGAGCAGGAAGCCCATCTCTATAAAACAGGTTGTTTTTAACCTTTGGGCGCATCTCTGGGCAAAGGGCACTCATTTTCTCCAGCTCCCATCCTGTGGGCCATATTTGCCTTGTCTTGTCTTTCAAGACACAGGGAAGCTCACAGATTTTGAGATACCGGGAAGCCTTCCTGGAAAACATCCCTACCAGAGATTTGAGAGCTCTCCCATGATAGCAGCCTCTAATAAATGAACCATTGAGTTCACACATTCCTTCAGGGCAAAACCTTGCAAACTCCTGTTTCTGTCTTTAATATAGTAATATTGGGTTATACAACAAAATAATTATCTTATGAGCTACATGTCATGAATTCCTCAATCATATTTTCCCAGCAAGGACACTGCAGTCAGTGGGCTCATTCTGTCTCTCTGACCTGACCGCCTCAGCATCTGCTTCATCCCAAAGCTTCAGCATCTTCCCCTCCTCTCACACCATAGTTGCAATATCATCTCTGTGGCAATCAGCCAATCAGATAAACTGAAAAAAGTTGTCATCCTCACTGGAAAGCAAAACATTGCTTAGCTGTAGACAACTAAATTTGCAATGAATTCCTTCAGAGAAACATAGAGAACAACAATCAAAACCAGGCAAATGCCTAGTCTCCAATGTGGCCTTGCAGGTAGGAAGAGAACATTTAGAGGGCATTTATTCTGTGCAAGCATATAACTTGTAGCTTATTACTTAAACTAGAAACAAGCAAGAAAAATAGATATTATTAATCTAGATTATAAAGATGAGACACAAGGTAAAAATGAAATTAATAACTGATCACAGATATAATGGCATCATGACAAATTTTTCCAATCTCAATAGTTCAGATAGAATCAAACACTACAAAGAAGAGAAAAGTATTCTTGTCTTTAACAAAACTTCATTTTATTAGGGCTACCAGAGATCCCTGCATTGGGATTTACAAGGTAGGAGCAGAAGGTAGCTTTTTTATTAATAAACCAAATTCAAGGGGGAATAATTTGAGCTGGAAATTGAAGAATAGGTGGGATTAGGATTGGCAGAACTAGGAAGAAGGGCACCTGAGAGTACAGATTATCTTGATTAACCACTTCGGTACTGCGCTCACCGGCTGCGAAACCTTGCCCACAGGCAGCACTCATAGTCCGCACGATAGTTTGTGCTGTGCATTGACGATGAATCCGTTTTGCTCTTGTGTGATGAGGAAAGTTTAAAGCACTGAAAAGCTTGTTTTACTTTACAGGCAGCTTTAGGAAAATAACTATAATAACTCCTACTAAGGACTTGTTAAAAGGTCACAGATTGATAGTAACTTACTAGCTGAATGTACACACTGCAACTGCAGATATAAAAGCTGTAAAAGTAAAAGCTTTTGGCTGTTGGCTAAAGTCAATGATCGGCTGTGCACGTTCATCTGTGGCTGTCGACTATAGTCAACACTTGTACCGAAGTGGTTAAAACCACCAAATGGGGAAGCAGAGATCAGATTTTGTAAATGAATAGTAATGGGACCTGTTAAAATGTAGGATGATTACAATGAGCCAGACATTTCTTATGCACTGCTTCACAGTCTCTCTACTCATCTCTTATTTTGGCAATGACTTCAGCAGCTAGCTTCACGCATTTTGGGCTGTCCCAGGGCAGCTTATTGTGAGTGTAACAAGTGTGCCTGCCTGAATGCCTGCTGTGAGCTTCTTTCTTTCTGCCCTGGGGCTTCTTAGAGACATGGAAATGGAATATCTGTAGAAGCCTTTGGCACACCTTGGCCTACAACTCAGAGGTATAGAAGAGTTAACAAGTAGAACAATCTTTAGCCAAGGAAGCACTAAAGGGTGGTTAAATGCTTATCCCTTCCATTCTTCCAGTTAATGGATTTTAGCTACATGCCATAAGATTTCTCAGAAGTTCTGTAATCACGTGGTCATCATCTCTAACTTTAATTTGCTTTCATCCTATCTTAGTCTTTATGTATCTATCTCTCCCACTAATCCTTTTAGACATAATGGTTTTGAAGTATTTTGTAAAGAATGAAAAAGCAAAAAGAAGACAAATAGTGACATCATTTAGAGAATAGAAATAAACTAGAGAAATATCAGAGATTGAAAAGAGAATAATGGGTTCGTTTACAGACTTATTAAGTTTGAACTGTGTATGGTTTATTCAAATAAAGCTATCAGTGAAAATGCAAATTTGCATTTATACTGGAATTTAATAGAGAAAAATGTGTGACAGTGCCACGAAAATGACAGTTGAAGTGACATCATGGGACCCAATCATCAGTAGAAGACTATAGAGAAAGAAGACCCAGAAGAATCTGAAATAAGACAAAGAATCATCAAAGATTATACAGAAGATAGAGAACAACATTAAATTGTTTTTCAAGAGGGAGAGAGTAATCAACGGGTAAAAATTTTAAAGAATGTCAAATACAGAAGAATTGCAAAAGACCTTTCATTTAAAGATTAAAATGACTTTAACGTTATGAGAGCACAACTTCATTAAATTGATAGAAAAATAATTCATATTACAAAATTTGAAGTGTTGGAAGATGGTAAGAAAGTAGAATTATATAAATTCCAGTTTTTGAAAAGTTTTTCACTGAATGCACAGAAATGTGGCAAGTCAAGTCATAACAGTTTTGAGACTCTAGAAAATATGTGCTTGTTTGACATCCAAGGTGATAGGCCTAAAATAGAAAGAAAAATCACAGATACAAGAAACAAACTTAGCTAACATTAGGCCATTTTCCTACATCAACTGGATGATGAGTAGCTCTCAACACACAAATGGGTAAGGAGGGTTGAGCTTCAAAATGAAATGTTACATGACTTTCTCTGAAGTAAAATGGCAAGAAGAAAGAATCGATAAAAGAAAAATTTTAAGAGAAAAAAATACCAAGGTAATCATATTTGGTCACATTGATATCTGAAGCAAATTTGAAAGCCAAACAAATTAAGGAAAGTGCAAAAACTATAGATGCAGCTGCTGAAAAGAATGACATGGGTAGTTAATTAGAATTAGGATATAACTACAATAGGTTCAAAAACATAAAATATTTAGGAAAAATGAATAGAAAGTTTTGCAAAATCTATAAAGTAAATGACAAATTACTAAAGGGCATAAAAGCAAACAACAAATGGAAAGTTATATATTCTTGTTATACTGATATCATAGATATATCAGTTTACCTTAAATTAATTTATGAATTTAATATAATCCCAATATAACAACTAGATAATTTATGATAGAAATAGATAGGTTAATGGAAAAAATTTTTTTTCTTGTTTATTATTTCTTCTTATTATGGGGGTACAAGTATTGTTGGGGACACATATATTGCCCCTGCCACCCCTCCCCCACCCCGCCATGCCAGAGCTTCAAGCGTGTCCAACCCTCAGGTGGTGCACACCACACCCATTACGTACATATACACCTTTCCCCTCCTCCCTCCCTCCCACCAGTCCACCACACGATAAAAGGTGGGGTTTTTTTGACATTTTGGTTACATTGTATATCTTTGCCTCTCCCTAAGGAGGGTTAAAGGTAATCCCTTCCCTTCAACAATGTATGTCACATCCCTAAGATGTGGGTCTCCCCCCAATCCTTGGTGAACACTACAACTATTTGAGCACCATAGTTTAAATCAGTCAGTACCAATTTGATGGCGAGTAGATATGGAGCCCATTTTCCAGATCTTGTGTCGCCTCACTTTGTATAACGGGCTTAAGCTTTATCCAGGATAGCATAAACGGTGCTAGCTCACTGTCGCTTCTTAGAATTGAGTAATATTCCATTGTGATCATATACCAAATTTTAATTATCCATTCCTGAATTGACGGGCACTGGGTTGTTTCCAAGACCTTGCAATAGTGAATTGTGCTGCAATAAACATTCGGGTGGAGATGTCTTTATGATAGAATGACTTATGCTCTTTTGGGTAGAAGCCCAACAATGCTATTGCTGGGTCAAATGGTATTTCTATTTCTAGCTGTTTGAGGTATCTCCAAATTCTTTTCCACAAAGGTTGCACTAAGTTAAGACTTCAACCTTGGCATCATCTGCATCTGGATTCCTGACCTAGAGAAACTGGTGAGAAGTGAAGAGGGCAGACAACCACACGCAAGAGATCTGCATTTACACTGGATCTGCTTTGCAAGACTGCAGAGAGACACTGGGATATGGAAAACATACACAATAATCAAAGGTGAACCGAAAAATCTTCCACAAAACCCGGGGAGTCGGAAA
>VBSM01002121.1:23338798-23355814 GCA_008086735.1 Cheirogaleus medius
AAAAAAAAAAAAAAGAAAAGAAAAGAAAAGAAAGAAATAGCGCACAATTTCCAGCAGTTCCTTTTCAGCTCAATAATCATCTTCTCCTGGAGTGCCCTTGTCTCACCCTTACCTGTAATTATTTCCTGTCACAAGTATAGCCATTTCTCAATCCTTTAAAATCCTTTTCAATTGCTTTCTCTCACACACACGCACACACACATATTTTTTTAAAGCACTAGTATGAACTTCACCTTTGAAGAGATTTCTTTTTGCTTTAAACATATAATGGACACAAATAATAGAACCTTACAATCATCATTACTTTATATTGAAATTATATGTCAAAGTGTGAAATATATTAAATATAAAAGAGTGGCATGTGCCTTAAATTTCTATTTAAATTGCTACTTCCTTGAGAGAAGTGCTATGTTTGTACCTTATTTTTACCTATTGCAATGCCTCTTATATAATTAAGAAGTTAATAAATGTTTTATGAATTTGAACATATTTTACTAAAGCAGAACATTCACATATGCTCTCACCGAGAAGAACATTACATTCTCAATTAAACAGAAGGATTCAGAGGTTCTTATATATTATGACATTTTAACTAGATTAACAGTATTTTCTTTTATGTTGTTTTAAACTAGTGTAATTGGAAGTATCTCAGACAATGAGAAAATGGTTTCGTATTAAATGTCCCACAAACTTAAAATTTGTTCAGTCCAATTTGTTGACTAAATTCTTTGACTCTGGATTTTATTTGTTTAATTGCATAATTAAATTATCTTAACTTTTTACTTAATTATAGCCCTCAGAAGAAAAGTATACAAATAATATCTGAATGAACTACTACAAAAAGAATACAACAATGAAACCACCACTCAGTTAAACAAATCAGTAGGAGTGCCTCAAAAGGGACTCCCTTCACATGCTGTTCCTGTTGTCAGCCCCGCCCACCTCCCCCAAGGAAACCATTATCAAAATAAAACTTTTGGAGTGACATCAGCAAGATAGCAGAGTAGAGCTCACCTGCTTATATCTGCCCACAACAATAAGAATAATATACCCATCCACAGACAAAAGTCTCTTCGTGGGAGCCTAAGGATTTAGGTAGACAGTTGTAAAATCCCAAAGTAACCTAAGACCTAGGGGGTCTGAAAGGTCAGACCTGCACCCAGGTGGCAGATCCACCAATTATGCTCCTGGTGTCAAACTCAAAAATGGCACATTCTCTGATGGGTTTGGCTACAGCCTCATTCAGTTTTGAATTTGCTACCTACACCGTGCAAAGGTGTCCAGGAGAAATTGCAAAAACTAGTGCCTCTGCTTACAGGATCCTCTGCCCACTAACATTGATCTCAGCAGTGGACCTGAAAGTTGTCCTGTAACTTGGCTCCAACCCCATCATCTGTGGTGCCAGCTTAGTACTGCTCACATAAGGACCCAGAGGGAGACTTGCCTATATGTGCCATCAGGACAGGCTTGATGGCCTCTCTCCCACAGTAGGTCCTAAAAGGTCCCTGTCTTGGCTGTAGCCCTTTTTGCCTCAACCTGAGAGTAACCCCACCCATGCAGAGAAATTCTGGGTGACTAGCCAGTCTGAACCACCAGGATGAGCTTGCTGGCCTCCTTCTCATAATAGGTCCCGAAGGAGTCCTTGGCTGCGTCAGGGAGCTATCTTGTCTGTGCAGGGAATAGCTGTCACAGGAACAAATATGAGATAACACCCATCTGTACCAAGTGGACAGGCTTGCTGGCCTCCATCCCACAGCAGATCCTGGAGGGGCGCTGTTTCAGCCCCAACCCCTCTATATCACAACTCTAGAGTTGCCATGCCAGGGAACTCCTGGAGATGCAACCAGAAAAGTTTGCTGGCCTCTGTTCTATATCACTTCCACAAAGGGCCCTGAATATCTGCTCTAGCCCCTCTGGGCAGCAGTCTACAAGCAATCTTGCCCTCACAGGAACTATTAGGAGTCTTTCCCACTGGTGCCCCCAGGAAGGGCTTACTCACATTTGTCCCACAGTAGATTGTAAATTAACCCAACAGTCCCTCCAAGTTGTGATCTAGTAAACAGTTCTAACCAGCCAGGGTCCCACTGGGAGATACACCCATCTGAGTCCCTACGGCAGACTTGCCAACCTCTGTCCCTCGGTGGATCCTTAAATGGCCCTGGATCTCAGTCCTGGCCCCTTTCATCTGTGGACTGAGAGCAGTTTGGCTTGTTGGGGAACAAAAGTGAGGGATGCCCATAGTGCCATGTAGGCTGATGCCCTGATGTTGGTCACATTGTGGATCTTGAAATATCCTTATAAATTGACTACAGTCCTTCTCAACAGAAGTCTGAGAGCAGGTTTGGTCACCCAAAACCTCACTGGGAGCAAAGCCTATTTGTAACCCTGAAGTAAGGCCTAAAGTTCTTGGCCTTAGCTGGGGACTTGAAACAACTCTATCTCATTTCCAACTCATCGTCTCAGTCATACACTGGAGCAGTATGGCCAGCCCAGAGACCCATCCATTGATCCAACAGGAGCCCTCCCACAGAGTAAGAGGAAGTTACATGTGCCATTGCACCTGGTTACAAACCCACTGTCAGCAAACTCTGAAGTGGACCCTTATCACAGTGCCAGCCCCACAGACCAAAGTCCTAGAGACAGTCCAGTCCACCTTGGGATGAGATAGAACCTACATCCACTGGAACCCCTAGGAATAGGCTTGCCAACTATGGTTTTTACTGTGGACCCAGCATCAGTCACACAAGCTGGATCCAACCTCACTCAGCTGTGATCTCAGAGGCAATCCTACCAGCCCAAAGACCTAACAGGAAAAGACTTTCACTTGTTGAATACAGTCTGTAAGATTGGAAGAAGGGGTTGCTTCTTCAAATATAGAGACTACAATACCATAGTATATGAATAACAAATAATCAGGCAAGCATGACACCATCAAAAGAGACAAAGAAAGCTCCAATAATTGACCCTAAAGAAATGAGATATATGAATCCTCTTAAAAATAATTTAAAGTAACTATCTTGGCCGGGCTTGGTGGCTAGCGCCTGTAATCCTAGCACTTTGGAAGGCCAAGGTGGGTGGATCGTTTGAGCTCAGGAGTTCGAGACCAGCTTGAGCAAGAGTGAGACCCCCATCTCTACTAAAAATAAAAACAAATTACTTGGACAGCTAAAACTATATAGAAAACATTAGCTGGGCAAGGTGGAGCATGCCTGTAGTCCCAGCTACTCGGGAGGCTGAAGCAGTAAGATTACTTGAGCCCAGGAGTTTGGGGTTGCTGTGAGCTAGCCTGATGCCACGGCACTCTAGCCTATGGGCCATAGAGTGAGACTCTGTCTCAAAAAAAAAAAAATTAAGGAAAAAAAAAGAAAGAAAATAAAGTAACTATATTAAATAAGTTCAATAAAATGCAAAAAAAAAAAAAAATACAGATAGAAAGATTCCCAAGTCCCCACTTAATGATTCTAGATCCATAAGCCTAATGTTGGGTCTAGAAATCTAAATATTATCTGGTGCCTCGAAAAATACTGATACAGGCAGAGTACAAAATCCACTTAGGGTCAAGCTTTTCCTGGGTAAAATAAAAAGAGTCAATCACCAACATCCTTTAGGTTCCCATTTCTCTCTTGCTCCTCATTTCTGAAAAGTTATTCATGGCACTTGCAGAATAACCAGGCCCAGACTGAACAAGCTGTGTGGCCAGGATATTTCTCCTGAACAAGAGTGACCACCATGTGTCTAATGATACATCCTGCAGAAACTTCTCCAAAATTGTATTAATATTACTATCAAAAATCTTGATAAAAATCCACTAAGCTGTTAATTACTGATATATTTATTGGTGTTTTACTATCTTTCCAGGGCCATTTCTATAGTAACAAAAAACCAACATTTAATAATTTAGTACTGCAATCTCAGACCCCCTGGCAACATATAATTGTGGATAGAAGAAGTAGTAAATGACAAGGTCCTCAAAGTTTCTTGGTGGGGTGCACCCATGTGTGTGTGTATGTGTGTGTCTGTGTGTGTATGTATGTGTGTTCACTTGGATAGGTCCTATAGTAGTATAAAATGTAGCTCTGTACAATACTGAACACTAGTTCCTATAATGGAGACTGGTTCAGGTTTGGGGTCTAATAAATATTCTTTGAGTAGCTAAGGTTATTCAAAGATGTGCCCAAAGATGTGAGATTGAAAGATGTGAGTTTATACACTATGTAAGAGGAGTAAGAGAAAGTAGGTTTGAGGATAACAAAGATAAGGAATAAAGAATACAGTGATGTCCCTGAGAGAACAGAACACTCTGAGGCTATTGACACAATTGCAAGCTGGAGAGGGAAACTTCAAGTTCATACAAAAGGTATCTTTTTCTCTCCGTGAAATCAAAAGCAAAGTCATCTGCTATAACCGAATGAGTATGAGTAGAGTCTGTGAATTGTGATATATAATTGAATAGTTGCTATAAGGAATGGAATAATCTTCTTTTGCTTTCTTTTTTCTTTGGTTTCTTTCTTCTTATTTCTTTGGTTTGTTTTGTTTTAATTGTGTTTTTTAAATTTTCTTTGTTTATGTCAGGGACAATTTGAATTTCCTGGTGACTTTAATCCAGTTTTGTGGATAAACCCACAGTAGCTTCAATCTATGAGTCTATAATTGTCTATAGTTGTGTTCTGCAACCTTAAAATATGAAAGGACATTGTGGATGGTAGTATTGCTCTCTGGTGTAAGGTTTAGAGAACTGATGAAATAGAAAGAAAAGGTAACAAAAGGAATAAAATTTATGATGAACATGCAAATAAAGTTTAAAGAGAAAAAAGTAAAGAGAATAGTTTGATAATAAGAGAGAATTGGAAAGGATTATGTAATTGTTACTATTCCAATAATATTGGACTAATTGGAACAAATGGGCAAGGTAAAGAAGCTGGATAGATGGGTACCACATGAATTAAACAAGCATCAGAAGAGAAATCGTCTCGAAGCTTGCCTTTCTTTGCTGTCAGGACATAAAGGCAAACCATTTCTACATCATATTGTGATGTGTGATGAAAAATGGATTCTTTTTGACAATTACAAGCATTCGGCACAATGGTTGGATAAGAATGAAGTACCAAAACACAGTCCAAAATAGAATATTCATCATAAAAAGCTAATGGTGTCTGTTTGGTAATCTAGCACTGGTATTATCCACTACAGCTTCATGAAACTTTGTCAATCAATTATAGCAGATGTCTGCTGCGACCAATTGGACAAAATGATGAGGATGCTTGTAATTAAGCAGCCGAGATTGGTCAATAGAGACAGGCCAATCGTCTTGCAAGACTATGTCACAAAAAAAATAACTGTTGCTCAAACTACAGAAGCTGGACTTGGAAACTCTCTGTTATCTGGAACTTGCACCAACTGACTACCACTTCTTCCAGGCTTTGGACCACTTCTTACAAGGAAAAATATTCAATTCTCAACGAGCTATGGAAAATGCCTTTTGCAATTTCATCACCACTTACTCTTCAGTCTTCTTCACTGCTGACATAAGCAAGCTACTGTTAAGATGGCAAAACTGTGTCAATAGTTTAGGCGCAAACTTTGATTAACTGTACTGCTTCTTACTTGAGATATAATAAACTAAATTTTTTATTTGAAATCAGACATTTCATATTTAATGATCTAACATAGACTTGCACACATGCACGCACATACACATCCATAGACCCAAATATATGTATATTTTCCTTCACATCTAATGAAACCATAACAGTATTGAAAATAAGGAAGCCCAACATCAGAAAATCAAAAATGTTAAGAAATACTTGTTTTAATGGAATGTTATAACACAAGCAATCACAGTGTGATATAAGTTATTTCCAGCAAGCCCTTAGAAGATGTTTCAAGGTCAGAGTCTATATGTTTAAAAGCAATTATACATAATTGAACAAATAGGAAGATAAATAATTGAAGAACTGAACATAGAAAAGTTGAGGCAATCAGGCCATTTTCTCTTTCAACTGCCCACCCCAGGATTCAGAGAATTGCTATATAGAGAATATAATAAATCTGACTCTGGATAGTTTCTATTTGGTCAAAGGGGAAAAATGGATAGAATGAAAGAAGAAAAGAAAATACAACTCTGCCCAGGAGCAGAAAAACTTGAAATATCTCAATTTTGGGGTGTGGGTGGGAGGCACACAGATCTGCCTATATACATCCTACCCAAATGCCTGAACGGGGTTCCAACCAGTTAGCATTGTCTGTTCTCTTATGCAAATCTGGAGTCATCCATCTAATTCAAGGAAGAGGACTGCTGAGAAATCAATCCTAATCTTTTATTAACAAAAGAGTACCAGCTACCTCTACTAATCAATATAGTTACTTGATTATTAAAAAAATAAAAGAAATAAAGGACTAATATAAATCAACATAACTCCCTGAGATAAGAAAGAAAAATATGAACTTTTAATTCATCTGATACTTATGTCAGAGATTTTTAAGAGGATAATACATTCACAAAATCAGCACAGACCACTAAGAAAAAATAGCAGAGAACAAACCATTACAAGAAATTAATATTTAATTGCTAAAATAAAATAAATAAAATTAAATACAAGAATTACTATCAAAAATTTCTATCACAACATAGAGCATAAATATAAAAATAGAAAATGTAGAAGAAAATCTAATATTCATGAAGTCCAGCACTGAGTCAATGAGTCCAATATTTGCCTAAGGGTAGTTTCAGCAAACTAAGGGAGAATTTAAGAAAAGAAAGTTCTCAAAGCTGCAAACAAAGACTGAATTGAAAGGGCCCACATAGACCAGCATGAATGACCAGAGAACCACACTCTGATAAAATGTTATGAAATTTTATTTCCACCATTATGGCAAAACTGAACACTTATAATGAGTTAAACAAAATTTTTTACAAAAGTATGAAATTCAAATTAGCACCAGAATTCTATTCAGCAGAACTGAATGAAAGTTCTAAGAGAAAATTATATGAAAATGAGATTGTCTTACCTGAGCAATATTACTATAAAGTTTGAAAGCAAAATAAAAACATGTTTAGCTATGTATACATTTTAAATTACTCTGAGGATAATTTTTAAAAAAATAGAAAACGAGTCCAAGAATTTTAAGAACCTACAATAAAAACAACAAAGTATAAATTAGAGTTGGTATTGACAGCTGGATCTTCATACTGAAAGGATTCTTCTTCAGTAAAAAATGCTTACATAATTATGTTTTTATTCTATTTAATTGATTCTCAATTTCATTACCAACTGCTATTATTTGAATAAATGTGTCCCTCCAAAATTCATATCCTAGAACCCTAAAATAATAATGTTAAGAAGTGGGGCCTTTAGTGGGTGATTATGTCATGAGGGGAGAGCCTTCATAAATAGGATGATAAAAGAACTTGAGAGAACTAGCTCGGCCATTTTGCGCTCCCATCTCTTCCACCATGTGAAGATTCAGCAGCAAGGCTCCATCTTGGAAGCAGGGACCAGGCTCCCACCAGATACTAACCTCCTGGTGCCTTGGTCTTAGACTTCTCAGCCTCAAGAACTGTGAGAAATAAATCTCTGTTGTTTATAAATTACCCACACTTAGGTATTTCATTATAGCAGCACGAATGGACTACACCAACTAAAAATAAAATACAGGCTAAATAATATCTACTGGCAAATAGCAAAATACTATATGTCAATCAGACATCAAATCTGCTTAAAAATATAAATACTAAAATATGTAGAATTAATACAAATAACATACAGTAGAAAAGACAGTGCGGGGGATATGAAAGGAAAATAAGTCTATCATAGAACCCTTTTCAAAAAGGAGAGAATGAAAACTTTTTACATTAATGGTAAAGAAATTTAGAAATAAGTATTTTTAATGTTATACTAATATCTAGCAACAGAAATAAAAGCAAAAATAACAATAGTTATTTTAGGAAGTAGACTCTGAGTAAGAGGGGGAAAGACTTTGCTTTTGTGTTATTGTCTTTGTTGTTTGAATATTTTAACTTGTGCATGTATTATTTTTATAATTAAAATATCAATTATTTATTAACTTGTTCTAAAACATATTCTGTAATTCCAATTTAAAGTGGCTTTGGCATGGTATATTTTTCTATTCATATAATTCAATTTCAGTATAATTCAGAACCAAATCGGTATACATGTTGAGAAACTTTTGTGCATTGCTCAAGATTTTCTCAATATGTGGGTATCCATATTTAATTAAGCAAACATTCATTGAAGAATTTAACTATTACTTATTTTCTTGTTCCAGATCTATTAATATATCCTCTATAGCAGAAGTTGGCAAACTTTTTTTATTAAGGGCCAGATAGTAAATATGTTGGTCTTTGTAGGCCATAAGTCTTATTTTGGTTGCAACTACTCATCTCTGCTATTGTAGCCTGAAAGGAATCACAGACAATACCTAAAGAATGATGGTGGTTGAGTTCAAAAAAACCTTTAATTTCAAAAACAAACGGTGGGCCAGATTTGACACGTAGGCCTTAGTTTGCCAACACCTGTTCATATCTGCTTTTCTTGGTGTCTACTTTCTTGTTATCCACATGTAAAATTTTACCCCATTATAATATATATATGTCAATACTAAATTACTAGGCATATTGTAACAAAACTACATAGTAGGTCTAAATCATTTACAGTTGTCTCTGCTTCTTGCTGGGCACATACTGCTTTCCTAGTTTTTTCTCATCAGTTACTTTGATTTATAGCTGGTTTAATGATTTGAGTCCTTTAGTCTGATTAGAAACAAGAAGGTTTTCCACATTGAACCCTGAGAGAGAATGCAATCTGCGCTTTCGTCTGTCTGAAAAATATACTTATGTTCAATTCTAATTTCCTGCTGCTTGTAACTAAAGAATGAAGCTAAACACATTGTGAAGTACTAGGGGAAAAAAGCTTATTATACTGAGATAAAAATGATGTGCATTGCAATTCAATTGGTTCACTGACAGAATGACCTTAATTTTTATTCAGACTGCTCTGGTACACTTTCAGATGTAGATGAGAGATAATGGGCCTACCATGAATATTGCCTGTCAGCCTGATAAAACTGACAAGATGAAGAGACAAGGAACTTCCATATCCTCTTATTTTCATGTTTAGCCCTTAGGGATTTTTTTGTATTAGAGCATCGTTGCTGCTTTGTCTGGTAAAGCCAGGTTAAGATATTTATGGAAAGACCAATACACTCAGAAGGAGACAGCTGACAGCAACTTGAGACACTCACGATGGAGCTGGAATTCTCTAAACAGAAATTTATGCTGATGCTATAATTTTTTTTTAATCCACTGATGTTTACTTTCTTAGCTTTGAAGATACCACCACTGAAAAGTATAGTATATAATAGGCTCTACCTATATTTCTCAGAAAGTGTAAGGGTGTATACTTTTGGGGTTTAGAAACGGATACCCCAAAGGAAAGGCCTCAGAAGCAGAGAAACAAAGTTTCACTCTGAACTTCTCCTGCCCTCCTGTCTCCCACCCATCATTCTACCTCAAAGCAAGCCAATAAAACTAGAATTCCTCTTCCCCAAGGCAGGTCATAGAAACCAGAACCTCTTTTCCCCCAATCCATCCATGACACCTAAATATATTACTTTAATTTTTTTCCCACCTCTCAGTGTAAGAACTGGCCATAAAGAAATTCTCTCACCTACCTTGTTTGATTGTAGGTCATAAGACCCCCATATCAGAAGGGGTCTGGCTCCATACCCCCAAAGAAGTGTTAGGCAGATAACGAAGGACCTCCGGCTATAGTAGGGACAAAGGTGGGTGCCTCAACTTGGTGCTGCCTTGAGCAATTGCCTCACCTGAGGAAGAAGGACAAGGGCAGGTGCCCCCATCTTGGTGCTGCCCCACCTCAATCCTGCCCCAAGCAATTGCTACACCTGGGGGAAGGAGGAGCACCCTGCGAATCTGCAAAAGAATGCAGGAATTCCCCAGCCCAGGGCCAGGCAGCCCAAACTGGAAATAGGATCTAGAAAGTGACCTAGAGTAGTCTAAGACTAATTATCATTCCATTAACTGTCCATCAAAGTGGTTTCTTGGTGACATCTGAACCAGGGCCTAACCCAGACAGTATAAAACAGGACCCCAGACCATAACCAAGGTCTCTTGTCATTACAGGGGTCCTGTTCATCGTCTGTGGTGAACATGTCTTCCTCTTGCTTTATAACCCTATCTTAATTTTCCTCAATAAACCTTGTTTTCATGCTTACCTTGCTTTCGGTGTGTCTGGTCATTCTTCAGCCAAGAGCACACCGAGAACTAAGAACAGGATCGCCAACCCGACAGAAGGAATGCAGCACAGAGAGATCAATACAAATCTGAACAGACAGACCCTGCTGAGTTTCCCTATTCAGTCTACTCCCATCATGTCCTTTTCATCCAAGCACAGTTCTACACATCGGCCAACTCTTCATTGAACCTGTGCATAAAATGGACAGCTTCCCCTCAATCTTTGGGTCTCCATTCTGAAGGCTCCCATGTCACAGAAAACTATGATCAAATAAATTTTTTATGCTTTTCTCTTGTTAATCCGTCTTTTTTTATAGGTGTGTCGGCCATGACCTTCCTGATGGAAAGGAAAGAGATCACCTTTACTGTATCTCTACAGTTTGTAGAGTTTTATGCTCTAATTTTCTGTAGCTCTGCCTGCTAAAATTCAGAAAAAGGAAATATCTTTAGGTGCTGGAACTTTCAGCCTTCATAGAAAAGAGGCTGATGTCACTGCAAGCAGGATCAGAATGGGAATGACTATAGGTCTTGCATCACATTATGCTCCTTCGTGTATCTCTGCACCTAAGCCTACGCTCCAGACTAGAATGTCACTGAATCCTAAAAAGTTTTCCTCTTCTTCCCTAGTTGCATGCTTTGCTCCCAGTTTTGAAAGCTCCCCACCATGCACATACTGCTAGAGTTTAAAATGGATTTTTTTTCTCTCTTTGTGGTTCTAGGAAGACATCTCTCTCCACTTTTGACTAAGTAAAAATGAAAAGTGGCAGATTCTAAAAATATATTCAGTATTTATGATTCCAACACAATCCTTTCTCATAAACTTTAAACTGGGGAATGAATGACTTCTTAGGGAGCAAGCACAAACTATTATTGTACAATCTCCTCTAACACAGAGACATATATTTAACTGGGGGAGAAAAAATTTGCTTATAGCTGTTAACTTAAAAAAATAAGTGATCAAAAACAAGACAGTCACACTCAAAAGAAGCCAAGATTTCAAGGACACACCCAGGAAAAGCACAGCCCACAAAGTCTCCTATGGACTGGGCTCTCAATAGAAGAGGTCAAGAACTTTGCATATAAAGGTAAAGGGGGGTGCACAGGAAAAAGGGAATGTTACCAGTGTGATCTTCCTCCATCTTTGTGTCCAGTGACAAAAAAATTGAAACCAAACACCAAATTAGGGAAGCATAAGCAGAAAGTTTTATTTAGCAAACCCACTCCCCAAAGCAAGCAGGGGGTGGTACACTCTGAAGGGGTGAGAGTGGACACACATTCAAGCAGACAGTGGCCTTGAAGTCATGTTAGGCTTCTCCTTTCCTTTCCTCTTTCATGCATAGATGTCCCCCAGATCAACGAGAATGTTACTTCCTCCCATCTGTGGGGCAGGGGAATTTGTTACTTTATTTGTTCAGATCCGGATGTGTCAAGGTTTCTCAAGCCCATTCAGAGGGGCAATACTTTGTGGTAATGATGGATAATGAAGTCAGATTCACTTGAGGACGCTCTTGCCTGTTGGAAACTTGGATATAATTGTGCAGCTTAAAAATTAATCTTAGGAGAAGGAATACGTGCCCAGCCCAGAGTGGCATAAGAGTCATACGTTTCGGCTTAGGTTCACCTAACAAACAGGGTTGCTGCTTGAAGGCATAACAAAGAGTTTGATCTTCTGCATGTAAGCAAATGTTGTCTAGCCCCACAGCCCTGGGGGTCTGGAGGCCACTTGATAAACACCTTGCCCTATGGGTACTGCCTGAGCTCATGGGATGGCTGTTTAGCCCATGACGGGTAAGATCCCTCAAGCGGGGGACAACCTAAGACAGGCACAGCAGCAGGGGGCCAGGCTGAAAGGGATGGGAACACAAAGTTTCCCTTTGTGCCTGCATTGCTTATCTGTGCTTATCTCAAACTCTGGCTTATGGCCCTAGACTGAAGCAACCGCATTAAGACCCTGAGTCATGGGACATCTGTGTCCTTAGGCTACATGTTCCAGAATCTATGGCCATTGTTGCAATGCCTGGGTGGTCACATATAAGGAAGTAACTTTGATTTTTTAACTGTAAGAATAAAATGACTAGGGCATTCAGCGCTGCAGTCTTGTACCGTCTTTATGTGTGTCAGTGTCTTTCTTTGTGTATCTCTTTATGTTATATATCCATCCCCCGTCCTGCAAATGGGCCACAACACTTGCCCTCCATCTGTGGCAGGCGCCTCCCAAAGGACTTCCCCAAACCCGAGCAAGCAAGGTGTTGCTGTAACAGTTACAGCTTGATCACAGCTTTTGTTCTCATTGATCCATGACCCCAATTTTGTTCCTACCATTCCAGCCCACTTGTGTCCCTTATTCTGATCTCCTGCTTCAGAAGGGGTGAAGGAGGTGAGCAGTGAGGTAACTGATGGTATTCTTGTGAAGTTTTATTTGGTGCTCAGCAAATCTACATAAGATAAGATAAATTAAAAAAAAAAACAGGGAAGAGGAAATAGTCAATGTTGTAAATCTCCTCAAGGTAGGTAGAAGATTGCTTCCTTGATATGTATCTGTGGAGATAAAGTTGTAATGACATTTAAGAGTTTATTTAGGCTACAGCTCTAAGGTTATAATTGACATGTACTCATTTTATAGAGGCTGCATATCTTGCAGGTTTCTGGGTTTGTTTGTTTTCTTGGTTTTTTTAGGGCTGAAGGAAATAAGAAATATTTTAACCCCAAATACATTTATTAGACATATTTTGAGATGGCTGTGAGCAAGCAGGAATACCGCTGCAAGGCTGTCTGGGTGGAGAGGCTGGGGGAGAGATTTGCATCTGTAGAGAATCTCAGTTAAAGGCAGCCCGGCCCAGCCTATTTGATCTGGGACAGGTTTGCTGAGAGTCAGACAACCTTGTAGTTCTGAATAAAAGCATTTCCCTGAGGGTTGTTATCCTGAGGCTTATCTACAAACCAAGACCACCTTCCCTGCCAGGCTTCCTTTCTCCTTTCCACACCCAGTCTACCTACCAGTAAACCCTGTTTAGTCATTTTCTAAGCCCTTTCATTTCTTAAAAGAGGACCCCTGTACCTCATTGGGAAAAGGATGGCAGTGCTTGTGTGACTCAGTTCCAAGCTCAGTCCTCCCCTTTGGCATAATGACTTTTGGGGGGGGGTCCTGAGATTTTTATTTTTCCTTTACATGGTCAACAGCCACAGGTTATCTCTCTTTGCTGCCTCTGAAGCTAGCACTAGACTATCTTATATCCCCAAATCTCACATTATTTTCTACACATATTATGGTCAAATGGCTCAATAATTCTACTAATCTTTAGCCACCCTGAAAGCAAATCAGGTGTTGCAGCCTATTTTCCAGATACTAAACTAACTCTGGAGGCACCTGATTGGAATTTGTTGACCTATCACTACCTGCTAATGACTGCTTTGGAATTATTGGGTAAATATAATTTAATACTAGATCCCCTACCAAACCAGAAAACCTCTCCACAGTTAAAGAGAAAGAAAGCAATTTTATTATTGAATAAGCATTAAACCAGAATGTGATGCACATCATAGGCAACCCAGGGAAGAGAGAAATCTTACGCTTTTAACCAGATACAAATCATTGCATACATGTTCTTAAGATAACTAGTGCTTGAGCAAGAGGTCTTGACAGCACTATTTGCTGCACATAGTTCATCTAAAGGGAGGTACAGTTGACCTTTGAATAACTTGAGGTTAGGGTACATCTACCTCCCACATAGTCAACACTCTGCCTATGACTTTTGACTCCCCCAAGTTTTACTGCTAATAGCCTAGTATTGTCCAGAAGCCCTACTGGTAACATAAACAGTTGATTAACATATATTTTGTATGTTATATGTATTATATTAATATATTGTATTCTTACAATAAAGTAAACCAGAGGGAAAAAATGTTAAGAAAATCATAAGGAAGAGAAAATATATATTTACTATTCACTAAGTGGAAGTTGATCATTGTAAAGATCTTGATCCAAGTTGTCTTCACACTGAGTAGGCTGAGAAGGAGGAAGAAGAAGAGAAGCTGGCCTTGCAGTCTGAGGAGGTAGCAGAGGCAGAAGAAAATTTCTGTATAAGTGATTCCTGAACCCCCTGGCAGTTCAAAGCCCTGCTGTTTAAAGGCCAACCATAGTTACAATTTGGAGCCTGATGCCTAAATTAAACTCCCATAAGGATGGGAAGATAGGGGTACTATATTCCTTGATGTTTACATTTCAAAGAGATAGCCCACAGGCCCTTGAGAAGACATTCTTGGTTTATAAGGCTGACAAAAGGCTTATTTAGCTTTCTAAAAGATTCATGTACATCTCAAAGGGGAAGACTAAGAATTCATATATACTGTAGAAGTTTTCTAAAGCTCTAAGAAAATGGAAATCCTGGTGTCTCTTTCCATTTGTGTACCAGGGAAAATTCCATTTTGTTTTCTTTTCTTTTTCTTCCTTACATTTGTATTTATCCTTATAGAGTGTTTTTCTTTTCTTTTTTTTTTCTTTCTTTTTTTGTATTTTTGTTTCTGAGACAGTCTCACTCTGTGACCCTAGGTAGAAGAGTGCTGTGGCATCATCGCAGCTCACAGCAACCTCAAACCCCTGGGCTCAAGCAATCCTCTTGCCTCAGCCTCCCAAGTAGCTGGGACTATAGGCAAATGCCACCATGTCTGCCTAATCTTTTTATTTTTAGTAGAGATGGTTATTTTTTCTACTTTTAGTAGAGATGGGATCTAGCTCTTGCTCAGCCTGGTCATGAACTCCTGAGCTCAATCAATCTTCCCGCCTTGTCCACCCAGAGTGCTAGGATTACAGGAATGAGCCACCATGCTGGGCCCTTATAGAGTCTTGAGAGGATGCCTCATAAATGTCTAGCCTCCTACATCTGCCCTAGGTTCTGCTTACTGTGGCATTGCTAGATTTAGTTCTGTTTTCTTCAAGTCCTTGAATAAATTCATATACATTGAGAATTCAGGCAGCCCCTCAAAACAGAAATTAGATCCAATATTATTTATTACTTACTAACTATATATATCTTCTTCTTAGATTTCTTTAAAACCCTGAAAATTCAGATTAGGAACTTTTGAGTCTCCAATTCTCATCCTTCTATGATTTCCTAGTAAAGAAAATTTCAGCAAAAATTTTCAGCAAAAATATCATCAAAAGCTGCTGATGTGCCATTTTGAACACTCATATAAATCTCAGCTAATCACTAGTAAAAGGGCAGTAATGTGCCTACATAGAAATGGCATTTTTATGTTATTCATTTATATTTAACTCTTTGAGTTGAACTTTATAAATGCTCACAGCATCTGCACTAGAAAGTAAATTCTACAATGGCAAGGTCCTGTTTTTTATCACTATTTGATGAATAAATGAATACGTGGATGAATGAATGCCTCTTTTTCACTTCAAGTTCATTTATCCTTATGGAGTTTCTTCTGTATAATTTGACAATAACTCAAAGTTCTTTTTTTCTGTTATTTAATAGAAAATCTCTGACTTTCTAGCCTGGTATGAGGTTGGTGCAAAAGTAATTGTGGTTTTAGCATTGTTGAAATTGGCCCTTTGATATTGGAATACATTTTTAAATAAATGTGGTTATGTTATACATCATTTTAATGCTCATTTCTCACTTTATGCTTTTTTGCTAATGACTTATTACTTGCTGTTAATTTTATATTTATTTTACACTATGGAAATTATGTTAGACAAAAAGCACATTTGAGTAATTTTCTTATTCCAGTTCAAAATAGGTTGTAAAGCAGGAGAGACAACTCGCAACATCAACAACGCATTTGGCCCAGGAACTGCTAACAAATGTACAGTGAAGTGGTGATTCAAGACCTTTTGAAAGGAGATAGATGAGAGCCTTCCTTGAAGATGAGGAGTGCAGTGGCTGGCCCTTGGAAGTTGACAATGACCAATTGAGAGCAATCATGGAAGCTGATCCTCTTAGAACTATACAAGTTGACCGTTCTATGGCATTTGAAGCAAATTGGAAAGGTGAAAAAGCTCAATAAGAGGTTGCCTCATGAACTCACTGAAAATCAAAAAAATCATCATTTTGAAGTGTTATCTTCTCTTATACACAACAAAAATGAACCATTTCTCAATTGAATCATGATGTGCCACTAAAAGTGGATTTTATACCACAACTGGTGATGACCAGTTCAACGGTAGGATTGAGAAGAAGCTCCAAAGCTCTTCCAAAAGCCAAACTTGCACCAAAAAAAGGGCTGCCAGTCTGATCCAACACAGCTTACAGCTTTCTTAATTCCAGCAAAACCGTTACATCTGAGAAGTATGCTCAGCAAATTGATGAGATGCTCTGAAAACTGCAACGCCTGCAGCCAGCATTGGTCAACAAAAAGGGATCAATTTTTCTCCACGACAACACCTGACTGCACATCACACAACCAACTTCAAATTTGAACAAATTGGGCTATGAAGTTTTGCCTCTCTGGCCATATTCACCTCACCTTCTGACAACCGACTACAACTTCTTCAAGCATTTTGACACTTTTTGAAGGGAAAAGGCTTCCACAAACAGCTGGATGCAGAAAATGTTTTCTAAGAGTTTGTTGAATCCCAAAGCATGGATTTTTACACTATAGGAATAAACATACTTATTTCTCATTGGCAAAAAATGTGTTGATTGTAATGGTTCCTATTTTGATTAATAAAGATGTGTTCGACAGCAATTAAAAACCTTCCTAAAAAGAAAAGTCCTGGACCAGATCGTTTCACA
>VBSM01002121.1:23359648-23377900 GCA_008086735.1 Cheirogaleus medius
ACAAAAAAGAAACAAAATGTAAAAAAAAAATAAAATCTTTTGTCAGATGGAGGGCAGGCGGAAGTGGGGAGGAAGTGTGGAGTTACATAATGTGTGCCGTGCGCGGCACCTGGGGATTGGACTTGCTTGAAGCTCTGGCATGTGGGGGGGAGGGGTGGTGTACCCCCATTATATGATGAAATAAAAGGAAAAAAAAAGATAAAGATCATTTAGGGGAAAAAATCTATGTAATGTCTGGTAATGTCTGAATCAATGACTAAATCCAAACTTTACAGAATTTTTAAAGACAAACAATAATGAGGACGAAATCAAGCTTCATAGAATTTTTCCAACACTGCACTCTCAGAGAAAAATATATAATATTTAATGATTTTTTATTATTAAACAAGAAACTATGATACTACATTAACTAAGATTCAAATTAAAAGCATAAATCCAATTTTAAATTGCAGTTTTTATGGATATAATATGAACAAAATCTGCCAAAGCTTATAGACTTTTCCCCAAAACTGTACTCAGAGAAAAATATAGTCTTTGTTTTTATTATTAAATAAAAATAATGAATAAATTTTAACTAAGTTTTAAAATATTTAATTAAGCAAATGTAATTAAAGTAGAATTGACCAATGTTAAGAGGTATAAATGTTTATAGATAGATATGGTGTAGTTGTCATTTGCATAAATCTTATCTCCAGTCTATCAATTTAAACACCCACATCTAAGTACCAATTTTCTACTTAACTTTATGTTGTTAGAGTCCTGTGAGAGAAGTCTATTTCAAACTTTCATAAGCAAAATAAGAAAATGCATTGACTTATGCTATGGTGAATGTATGTGTCTCTCCAAAATCCATATATTGAAATTTAAACCCCAAGATGATGGTACTAAGAGTTATGACCTGTGGGAGGTGATTAGAGCATGAGGGCTCTGCCCTCATGACTGGGGTTAATGCTCTTAAAAAAGAGATTTTAGAGAGCTGCCTCGTCCTTCCATCTCTTTTGCCTTTGGGGATGCCACATTCCTCCCTTTTGTCCTTCTGCCATGTGAAGACACAGCAAGAAGACACCACCTTGGAAACAGAGAGCAGCCTTCAATAGACACTGAATCTATCAGTTCCTTAATCTCAGACTTCCCAGTCTCTAGAACCATGAGAAATAATATGTTGTTGTTTATAAATTACTCAGTTTGTGACATTTTGTTTTAGCAACCTGAGTGAACTAAGTCAGCTTATATAACTAAGAAATCAGATGCATATGCTCAATATTTTTTTCTCTTGTCTCTCTTTTTCTCCATCTCCCATTCTTCATCCCTCCCTTCTTTCATTCAAGTTTTCCCTCTGTTTTTCTCTATGTATTTTTAATCCCTTTCTACTTCACATTATTTTTTTTTCATATTCCCAGCAAACATCTGCAAGGTCTTAATTCTGTACTTATTAGTCCAAAGACAGATAAAACATCACATATTTCATCTTAGGACTTGGACCACATATTTAGATATTATGATTTGTTGATTTTTGTCTTTTTTTTTTTTTGGCTTCTAGCAAGAAAGAGATGTTTAAGTTCAAGCTTACTCATTTAAAATTAAAATGGTGCTTAAAGAAGCCATTTCTATCTATGGACTGCTATTAAAAATAATTATAAAATTACAAAAAAAGTAAAAATTTATACAATGTGCTAAAAATAAATCCTGACATCACAGAGAGAAAGAAAAATCGTAGAGATAAGTTTGGGATCTGTATTGGTTAGTTTTTGCTGCACAGTACACCTTTGCAAAACTCAATGGCTTAACACTACAGTCCTTTATCTCTTGGCACGCCACATTGGCAATTTGGAATGGGATCAACTGGAGGGTGATTGTTTCTGGATGGCCTCACTCAGACGTCTGATATTCAGCTACAGTGACAGAGGTAACTAGGCCATATTTTCAGTACCTAGCAAACTAACTCAGAATTCTTCCTTTAGTGTCTGAGTTCCAAAGCTGCAAGAGAAGCCAATGTCCAAAGCACTAGCACTTTTCAAACCCCTTATGTCACGTTTGCTAGAATCCAACTAGGCAAAGCAAGTGACATGGTCAAAGTCTTATTTAATGGATCAAGAGGTAAATCCCACTTTTTGATGTGATAACCAGCAAAGTCAAATTGCCAAGAACTGGCTTGCCTTTTCATTTTTATTTTTGCAAGGAACTGTTAATAATCTCTCACAAGTTTTCCAGAAGTTATCAGAGAGAATGGGAGAAGGTTGAACCTTCAAGTCACACTCAAATATCTCTTGGTGTTCTCTCTCTTCTTTAGTCCACTAGATTGCCAATAAAAATTGCTGAATGAAAAAGCAAGTTGCAGTGCTATATGCAAATTAAATAAATATATATGTACTTAAAAGCGCATATACACATTAAATATTGCTCACTTATATTTATATCTATAAATAAGGTTTGAGATGGAGAATGAGTAGATTAAGCATTTGTGATTAATTTATGTTTATAGTGAGAATATAGGTATTCAAATGAGAGACCAAAAATAGAAAAAAAAAATGAGGTCTCAAGTAAGGAGAATAATAGAGTAAATTAATCTAAATTTGTTCCCTATGGTCCAGTATGAAATGAGCACCATAAATGAATTAAAAATATGCAACATAAGCCAAGGAAATTTCTGTTTTAATATTCAGGGAAAATGTATATATACCTATCAAATAATAGAGGTCCTGGTTTTTGTTTTGTGTAGTGTCAATCTATGAAATAATTGTAAATATGACATTAATAAAAATGTGTAACTTAGATGATGGATAGTCACTTCATCTATTCTCCTGGCCTTAGATCTTATTTCTGTTGTTACCTTATAAGGGAACTCTTTCAATTATCCTTGACTTTGCATATCTGCTCAGCATAGACATGAAGATTTTTGTCAAGATCTTGTCTTTGATTTAATAATTACAATATTCTTCCTAACAAGCTAAGATGTACTTAAATTTGTTTATATATATTTACATATATGCATATATATACACACATATACCTGGAATACTTTTACAATATTTCCAGCTCATATCAAACAGAAATATAACCAAATTGAGATGTTATAATAGTATCTCCTATGGCTACAGAGTATGCCAGCTGGCTTGCTCAAGGTTGAGTTGGTAATTGTGCATAAGAGACTGCTGCCCTTAGACATAAAAATGCAGGAATTTCATGTCTTCATATAAGTAATCCCTATCAACACAATGAAAATTTAAAGGTACGCACTGACATGTGAAAGGCAAAACTTAATTCAAATGAATAGAATAGAATGGTTTAGGTTAGATTTAATGCAATGCAGTAACATCTCTAAGTGAATGAATGGAATGAGTTTCAAGACAGAAATTTTCCATGAGGGAATAAATTGTGTACTGCAGTACAGAGGATTTGATTAGATATTTAATGACAATGTGCTTTATTAATTACATTTAGACAGATGCTGAGCAGGAGTAATTAAAAAAATAATTTTGAAGATTCTCCTAGATTAAGGTTTAACTAATATTAAAAAATATAGAGATAAACACATCACTTAATTATCCTGTGTGCCACAAATGATTGGTAAATAAATGTATGAATATTGGTCACATTTCTATGAGCTTCCCTGGTCCCTTTCTCTCTGTTATGTCTTATGTCTATGGCCAGGGACACCCAGTGTCACTTTGTCCCTTCTCCTGGCCTTAGGTGCTATTTTTGTTGCTGCTTCATAAGGCAACTCTTTCATTTATCCTTGACTTTGTATATCTGCTCAGTGAAGACATGAAAATTTTGTCAAGATCCTGTTTTGGTTTTTTTTTTATTTCAGTATGTTACAGGGGTTCAAATGTTTAGGTTACATATATTGCCTTTGTCCCACCCAAGTCAGAGCTTCAAGTGTGTCCATCCCCCATATGGTATCCACCACTCACCATCAAACTGGTATTAAAGATATTATTTTTTATTCAATGATTATAATCATCTTCCTATCAAGCTAAAATGTATTTAAAATTTATTTAATAGGATAAAGGTAGAGTCCTATTAGTTTCTTATAGCCTCTTATATAACACTTGATTTTTTTTTTACTTTATATAAACCTCACTCTCTAATATTTTTGTTTCAAATTCTTCCAGAGACTGAATCAAAAGCAAATGGACATGGCATATATAGACCATCCCAAGTCACTCATTCTCATCAACAATGCTCATATGCTCCTAAACCAATCTGAAGCTTCCACTTCAGGTAAACTGCTTTGGAGCTTAAGGATTGTGCTCCCCACCCCAACTGTTCATGTCTGTCTTATTCTGTTTGACAGGTATCAGTTGTCTCTGGCATATAACACCCTTGCCCACTAGGAACTCAGGCTTAAAAACATATTACTCTCATCACCTTGCCCTGAAATCCCCGAATTCCTAGAATGAGACATAAACAATAACCAAGACCACTTCCTCTTAACTTCACCATACTGTTAAAATTTAAACTTAATGTATAATTTAAGAAAAGAGTAGCCTATATTATTGAAGTAGAAGCATCATATCCTGCTGATAAAAACAAATTTAAAAAAGCATGAATTCATTATAAAGCATTTAAAACACTATACCATAGGGGCTTCTACCTGAATCTTCTGCTCATTTATTTCCCTAACACAACATATCTACAATATCAAATTAATTATAGTTACTTCAATGTGGCACCTTGGCTTATGTTTCTGTATTTTATATATGCTATTTACTATGCCAGTAATACAGTACTTTTAAGGCTTTTAGATAAGGACACCCAGTAAGACTTGTATTTCAAAAAGCAGCAAAGTACACAAATATGTGCATATATGTCTGTGTGTATGTGTGAAAGAAAAATAATTTTCCCATAAAACAGCCTTAATCTTACTACATGCGATGCATTTCATAATTTATATTCATCGATTTAATTTTTTAAAAAATACTGATTACAATTTATTAGACTGATTTTATGAATCCTTAAAGTGTCATGACTCTAAACTTAGAATAGAAATAAAAAACAATAGTAGCATTGTCTTCTCTTTCTACTTATGTAGATCACTCCCTGTTTTTCCAAATTCCTCTGAATTATTATGGATGACTTGTGAACTCTGTAAATTCTATAACCTATAGAGAACTGTTTATTCCTAGAAGCAGAGAAAACGTTTCTTAAAATGAGGTAATTGAAGTACAAAGTTTACTTGTCACCAATTATCAGAAATAAGTATAAATGAACTAGCAATGTGTTCTGGAAATGCAATAAATACTTTTCCCTAATCTCTTAGCTGTCAGACTAGTAGAGAATAGAAACCAATACTTCCAAAATGTTATAACCCAGATTAGAATTGCTTTATGGGCATTTTATGCAAAGCCACCAAGTGTAGCTTCCTTGATTAGAGATGTATTTGCTTGATGGACAAACTAAATCAGAATTATAAAAATCTTAAACCCAACTTTTTAACTTTAAAATTTAATTTAAATTAAATTGGCATGTAGTCAATGTGAAAGTTATAAAGCATTACACAAATTGACATAGCACATTTTTCAAGCATATATTGCCTTCATCTTGCTGGAAAAAGAATAAAATAAATGTATTATAATACCTGTGAGAACACAAGGACAGTGCTCTTTGTGAAAACTGGGGGTAAATTGCTTGAAATTACTATCAGCATCAAGGTTCAGGCTGACAAGAAGCCTCTCACTGTCACAATTTAAACTGAATGATTTGTAGTTACATCATGTATTCTCTAGTACTTCTAGTCCCGACTCTCAGTCTATTTATAGCAGCAAAAAGCTTGATTTCAGTATATGAGGTACAAATAAATGCATTAGCAGAAATTAAATTATCATAAATATTACTATTAAACATAGACTTTCAAAAGCATGTGCAAATTTAATGCAAAGAATTACATTATTTAAACCACACCCTACAAAGTTGAAGATTACTTTTTTAAATATAATGCAAATTGAAGCATATCATATGTACAGAGAAGTGCACAGATCACAAAAGCACAGTTCAATAAACTTTTACAACCTGCACATATACTTGGAAACGTGAAGCAGACCTCTCAGCACACAGAAGCTCTCATATGGCTCTCCAAAGTTTCTTTTCCTCCATTGCCAAGAGTAGTTTCTATCCCGAATTCTAACACATTTAATTAGATATTCCTTTTTTATAATTTATATAAACGGAATCATAGAGTAATACACTCTCTGATGTGATTTCTCTGGCTTAGTATCTATGAGATTCATCCTTCTTGAATATAGCAGTTTAGGCATTCTCGCTGCTCTTTAGCATTTCATTATATATCAAAATATACCATAATTTATTTATCCATTCTACTGTTGATAAACAATTGGGTGCTTTCTAAATTTGGACTAATGCAACTAGGTTGATACAAAGCTTATCTTCTTTGGTATCTTTTGATGCATATGTAAGAGGAAATTCCTAGAAGTAGTATGAATAAGTAATAGACTATGAATATGACCAGCTTTTGTAGACACAACCATGCTTTTCACCAAAGTGAGTTAACCAAATTACATTGCTAACAGTGATGTATGAGATTTCCAATTACTCAACATACTGTTTAGAACTTGGAATTGTCAGGGTTTTTTTGGTTTTTGTTTTTTAGCTATTCTGGTGTATGTGAGGTGATATAACATCATGGGTTACAAATAATTAGGTTAAGCATGTTACTATTAATTAAGCTGAACAGGTTTTCATGTTTACTGGCTATCTAGATTTTTTTTAATACTTCAAAAGCCTACCACCCATTTTTTAAAATGGAGATATCCATGTTTTCTTAGTGATTTGAAGTCCTTGACATATTACGTATAAACATTGTCAGATATATTGGAATATCTTCTCCTAATTTGTGCATGGTATTTTTACTTTCTAATGGTATCTTTGACAAAAATAAATTATTAATTTAAGGTAGACAAATTTATCAATTTTTAAAATTAATGCTTTTGTTTTCTCTACAAAATATCTTTGTTTAACCTAACATCCATATGTTATCTTCTATATATATTATTGTTTTAATTTTCACACTTAGACATTCGATCAATTGCAATTAATTTTTTTGCACATGATATGAGGAGGTAGGAGGGAAAGATTTGTTTTTGTTTTTATTTTTTTCCCAAGGTAACTATCCAATTGGCACAACACTCTATATTGAAAATACCATTTTTTCTTCACTCTGCTATGTTGTCATCTTTAAACCAAATAGCAGTTCTGTGTGTATGGATCTGTTTCCTATCTCTTGAATTTCTTCTATCACTATATTTGTCTATCCTTGAACCAATACATACTACTAATTATCTTTATAACCTTTATGTTGGCAGTGTAAGTCCTCCAACTTAGTTTGTATTCCTAGGGAATATTGCAGCTGACAGAATTTTAAGATGGTCCCCAAGTTTTCCCCCAATCGCTAGTATATACATCCTTCATAGGCCCCTTCCATTGAGTGTAGGCAGGACAGGTGGACATGATGGGATAATCACTCTTGATTAGTTTATGTTCTATAGAGTAAATGGTGGGATTGACCCTCCCTTGATTGCATTACATTATGTAAGACTATCCTATAGCAAACTGGGAAAGATTCTCCCACTGACTTTGAAGAAGTTAGCAGCCATGTTGTGACATGGTCACATGGCTAGGACAGGACAGCAGCCTCTAGGCGGTGAGAGCTGCCCCTAGCTAACAGCCAGCAGGAAAACAGGGACCCTAGTCTTACAGCTACTACAAGGAACTGACTTCTGCCAATAACCTGATTAAGTCTGGAAATGGATTCTCTCCTGATCAGTATTCCAGATGAGCATGTAGCCTGGCTGAAACCCTGAATTCAGCCTATGAGACTCTTAGCAGGGAACCCACCTGAACTAGACTTCTGATCTACAGAAACCGTGAGATAAAAAATGCATGTGGTTTTAAGCCACTAAGTCCGTAGTAACTGTTATGCAGCAATAGAAAACTAATATAGATAACTTGGCTTTTTTCAGCCCTTTTCATTTCCACATATATTCTAAAATCAACTCATCAATTTTCAATTTTAAAACCTGCTGAAAATTTGAATGCAAAAGTATTGAATTTGTAAATAGAGAAGTCTTCCTTAGTTCCTCTCAATATAGCTTTGTATTTTCTATTTTTAAGAAGAATTGTTGTTAAAATAGTATTTTGTTTTGCCTGTAACTATTTAGAAAAATTCACTATTAAAATCATATGAACTTTACTTTTCTTGAGGAAATGACTTTTTGGATTTTTAACTTCTTTAGTAGATATAAACTTACTCAAATTTTATGTCAACTTCTGCCACTTTGGGTGTGTGTATATATATATTTTTTCATAAAATTATGAATAATATATTATTGCCTTCAATATGGTTTATTATCCTTTTATTATCTTTATATTATCTATAGGGTCTTTCAAGTCACTGTCTTTTTATCTACTTAAATTATATGTGATATATATAAATTATTAGATGTATAAATTACATATATTTTAGTCATCTTATCAATTTTATCAGAGTGTTGTCAATTCTATGAAACATTTTAATAGAGTAGCTTTCAGCTTCGTTGACTTTCTCCATTGTACATTTGTTTTCAATTTCATTGATTTCTCTTCCTATCTTTATCAATTCTCCTACTTTCTTTAGGATTAATTTGCTGTTATTTTTCTAGCTTTTTAAGAGAGCTGCTTATATTACTAAAATGTGGAATTTTCTTATTTCCAATATATGCCTTTAGGGCTATAACTTTTCCTCTGAAATATAAAGGAACTAATATAAGCAAAATTAAAAAGGAGGAAGGTTTGGTGAACGTAGAGTTTTCTATTTTTATTTGAGGGCTGTTCATATCAAGGAGAAGAGCAAGGATCACCTCCAGAAATGTTGGTTGAAATCATAGCATAATAAAAATTGAATATTTGATTAAGGAATTGTATTTAATTCTAATGTAATCATATTGGCCCTAGAAAACATATCATCAGCTATTTTAATAAGGTTTATTTTTAGCAGTATGCAAAATGCATTGGGGGCACAGGGGCAACTAATTGCAATTTTCCATGCAGGATGTACAGCTGGTTTGTATTACAAAAGCTTCTCATGGGCATAAAAACATGAAGGAGTTCATAGGTGAGAAGGACAATTTAAAATTTAAACTGTGAAGACATTAATTGGATTTAAAAACAAAGTAAAAGGCAGAATCAACAATGTCTCTGAGTAGTAGTTTCTGAGTATTGATGGTGGAATGGGGTAGTTATACCATCAAGGGAAAGAGATACTTCTAAAGAATAATTAAATTGGGTAAGGAAGAATGGTGGAAGTGAGGAGATAAGGTTAAGGATTATAAAGCCTCTGGCCATGCATGGTGGGGTGGCTCATGCCTGTAATTCTAGCACTCTGGGAGGCTGAGGTGGGAGGATCGCTTGAGGTCAGGAGTTCGCGACCAGCCTAAGTGACAGTGAGAACCCGTCTCTACTAAAAATAGAAAAAATTAGCCGGGCACAGTGGTGCATGCACCTGTAGTCCCACTTACTACTTGGGAGTCTGAGGCAGAAGGTTCGCTTGAGCCCAGGAGTTTGAGGTTGCTGTGAGCTAGGCTGACACCATGGCACTCTAGCCTGGGCAACAAAGCAAGACTGTACCTCAAAAAAAAAAAAAAAAGGATTATAAAGCCTACTTACACCTCCTCCATTTGTTTTGGGGTTGATTCCCTAAATGTTAAGTAAGGAGAAGTGATAACTCTTAGGATTAGTTGCTCTGAAATGAACCAGATATCACACATAAGAAATTGGGTGCTACAGGGATGTCAAAGTACAATGCAAGTACAAAACCAGATTGTTATTCCACAAAGCTAGATAGAAAGGTGAAGTGAAGATTTAAACTGGAAATGTTAATCAAATAATCAAGAAAGCTAAAGACGAAGTTAGCAGCAAGCAATCAGGATATTGTAAACAACAGGCTTCCTCCAAGTCCTTTTAAAAACTACTTTCTCAATTTGAAGAAAACAAAATCTCTCCTTTTATTACCTTGATTTTGTAATTATGAATGTTTCTCCAATTAAAGCTAGTACATTATCAAAGGTTATGAGCTAGCAATTTGGAAGCTACTTTAGATATATATCAGGGTTGGCCAAATAAGTAAATATATTATAGAAAAAGAAGGCCAGACTCCTCACTATCAGAGAAGAAAGTTACAAATAAGGAAAGATGGAAGGCTAAGATGAATTCATTAGAGTTAAAACACATATGTTTTTGTTATATATGTGCACACAGAGTCAAATGCAAAAATAAATATAAGTGTCTATTCATGAATTAGAATACATACATATATTTCATGGTTCTGTCTGATGAAAGAATCTAGAAAGAATTATTGTACAGCAATGATACCCTAGTAGTGACAAGCACACCTAATCCCAGACATGTATGAGTGTGTGTGTATCTAGAAACACATATCCAACACAAGGTAAGCATAGCCTCAATTCTTTTTGTTTTAAAGACTTTATGCTCACCTATACATAGTCATTTTATCTATCTATCTGCCTATCCATCTATCTATAATGTCCTAGGGATGTGTTATATTCCTATTTTATAGCTATAAACTATACAGAAAAGTTTCTTTTCCTCCTTCCTCTTATGCTCATATGGGTAAGATAGATACTAAATAAGAAGAAAAATAAAATAAATTTTCAGATTTTTATAATTGCTAAGAACAAAATGGACAGTATGTAACAAGTAACCTGACTAGCTTGATAAGGAGAAAGGGTGTCCTCCCTGTCATAAATAAAATGATTAGGAATAACAAACCTCTCTTGCTTGGCTACCTAAAGAAAGTGAAGAAGCTTAGGGTGTGGATTCAAACCCTATGAACGACTGCAAAGACCCAAAAAAGAGTTTGGCAGTTGAACAAATAGTAAAGAAACCAAGTTGCCCAGATCTTAAAGAGAAGGGGGTGAGCATTATGTAATTTAAAAGTAGGCAGAAACAATTTTGTAGAAAATTCAGAATCTGGATTTCACTTTTAAAATTTAAGCAACAACTCATAATGGAAGGTTAATAATTTGCAATTTAGTACACGCAGTTGGAGGTGAAAATTTTATTCCTATCTTCCTAAAACTAGAATCACCTTTTCTCACAGGCAATAATATTTTACCTTGGAGAATTTAATTTCAAGTATCAAACCTGAGCTGAAGTACATAAAAATGTTTCCAATTTGTGTTACATAGCAATTAATCCTCTACCCCATCCCAAAACTGAGCCTGGAGCTCTTTCTTTGTACATAACTTTTGTGAGCACAAATAAATATTTCAAGGAAAATGGACATACCTAAGGAATGTAAATATCCTCTGGCTGCAGAAAGTCAATACTACTGCCCAAAACATGATTTACTGATAATGTGTCAGACACTGATTTTTCTTTAATTTAGAAGAGAATAGGAATATATTAAATAAGTATTTCCAGAAAGCTCTTTTTTGTACCTTACTTTTATGAAAGCTGATTGTATGATCATTAACCCTGTAATAGAGTATTCCAGGTCATTGCCTCTTTAATAACACCTTCATAGTTCATAGTTCTCTAAGAACAGCAAATATTAGTTAACAAATGAATGTATTCAGTTACTTTGTTGCCATTCATACCTTTCTTCATGAGCTGATTTTGGAAAGGCTATGATAAATGGTTATCTGTTTCTTTTCCTCATTAGGTTATCTCTGAATTCACTGTCTCTTGGTTTCAAGGATGATTGCAGAAACATGACCATAAAACGTTAGCTTCTCATTACACCTGGAAGCGGTAGGAGTATAGTATTTATAATCTCATTATCTCAATGGATAGTTGTAGCTGTGCATATGCTCTCATTATCTCTGCTGGGGATAGCAATGATATATATAGTCTCATTTTTCTGTGCTGTGGAATCAGAGTTGCATTTAAAATAAAGTGTTCTGCACTGTAAGTAATATGAGGTGGGTGGATAACTGGTTGAAAGTGTGTCTAGCTTTTTTATTATTAGAGTTTCCATTTTTCATATACATGTGATATTTGCTCCTTATATCTCAACAATTAGAAAATTCTGGTAATAGTAGACAAATAAGAATATGAAACAAATAAAAGTACTGAAGATTATGAAGGACACCTCCACCAACAATACCCGCCTCCTGCCAAGTGTCAAGAGAGGGAGAGAGACAAAGAGAGAAGATCATAATTTCACATCACAAAGAAATAATATTTTAGTCTTGAATTTTCCTGTTCTCATTTCAGTCCCCTAGCCATCAGCTTTCTAACATGAAGTGTTATGGAAAATGCCCTTTGCTTATAATAGTTCAAAAATAAAACAGTTTGGTTTTGAACACTTTCATAAACATAATGTTATACAATCTCATAGCAGTTCCAGGAAGGTAACAGAAGTTCAGAGAGAGGAATGCAGGAAAATGCACAATTCACATGGCTTCTAAATTATGTTTCCAAGTAAATTTCTCCAAAATAAAATAAAAGATAGGTAAAATTTTAGCCCTCAAAGGATAAATGCTGATATATGTATCTAAGTAGCCTGCTAATGTGTTATACAAATAAATCTCCTAAGTAAATTTCATTTTTCTACTTTTTATTGAGAAATTTAATAATTATTTAGACTAATGTCTTTAAATAAAGAGGAAACAAGCACATTCACAAATGTAGGCAATTCTAGTATTAGCAATAGGGTTCAACTCACTAGCCTTGGGAATAATTAAATCACCTTTTTGTAATGCATTAAATTCTGGTCCCTCCACCCACTCATGTTAACAGGACATCCAATTGCTTCTCTTTGAACCTCTCACCTCATTTTTATTTATATAAAAGTCCAAAGAATCTAATCTTCATTACAAATTCATGGCAAAGAGAAAACTGGAGAACAAAACATTTTTAGTTGCTATTTCTTTTCTCCCATGAGTTTTGCTGCAAAAAAATTATCTTTCAACAATTCAAAGACATAAAATGTAACCAAAATGTTTGTGCCCTCATAAAACCATGAAATAAAAATTTAAAAAAACAAAAAAACACAGCAGAATGTTAAGGTTTTGAAAAAGGAACAAAAATACAAAGGCAGCCATAGGAAAAAAATCACAAAAATAAAGGGCAAAAAATACTCTGTTAGGGTAGGAAATTCCCAGTATATATTAAAGAATTTTATTGGTATAGAAGAGATTTTTTTCAATAAATTTTACTTTCATGATTCTGTTAAAAAAAAACCAAAACAACAGTTCAGTACATCCCCACCACTACTATGTTGTTGCTCTTATTGGCCCAAGTCCCTATGCAGGCAGTAGAATTTCTGTCTTGAATTTAGCCAAGGATGGCTATCTAATTGACAGCCATCAGGTCTTTAGTTTACTTTCAAATGGAAATATCATTTACTATTCCACTGGGACTGGGCCAGGAGGAGGTAAGAAACTCAGTCATTTGATAAAACAACTTTATTTCCTTTGGGCAGATACTCAGTAGAGGGATTGCTATGTCGAATGGTAGGTCTACATTTATTTCTTTGAGGAATCTCCATACTGTTTTCCATAGAGGTTGTATTAATTTGCAGTCCCAGCAACAGTGAATAAGTGTTCTTTTTTCTCTGCATCCATGCCAGCATCTATTGTTTTTTGACTTTTTAATAATGGCCATTCTGATAGGTGTAAGGTGGTATTTCATTGTAGTTTTAACTTGCATTTCCCTGATGATCAGTGATGTTGAGCATTTTTTCACATATGTTTGTTGGCCATCTGTCTATCTTTTTTTGAAAAATTTCTGTTCATAACTTTTGCCCATATTTTGATGAGGTTGTTTGTTTTTTTCTTGCTGATTTATTTGAGTTCTTTGTAGATTCTGGATATCATTCCTTTGTCGGATGTATAGTTTGTGAATATTTTCTCCCATTCTGTAGGTTGTCTATTCACTCTATTGATTACTTCCTTTGCTGTGCAGAAGCTTTTTAATTTAATTAGGTCCCATTTATTTATTTTTGTTGTTGCTATACTTGCCTTTGGGCCACTCAAATGTTTATCGCAGTACAATTCACAATTGCAAAGATGTGGAATCAACCTAAGTGCCCTTCAATTCATGAGTAGATAAAGCAAATACACCACGGAGTACTACTGAGCCATGAAAAAATAATGAAATAATGTCATTTGCAGCAATGTGGAGGGAACTGGAGACCATTATCCTAAGTGAAGTATCTCAGGAATGGAAAACCATATGTTCTCATTAATAAGTGGGAGCTAATAGATGGGTACACACAGGCACAAAGTGATATAAAGAACATGAGAAACTAAGAAAGGGGAAGGCAGGCAGAGGGTGTGACATAAAAACTTGCCTGTTGGGTACAATGAACACTATTCTGGTGACTGGCACAACAAAAGCCCTGACTTAAGCATTATACAAGATATCTTTGTAACAAAAACTCTTGTACCCCATTAATATTTTGGAAATAAAATATAATAAAAATAAAATAAAATACACTTATAAAACTTCAAGTAAAATTATCATTTCATATCTTTTTTCAAAGCACTTTTATTTAACCTCATTTTCACACCTTAGTGAGTCACTATTTTAATTTTTTTATTGTGACATTGTGATTTTAGGTTTACTAATTTGTTTCCTCATCTTCCCTGCTTGCACCTCATTTCTTCCCTTTGTATTCAATATTTTACCAAATAATTGTTCTCAGAAATGTCTTGTGAGTGGTAATCTCATTCAGTCTTTATTTAATGGAAATATATTTATTTCTACCTCAATCTTGAATGATAATTTAACTGAGTACGAGTTCTAGGTTGATAATTTATTTTATCTTTGTAGCTTTAGCATTTTAACATTGTTATTTTTTGTCTTCTGAACTCTATTATTTTTACTGTTAATATATTTGCTGCTGGTTAATTAGTAAGTCTTATGTCTTTTCTGAGGCTTTTTTTCATTTTTGTGTTCTGCAATTTCAGTATGGTTTAGTAGAAGTGTTTTATGTTTAAATTTTTTTGCGAGGGATTTTCTGTGTCTGTTGATAGTGAACATCCTTGCTTTTTATTAACTCCAGAGAATTCTCAGCTTCCATGTCAGCATCATTGTCTTTCACTAATTCTATTACCTTCCTCTGAGCTGGTGTTGGGACCTTGCCAAACTATCTTCCATCTCTCTTAATTTCTCACTTACTCTCTACCTCTGTATTTCTACAAACTGCATCCCAGTAAATTATCTTTGAGCAGCTTTCAGTTAACATATTCTTTTCTCAGCTCTATTTCATATGTTGTTTAATTGATCCACTGAGTTTTTGTTAACAATTGTACTTTTAAAAAATAATTTCTAGAAATTCCATTTGATTTTTTTCCACATCTGAGTTGTACATGTTTTCTTTCTTCATGGTTTTAAAATATAAGTCTCTTGGAAAATATTCATTGTTTCTCTATTTTTCTTGTAATCATGCTTACTTTCACTCATGGTAGATAATTTTGGTGTATGTGTGTAATTAAGTGGAAGTAAATCTTCAGTAAAACATGATATACATGGATCCTGTGTAGCAGAGATGGAACTGAATAAAAAATTAAGATAAATGGACATTAAAAAGTAAGATTGAAAAGAAGTTACAGGAAAAAATTCCAGAAAGAACTAGCAAAAATAAATTCTGACATAATATCTGAGAATTATTTAGAATCATTCTCTTTAGAGTATTCCTGATAACACTGTTATAAGAAAATCTAATTAAATATTTATAAGAAGTTTTAAGATAACTTGCATTTCTGTAGAAGATGCTTGTAAACACAAAAACATTTAGTTGATGTTATCTCCAATCGTAAAGCCAGCGCCTGAGAAATACTAGTCAAATGTATCTAGGCCTTATAACCAATTCCATTTAATTATTTTACAAAGCAGCACTTTCATTATCAGCATCACCCACCCAAAAGACATACATTAGTACTTCTTTATCCACAATTTCACTTTCCATGGTTTCAGTTACCTGTGGTCACTCAGGGTCCAATAATGTTAAATGAAAAATTCCAGAAATAAACAATTTATAAGTTTTAAATTGTATACCATTCTGCATAGTGTGAAGAAATTTCGAGCCATTTTTTTTTTTTTGTCCTGCCTGGGATGTCAATTATCCTTTTGTCCAAAGTATCCACACTGTATATGTTACCTGCCTGTTAGTCACTTAGTAGCTGTCTGGGTTATCAGATCCAGTATGTAGAGAGTTTGGTAATATGTGTAGGTTAAGATAGCCACTAGGGGTCTTGAAACTTATCTCCTGCAGATAAGGGGGGACTAGAGTAGACAATAGTTCATGGTTGAATTAGCAGAAACACATATTTTATTACCATAAAACTCATAAATAGCTGTCAGTTAAAAATCTTAAGTAATCAACAAAAAAGTTCATTTATAAAGCATGGTACACAACTTAGTTCCCATACCATTTTAAATAACAAAACAAATCCTATAAGTATATATTATAATAAAATATGGAATTGAAGCCATTCTAATTTTTGTGTGATTTTAGTCTGAGAGTATTTACAGTAAAGATTTGTGTGACAGTTGTCAAGAAGTAGTCACAATTGTCTTTGCCTCTTAGAAACTTAGAATACTGTGTTCTATTCTAGTGTTTTATAGAATACAGGCATTAGGATACTCTTTTAGCATAGTCAAGAACTAAAAATATAACCAGAAATTATTAATAATTTCTATCTTTGATTTCAGATGATCAAAAAATAAAAACTTCATATCTTTCACAGTGCATAAAGAAATTTCTAAACTAGCCCTTCTGAAAAGGAGTTTAAAGATTTTTACATGATTTAGTAAACAGAGTTTTTGTCTGAAAACATTTTCATACGTTCATTCAACCATTGTTATAAAATACTTGTTCTGTTGGAAATAAAATTTTGCTCTCACTCCAGGTTTATAGCATAATTTTATTTCAAAAGCAATATTCGATAATACTTCATTTAACAAGGGCTCTGGGAATAAAATTCATTTAAGACACAGTGACTTCTTTACTTCCTATTAGCTTGAGGTTATTGAAAACAAAAGCTTTTGGTATGGTTAAAAATGAATGTTTCCTTCCTTTGAATTGGTAGGTCTAGGGCAAACCAAGTAACTTTTTTTTTAAATGATAGTATCTTTCAATAAGGAAAAGAAAAAAATAATAAGATTATGTTTATAGCGTGATAATAATGATAATCACAGCATTTCTTGTCCCTCGACAGCCTTTCCTAGAGAAATCACCCAGAATGATATTTTTAAAATGTCAGATTATGACACATTTCTGTGTGGCTTCCCATCTCCTTCATTGCTGATAGTCAAATTCGAGTCCTTCCTATGACTTACAAAGCCCTACGTGATCTGGTTCCTATCCACCTCTTTGGTTTCATCTCCTACCACTCCCCTTTTATTGTTCCTCAAATGTGCCACGAACAATCATCCTTGAACATTTTCACATGCTATTTCTTCTCTTAGAATGTTCTTCTCCAAGATATGCTTAGCACACTCAAGTCTTTGCTGAAATGCCATCTCATCAGAGAACGTGAAATCAATTACCCCAGCTTAACTAGTACCCACATGTCACTCTGTATCTCCTACTATGTTATATTTATTTTCATAACCTGCATCACCACCTATTTATTAAGTACCTACTATGTATCAGATGCTGTTCTAATTGCTGAGCGAAGCATGAAATTCCCTGCTCTCAAAAGTTCACATTTTGATTTTGTGAGATTTTTAAAAATTTTAACTTATTTTTTTAAGATGGGGTCTCACTATATTGGTCTCAAATTTCTGGGTTCAAGCAATCCTCCCATCTCAGCCTCCTGAGTAGCTGGGATTACAAACATGCACCACTGTGCCCAGCTACATTTTAATTTAATGTCAGATAATATGTTTACTTTTTATTGCCCATCTTCTGACATAATCTCCCTTTAGGAAGTAAGTTTCATGCAAGCAGTGACTTTATTCTGTCACTTTGCCTTGCCTGGCAAACAGTAGTTGTTCAACAAATGCATGTTGAACAAATGAATGAACAAAAGAATAAAAAATAAAGTAATAAAAGTCATATCTATATAACATTTTCAACATAAAAGCAGTTATATGCATTATCTCTTTCAAGTGTCATAAATGTATTTGATGTTGATTACTTCATTTTGCAAATGAACAAGAAGAGATTTAGAAAGAGTAGATGACATGCAATGTCATGTGCCTTGTATGTTACAGGGATAGCACTTGATCCAATGACTTCTGAGTAAAACTTTGGGTTTTTTTTTTACCCACAATAAAATATTA
>VBSM01002121.1:23378000-23392160 GCA_008086735.1 Cheirogaleus medius
GGCTGGGCATGGTGGCTCACGCCTGTAATCCTAGCACTCTGGGAGGCTGAGGCATGAGGATCATTTGAGCTCAGAAGTTCAAGACTAGCCTGAGCAAGAGCAAGACCCCTGTCTCTACTAAAAATAGAAAAAAATTAGCTAGGCGTGGTGGTGCATGCCTGAAGTCCCAGTTGCTTGGGAGGCTGAGGCAGGAGGGTGGCCTGAGCCCAGGTGTTTGAGGTTGCTGTGAGCTAGGCTGATGCCACGGCACTCTAGCCTGGACAACAATGAGACTCCGTCTCAAAAAAAAAAAAAAAAAGACTTTGTTGACATACTAAGGATGTCAGATCAAAAAGATGAAAGGAATTTGAGCCCCAAATTACAATCCAGATATCTGTGCTGTATCTGGGACTACCTCTCTCTGGAATTCTTGTTATGCAGATAAAAATAAGCCTCTCGTTTTCTAAGTCAATGTTGGTCAGTTACTCTGTTGCTTTGCAGGTAATACTGATCTAACTGATGGATTAAAAAGAACCAATGTTCAATTAACTAATTTATGGTATTGTAGCCTCTTTCTTTTCAAATTGTTAAAGAATTAATCTCTCTTTATTTTGTTCCCTCTCTGTTGTTCTCCTCAGATGGTGTGTGGGGAAGATTCGTACACTCTGAAGGTCTCAGAAAAGGACAGAGTCCCATCTGGCCAGTGTCTTCTGGCTCTTCTTTGGTTTCTGCTGCCATGTGGTTGGCCAGGATCAGTTTCTACTGACAGTACAACTGCTCCCTCTGAACTGGTGGCATTGGCATCTATTCCTCACTCACTCACTGTTTGCCTCTTTGCTGTTTGCAAATGGTTTACTCTCCGCTAGCTCAGCTCCAGCAGTCCCTATCTGTTGTTGGCTCAGCCCTACTTCAACTATTGCTGGTGCTTCATATCCCCTGGGGTTTGGCTGAGACTTCTGTTCACAACCTGCCCTGAATGATCCCCCTTTGCTGTTGATCACAGAGTCACATCTTCCGATGCAGCACATAAGAGAACTTCTTGATACTTTTGTATCTCACTGGAAGCAGTGAGGTTGAGGGTAGACTCAGGGAAGCGAAAGTCTTTATCACCTGCCCTTCAACATCCTTCCTGGTTTTGAATGTGTTTAGAATGTGATGGTTGGAGCTGTTGTAGCCACATTACAACCAGGAGGCACTCAGGCTTATATTCGGGTGTACTTACCCTAGTTTATCATAGTTCAGTCAATTGCCAATGTTCAAAACAGCTGGGGAATTATTAATAAAAGCCCTTCTTTCTTTGACCTTTCCCTGCAGTTCTGTTATATACTCCCTCCTTCAGCAACATCAGTGCTGTTAAGGGAGAGATTCTCTCAATACCTGCAACCCTCCCATCATGCCTGTTTACTTTAGAAATTATGAGGAACTAAAAGAGCAGATTTTCTTCTTAATCTTCTTCCCCCTCGCCCCAGACTTCCTTAACACCATATCTTTCATACTCATACTCCTTCTCTGGTGTTGTGATGATTGAATAGCACTGAGGAGCATGATTTTATTCAGTGGGGACAGCAAAAGCTTATCTGTTTAACATTTTAAGACATTATTCCTTTTCCCTGAACAACTGAAATTGATAAAAAGCTAACCTAATCAGAAAGGGAATTTATTGGAAAGATACTGGACAGCTCAAATATAAAAACAGAATGCTTTATAATTGGTCAAAAAGGAACCAAGGGTATTTCAGTGGACTAGGTAGTGGGAACCAATGTAAGTCTCCTCAGGGTACCACCAATCAGTGTGGATGAATAAGTTCCAACCTTTCCCAGTCTTTTTAATTTCACTTTGCTCAAAGTCCAGATTCCCAGGGAAGAAAGTCTGCTTGGCCCAGCTTGGGTCTCATGCCCATTCCTTAGCTGAGACAGCGTGAAGAAACTCTCTCACTACATTTAATGGGAAAAGGGTAATTTCTCACACAAAAAGTCAGAGTGCTGTTTTCAGAAAGCTAAACAGATGCCATGCAACAAAAACAACAGACGTCTATTACACTAGGAGAGATTTGGACAAGGGAGATTTCTCAATCTCTTTCTTCCTTTGCAAATTTTTCATCCTTAAAAATCTTTAACATGATGCTGCCGTCATTACCTCGAGGGCAGAAGATACAGTTCCACATAGATGAGCAAAAAGAATTAGAGATTGTTTTATCACTGAAACATTTTATTTTCCTAATCATTTTAGTTGATGCTAAGGGAACTCAGAAACATTAGGGTCCAACAAAACAGCACAATTAACAAACATTTACAGGATGTAGATTCTGCTTTGGGAACATCTCACCATTATTATTTTAAACTAAATGCATATTACTTGTTTACCTTGTGGGTTAAGAAGTAGCAGTTTCCAGTGTAACATAACTAATTGAGAATTATGGCATTGGAGTTTAATGAACTTGGGTCAGTTACTTGACAGTCCCCAATATGTAAAACTGGGACAATAATAGGGTTTCTCTAAACTATCTTGCTGGAATCAGGTAAAAACAAATAAGATAATAGAAATAAAAGGTTTTAGTGTACAAACCACGTTCCTTGCCATCAATACCAAGGCTTGCATTAAATTAATACTAAATATATGAAAACTTTCATCAAGAAATAATATATTGGACACAGCTTATATAAAATACTTTATAAAATGTTTCTTTCACAGTAAAACAATTTTGGATCAATATTTTATTCATAACTCTCTACAGGCTGGCTACCTTCAACATATTCAATTGAATCACTAAACTCTACCTCTTCCCAAAAGGAAACAACATTTAATAAACTTCATCAAAATAAATTTTTTCTTCCTGTCTTTCTGAAAGTAAGATAATCAACAGTCAGAGATATAAAAATATAAAATATATTAAAGATTTGTATCAACACACTAAAAAGAGAAAGCTATCTTTGTTCTGCAATCAAACTTTAGTCAAAATTTATAATCAAGACCAGAATATGCTTTGATATTTTGTCTCCAATTTTTACACAAATGTATTATATTATATATTTTTAATTTTACTTAAAGATTAACTGTATCATTTGTATCTCAAATTCAACTTTAATTTCCCATCTGAATTTCAGAAACAATCTAAAGGGATTTTTCTCTTTCCTCATACAAGTGTTTGGCAGAAGGAATTCCTACAATATTATGAACAGAGTCCTTAAATTACATTCCAAGGCAAAACAGATCTCTCTGGGGTATGTGATGTTCTAGGACTTCAGAAATTTACACTTTCAAGAAGTTCCACCTTATAGTATCCATTTTTCAGACTGTCCCTAATGCCAATATACAACACACAGGCAATTTATAATGCAGTAAACAGACACTCAGATTGGCTTTTTTTGCTGAGCCGTTTAAACAAGGCCACTAAAACAATGACACCCTGAAAATAACCTCTTTCATCTTGTGTATAAGCAATCGATATTAAGACACCAGAATTACTATAACACCAAGATAAGTAGTTTGAAAATATCTTGCTGTAGTAATAACAGCCTGGGCTAAAATTTATGGAAAATAATCTAGAATATGAAAAATGTGTTATCAAAATATGAAATATACAAAATATGAAAATGTACACATTCCTATAAGAAAAAATAAAATGTGAATTAATGTATTATGATGATAATGCTTAGGTCAAGGGACAAAAATCACTTGAACAAATAAATAATTAAGTGGATCCTCTAGTTGCTTTGGCCAAAATCAAACAACCTGAGTTGCTTTTTCCATTGACCTACCATTTTTCAAAAATAAGTTTTGAATAAACATTGGTTATATTTGTGTATCATATAAAAACCATAAATCTAACAACAAATCTCATTTTTATTTTTTTCTAAAATAAATTTGAGACTGATTTTATTAAAATTGTGATGCAACTTCAATTCGGAAGAATGACATCTATTGTTGGCTATTTAAATATTTTCTAAGAATGCCATGAATGTTGTTTGGATCTTCAATACAACACAATTAATAAAAAGGAGTCCTCACTTTAAACACAATCATATTTCAAAATGACAATATTCAGGACAAGATTTTAAGATCTAATAAATTAATATAATAGCAGTCTCTATTATATTTACATTTTTATGGCTGTGATTTGAAAGGGCAGATAAGAAAGCTGTATTTTAAATTAAGAGTTTATCTGGAATTTGCATAAGCTGATAAATTTGCATATATATTTCATTTTCAAAGAATGAAGAAATTGATATCCAAGAAGTAAAAATGTCATCAGTCTGTATCTTAGCAGCAATGTTTGTAAGTTTTTAGATGTAGATACTTTTATAAAATTAAACATGATGACCTAGTAGCAATTTTTAATTTGTGATAAAGTATAATAATAAAAATAATATCAGCAGCTCACATTTATTGAATATCTAGTCAATGCCAAGCATTGTGGTAGTTTCTAGTAACTGAATACATTATCTCATTTAAGAGTTACAATAATACAGTAGCTTGGATAATTCCCATCTTATCGATAGGAACTCGAGGTTTAGAAAAACATAATTTTTCTACGATAGTAAACTACATTGTCCTAAATACTAATTAGGATAGATAAGTACAGTAAACAAAGGACTTTATACCTTTGATAATAAAATGCCAATTTGTTCTTGTTCAATTTTATTTATCTAGCTCAACCTACAACCCTATCAGTGAGCTTAACTTTTTCCAAGACAGATAAAGATAAGTAAATTTAGAGGAAAAAGTACAGTTGACATATTATTTTTCATATTCTTTATCTCCACAGTAAAGAGCAAAAAAATTTATGAGCCATAGCATGAAAAAGGAGGATAGAACAACAGCCAATTTTATTTTCATTCGTGTTTTTTTTTCAAACTCTGAATTTAACAGTTTTGTTTAATTTACTGTAAATTTACTTAAGAATTTAAGTTTTACATAGTTTTTCAGTATAAGAACTAGAAAAATCTTCCGCTGACAGATCTGAGAGATTTGGGAATTATCTACACCACTCTTACATCACAGCAATTATAAACTCAGAGTATACCCTGTACTTAGAGTTCTTAAAAATGTTTTAATATGTTTTCACAACTATTATTTTCTTGGAGGATGAGAAAGCAGGTAGAGCTCCACTTTATAAAGGAAAGTTAATGATAGTTATAAATTAACCCAAGAATGTAATGAAAATTCACATGTCTTGATCTTGATATAGTTTTTTATTTTTTTTAGCGACATACAAAACTCAAGGTTTTTACTTGGTATATAATTTAGCTTACCAAGAGCCAGTGAAAAAATACTCATCAAATACTGTTGAATTAAAAATGCCCTAAAATTTGCCAATATGTCTAATTTGGTGATTGATATAATAATCAATTTTACTTAATTTAGGTAAATTTTGCCAAACATACCACATAATCACATCATCAATGACTTTTCAACAACTAATTCTAAAAGCTTCCTTTTGAAATTCTCTTCAGCTTTCAAAGTATTTGAACACTTTTTTTTTTTCTGCTAAAACTCTAATCCCTTGAGTTCTTTGATACTGTTTATTCTGTCTTCTCTTGGACAACTGTGGGAGAGTAGTTGAGGCAGGCCTGTGAGGAGATTAGCTATTTTTTTTTTATGGAGCCAAGTCTTTAAGATAGAGATCGCCATACAGGATAAGGAAATTGATAGGAAATAGAGAGAATAAAAGAATATATAGAGACTAAAGTATAGTTTATATAAAAAGTTTTATATAAAAAGATCAGATATAACATAGACAACCTCTTCTTTGTCTGCATAGCCAGGTGCTCTGGCTCATCCTGTTCACCTTGTATATATAATATTTTCAAAGGTTCATTTGGCAAACATTTTTTTTTAAATCACAGCTTCATAAATTCTCACAGATTGTTCTAGCACCTTTGTGCAGATGACTCCAAACTTTTTGCTAGCCATGTATGGTGGTTTTCATATTTGGTTTTGTTTTATTTTATAAATGTCACATTGTTTTGTTATAAGTGTAGTAATTATGTTCCTCTATGGGTTCTGTCTTCAGTTTTATACAACAAAAAGCCATTTCAAATATAAGATTTGATAAAATTAACAAGTACATTCTTCAACGAATTTTATTTTTTTAGCATATGTTTTATCTTGAATATATTTCTGTGACAGATGTGAGATAGAAAAGTTTTGGTTAGTTAATGCTTTGACAAAATGTGTCTAATTTTAAGTTATCATCTTATGAATTTTAATTTGGGACAATAATGTTATGGTTCACTTTTTGGATTTACACAGAAGATTACCATATTTTTAGAACTTTATATAAATAATGAGAATGTTATTGTCATTCTTCTAATATTATTTTAATTTTTAAAATATTTCTCTTATTTTTACATTAGATAGGAGGCTATGAATATTTATATGTAAAATGGTATCAAGCATCATGCATTATTCCAGAACAACCTGGCTGTCATGGTTTACCATTAATTGTAATGGTAGGCACCAGTGATTATTTGTGATATAGAAATATGACTATTTTTTCTAATCCAAGGATACTGACAGTTTTATATACTTCATTGATATAAGTCACAAATATATTGTCTGCTAAAATTATAAAATTTCTACAATTCCCTATATTCTGGAAGAGTTGGATTATTTTATGAATTACTGATGAGAATTGCCTGTAAAGCTATCTGGACTGGCAATTTTGGGTTAATTTTGGAAAGTATATGTAAATAGACTTACATATGTCTTTACACAAATAAGTATATGTAAATAGTAAATAGAAAGATTTTTCTATTTTATTTTCAGTTTCTTATTCAATTTTTTTTGTTGTTGTTGTTAATTAGTATTTTTTGAGGGTGGGAGAGAGGAAACTTTGCATTGACAGAAACAAATCTTAGGATAATCATGATGTTGGAATTATCAGAAAAAGGCTTCAAATCTGCAATTACAAACATGTTAAGGACTCTGAGAAGATTGTGATATGTTAAGGACGTATATTATAATCCTGCCTAGATCAAAGACTAATGCTAAGAAATGCAGTTTAAAAGCCAGTAGAGGAATTAAAATAAAGTACTGAAAAACAATCAGTCCAAACAAATTAAAAAAGGAAGAACACATAGGAACAACAACAAAAGGATGTGAAAAATGAAAAGTAATTATTGTAGTAACTCGTAGACATAAATAGACATAACAAAAAACTACTAAATTATAATTGTGATAAACTCTTCAACTTAAAGATCTGGATTTTCAGACAGCAAGATCTAACTACACCTGTGTATAAGAGATGAGCTTTAAATATAAAGATGACTATTATCTGAAAGTAAATATATAACAAAAATACAAGGAGAAAGCATAAAAAGCTGGCGTAGCTTTATTAATATCAACCAAAATAGACTTCTAGGAACCAGAGATAAAATGAAACCAGAAATAAAAGTTGTAAAAGGGTCAATTCATCAGGAAGACATACAATCTTAAATGTGTTTGTGTCTAGTAACTGAGCTTTGAAATACATGGAACAAAATTTGGAAAAATTAAGGGGAAATAGAGAAATCCAAAATGATATTTGGGGGTTTTAACCTGTCTCTCTTGATAACTCAGAATGTTTGGGAAACAAAATCAGTAAGGACATACAAAATGTGAACAACATTATTAACCAGCTTGAGCTAATTGTTATTTATAGAACAGATACAAATGTGACTAAACATCTTATAGAAAAGCCACTTCTATATACATTTTATTTCTTTAATAAACAAAGTGCTCATGGAGAGCTTTTATTCAAATTGAATTAAATATTAGCATGCAAATAATATTTTCATAAAGAATACATTATTGTTCATCTACTTTTCATGAATTAAGTTATATGAAGACTTACTATTATTCAATAATGTTCCACTCTCTCACTAAGGTGAACTGCAGTCATAATGATGGTAGTAATCATTGTGAATTTCTCAGTGTAGCATGTAAGCTACATTTGGTAGTAATTTGGTAGATATGATTGGCAATTTTCAATCTATTTCCCACAAATCAGATTCATTGCCTACCCTTGTCTTTCCCACTCTGTGTCTAAAGATGATGAACATTACTTTTAAACCCATCTGGAATGACAGCTTTGGGTTAATCTTAAAATATGTAATTTTCTTATTTTCTTTCATTTTCATTCAGTTTATTAACTTGCATTTTTGTAGGAAAAAATCCTTGTATAATAAGAAAAGCACTTAAAAAAATCAACCCTAGGATAATTCAGCTGTTAGAATTAGCAGAAAAAGGCTAATTAAGAACTCTCTGGCAGACTGCCTTGTGGTATTGGGCAGTGAGAGGCCATGAGAGGAGATCAGTGGAGAGGAGGAGAAAAATGCTGCAGTGTATTTTCCCCACGCCTACTTGTTTTGGGCTTCTCACAACCACAGCTTCTGTGGAACTGCTCTTCCTTCACAGGTCCAGCTCTCAGGACTATTATAATGTCTTTTCCTGGGGACTAGAGGTTACATTGACTTCCCACTACTGTTGCTCGTCTGTGGGTATCACATCTCAACATTTGTCCCACTAGAGTGCATTTTCTTCATGGTAGCTATAATGACAGTTCTAAAAAGTAAGTTCTATCATGTTCTGTGTCCTCGTAAACTGTGTAATAGCTCACCAATCCTTTGAAATTAAAATCCCAATCCTTATGAAGCCTTAAAGACCTTTTATGATTTGTGCTCCCCAACCTGCCCCACTCCTGCTTGACCTCTCTCTCACTTTACTCTGCCCACATGGTCCATCCATTCCTCAAGCCATCAGGCACAATCCCTTATAAGGACCTCTGCAACGGCTGTACCTGCTCCCTGTTCCACATAGTGAATTTTGTCACCCCTTCAAGTCTTGCTCAAATGCCATTTTCTCCATTAGCCCTAACCTGTACACAAAAGTTGCAATTGCGACCTATCTCTCTCCACCCCCAGCACTGAGCGCCCTTTTGGTTCTTTTCATAGCACTTATCATCATTTAACATCCCATGTATTGTTCTTATTTGCAATGCTTATTATTGTGTACCTTCCTCCAAAAGAATGAGAACTCTACATGAGACCAAATTTTATGTTTTTCTCATTGATGAATTGCAAGAGCCTACCTGGTGCTCTACAAATACTTGTCGAGTAACTGAATGATGTTGTTCATATAATCTTAGAGTAAATATTGCCTTTCTAAACAACATCCAAAACCCAGAAGCTATAAAACAAAGGATCAAAGGATTCAACTACATTAAAATGAATAAGCACATCTCTAAAATGAAAGACACTAGAAAAAAATAAGCAACTCTATGTTTAGGTATGGTATGTCAAAATAAATCTGTGTCTGTGGCAGAGTGGGGCCCTCAAGATAGAGCTCAGTTAGAATTAGGCAAAAAGTCAAAAGTTAAGGACACATATGGGCATTTGCTAGGTATGTGGCCTTTTGGTTTTTAATAATCTTTTTATTATAAACTCTATTTTAGATTAGTATAGATGTACCACTTTCTTTAGTTAGCACTTTCCTGAAATATCTTTTTCATCTTCAATTTTCTTTGTACCTTTATGTTTAGATGTGTTTTGTGCATCACCAAGAGCTAGCCTTTTGTTTTGTAAATGAAACGTTTAGTTCATATACATTTAATTATTGCCATAACTGGAATTATTTCTATCATTCCCAAGGTGGTTAATATTTCTGCTACATTGTCAATTATTTTTCTGTTCTCTCTTGCTGGATTTTGAATTAAATGAATATTTTTACTTCTCTACTCTTACCAGTATTTGTTTGAAAGTTATGGACTAGTTTGATTGTTTAGGTGTTTATTTGTATTAAATCTAACATTAATAATTAAATATTTAATGCTTGAAGCTCTGACTTGAGTGGAGCAAGGGCAATATACATAACCTAAACATTTGTATCCCCATAAGATGCTGAAATAAAAAAGAAAAAAAAAGTGAAAAATATAATTGAATATTTAAAATCAAAAGTTAAAGTAGTGTTCACCTTCCTCATTATGGGTTCTTAGAATACTTTCACTCCACCAGATCATACTCAGTCCTCAAGTGCTAGCTATTGTCATTGTGCAGCTTTCATTATTTATTTCTATTTTTTGTTTCACACCACAGGTTATTAATATTACATTAAAATAGTTTACATATTATATATAATATATAATATCATATATATTATATCTATGCTACCAAATATATATGTTACCAACATATATTATATATATGTTACCAAATGTTTACAACTTCTATATATTGTATTGATTTTTATATTTTAGATTTTCTATATAGTCGATTTTCCTCTGCCTATAGTATAGCCCTTGAAGTTTTCTTTAGCAAACTTCTATTAGGTAATGAACATTTAGATTTTATTTTTATGCAATTACCTTTATTTCATGCTTACTTTTTTCCTCTTCTTCCACTTCCTCTCTCCTCCTTTCTCTCTCTCTCTCTCTCTCTCTCTCTCTCTCTTTCTTTTACTCTTAAGGTATAACTTATACACTGAAGTAAAGTGCAGATGGTTTCTTCATACTCATCTCAGTCAATACGCTTACAAAGAAACCACTATTCAGACCACTATCAAACTATTACTGAACTTCGTGTTTATGGAATCACATAATGATAACTCATCTTTTTGATCTGGCATCTTATGCTCTTCATTATGTTATTAATGTTTATTTCTGGTTTTGCATATTTAAGTTGTATTATTTATACATAAATGAGTATTTATTTTAGAATAAAGCATTAACAAAATCAATGCTGCATAACAATGCCAGAGGCTATGTAATCAGCTCTGGTACCGGACACATTCAATAAATATAATTATCATTATAGTATTTGGCTGAGTAAAAACATGGAAAATATAGTGTTCAAGTGTTCAAGAGCAAAAACATACATTTGATGTAAAGATATCTAACAGAAAATTAAAAGCAAACTTTAGAAAGCAATTGCTTTGATTTTATCCTAATCAAAGGAATAGAGGGGGGTCCATAGATCTAAGAACATGAGACTATGGTCAAAAATAAGAAGTGACAATAAGTTACCAGAATGCCATAGGCAAACTCTATGAAATCTAAGAATATTCTGCTGTCTGTATGCACTCAACTCTTGTGCGGCCATATGAAGGAACGCGGGTCTCAGGGCACACTGGGCCTGGCTGCTGGTTTTTAGTTTGGGTCTTGACCCTGAGTGTTTCTAACTCAGCTTATCCCAATTAATGACAGAGATGAAAGAAATGAAACAATCATCTAACCATCAACAGCATTTTCCCCTCTACATGGTTCTAATTTGGTGCTATATATGGTATTTCCTCTGACTGAAGCTCTGTCTCCACATCATTGTCTTTTTTACCTATTACTCATATTTTAGATCTCATTTTAAATATTACTTCCTCTGAGAAGACTTTCTGACCCTATTAAGAGTATTTTCAAATAATCATTATTCACTCTGTTAGCAACCTGTACTTCCTTGATCAGTCAATTCATCATGCTATAATTATTTAATTTTCTGTCTCATTTGCTTGACTTTCATCTCTTTCAAAAAAGAACAGTGCCTGCTAGGCTAAGTATTATATCCCCAGCAATTAGGACAGTGCTTGAATTAAAATTATAATAGATGCTCACTAAATTTGTAAAAAGATTAATTCTGCATCTAAGATTTATCCTCTGTTATATTTTCAAATATGTTTCATCAAATTTTAACTTTGTCCTCTATTTTAAAAAGATTGGTTTTCCTAATATTCTATCTTATATTTACTCCCTCCATTGTGCTTTTTAAACAAAAGTCATAAGCAAGTTTTCCTTCTACAATAATCTTTCTTATACTTTTTTATGACTATGATTTTAATCCATTCAATCTCATCAAATGTTCTTTTCAATTTTATTAAAGATATTAGGTGAAGATTTATAAGGTTTTCATGTTTCTTATAGGAATACTATTTCAAAAGGCCATGATTTTTATCCAATGCAGAGATTGTCCCCTTTTGTTTGTACCTTGTACTAAGTTCTTAAAAGTTATGTGAATTATATTCATATGATATTCGCAAGATGTCACCTGGCCTTTCACCAGAAATCCACATGAACCTGAGTCCTGAGTTGGCTGTCACACTATATCCCAAGAAGACTCAAACAGAGGAATACATACCAAGAAGTAAAGGAATCAAAATAGCATGTTAATTATAACTTGACTTTTGGTTCCAAACCATTATGCAATACACTAATGATGTGAATGATCTGACATGGAACATATGGAACACTCTTTTGCCTCATTTGCTCTAGACTAGTACTCAAAGCCAAAGCAAAAAAAAAAAAAAAAAAAAAAAAAAAAAAAAAAGATCTAAATCCCCTAAGCCATGAAAATATCAAGATTTATAATTATGTTGTGATGAGATGTGCCAGCACACAAGACAATGTGTCTGGAGGGGCAGAGTAGAAAATAGTGTTCATTCTCAATGTCTAAAATCTTGCCATTCCTGAACTGTAACAACAACTTTTGGCAAAACTGTTATGTAAGAACACGATGGGAGAGTAGGAGGCAACAAATGTGAACACAAAAAGGGTAGGGTAAGAAGGAGAAGAAGAACAAAGAATGAAAGAGAGAAGAACTGTCTTTAACAAGAAGCCATGGCCTGCTTACCATACATAAAGACAGTACTTTCCAAAAAGAGCTGCAACAAAATCTCTCAGTCTCTATGATCTTCTCTAATGTGATCTTGCTACTCTCCAGACAAGATGTGAAGTCTATTCCTCCACCACCACTGCTCTGACTAATAGACTATGGTAGAAGTAACACCAAGTAATATCCATTCTGGGCATAGCCCTTAACAGGCCTGGCAGCTCCTTTCACACTTTTGGGCTACTCTATCTCAGAATTCAGCTGTCATGTTATGAAAAGCCAAAGTCACATGGAAAGACTATGCTTCAGTCAACAGGCCCAGCAAAGCTTCCAGGCAACATCAACTGCCAGCTATGTGAGTTAATCATCTTGTATGTGCAGCCTAGTAAAGACTTAAGTGACTGTAGCCCCAGCCAACACCTGACTACAATCATGTGTAATCATGTTCCAGGCTATACAACTGAGAAGTGGTAAGAGTATGGAACCTGCATGTCTGGCTCTTTAGCACATACTCTAGTCCTTCATGAGATACTACCTATCTGCCACACTTAATCTGTAAAAAGAATCATGCATCCATCATAGAAAAAAAACTTTTATTGTAGAAAAAATTATTGAAATCAAAAATCTGCTTAGTGACTAACAGATTTTCAGCCTGAATCTCTTTGAGACTCATTTTAACATCTATATTTAGAGATAGGCAAATTATCATGGTGAATGCAAGATTTTGATAGACACTAACACCTGAAGATCAGGATATCCAAAACAAACAATAATTCCCTCTTTAAAACCTGTTCTTCTTTTCTTCCCTATTTCTGGTCAGGTGGAACAGCCCCTAGTGTCCAAGTTGGAAGTCAATCTTTGACTCTTTTTTCTCACCTTCATTTTTAATCAAGTACAAACTAATGCTAATTCTCTAAACTACCTACCACAATCTTTCAGTTTTTTTAATTTATATTTTCCAGAAAAATATTGTTCTGTTGCCTGGAAAAATTTAATTGTCTCTTTTCTGTTCCCATGCCAGAAATGCTTCCAGAATAATGTTTCTAAATTCTGAAGCCATGTGTTCAATGAACTGGCTTTCATTTCCAAATTCCAGTGACCATGTATCTTACACTGAAGCAAAAGTACACCATTCTTTATTACAGAGAATATTTTTCACATTCTCGTCCTGCGTGCTATTGTTCACAGACTCTAAATGCTTTCCTTTATCTCTGAATTATAAACTTTGAAGTCAGGGTTCAACTGCCACTTCTTCATATAAAGCATTAACAATAAGTTCAGATAGAGATAACTCCTTCTTGTGCTGTGCCGCTGTACCTTTAGGACATTACTAAACTCTGCCTTGAATTAAAATTATTTGAATGTAAACTTTGAGCATGAAACAGCATATATAACACTGCATTACTGTTTCCCAAAGTCCTCACATATAGTACAAGTTAAAATCTGTTGAATTAAAGGTTATTTTTTTCTATATAAGTTTTATGTCATATGTTTTTATTTTGTTATTTTGTTTGTTTGTTTGTTTTTAATTTTATTTTTTATTTTTTATTTTTATTTGAGCATATTATAGGGGTACAAATATTATGGTTATGTATATTGCCCATGCCCCCCT
>VBSM01002121.1:23402376-23426009 GCA_008086735.1 Cheirogaleus medius
ATAAAAAAAAAAATAAAAAAATAAAAAAAAGAAAAGAAAAAAAAAATAAATAAAAAAAAAATAAAAAAATTAAAAAAAATAAAAAAACACTTGTTTCTTGTATCTCTGATTAATTTATTGTTTTGTTGACATATTTTCACTGAAAGAATATGCTCTTTTGTTCTTTTCAAAATTGTTGCACATATATTTATATAATATGGAAAATTAAAGTGTTTGCATCCTTTTGAAAATGTGTCTACAAGACACTGAAATAATTGATTAACTCAAGAAAACTAGACAACTTCAAACAAATATGTAAATGAATATACTGGAAATTATCTGAAAGATATATAATTTGACTGATAAATTAATCTACAATAAAGATCAATCAGCTTGCCCAATGTGAAACAAAAGTTGAGTTGAATATGTACTGACACAAAGTATAAAAAATGATTTTGATAGTCATTTTCCAATCTAACCTTGTAATCAATAAAACTAAAACTAATCTAGGGAAAATATCTTCTTCCAGTTACTGTTACACCAACAATCTTGACAAAGATCTTTTTTAAAAAATTTCAGATTATTACGGGGGTACAAATGTTTTGGTTACATAAATTGCTTTTGTACTGCTTGAGTCAAAGTTATCAGTGTGCCCATCCCTCAGATAGTGTGCATTGTACCTGTTAGGTGTGAATTTACCCATCCCCTCCCCCACCACTTGTTTGATTTCTGATGAATGTTATTGCACATAATAGTGCAACACTATTGCACATAAGTGTTGATCAGTTAGTTCCAATTTCATGGTGAGTACATGTGGTGTTTGTTTTTCCATTCTTGTGATACTTCATTTAGAACAATGGGCTCCAACCCCATCCTGGATAATACAAGAGGTATTAATTCACCGTTTTTTTAAGGCTAAGTATATTCCATGGTATACATATACCACATTTTATTAATTCAGTCATGTATTGATGAGCATTTGGGTTGTTTCCACATCTTTGCAATTGTGAATTGTGTTGCTATAAACATTCGAGTTCAGGTATCTTTTTTATAGAATGCCATTTTTCCCTTTGGGTAAATACCCAGTAGTGGGATTGCTGCATCAAATGATAGTTCTACTTTTAGTTCTTTGAAGCATCTCCATACTACTTTTCATAGAGGTTGTACTAGATTGCAGTCCCACCGGGAGTTTATGAGTGTTCCTATCTCTCTGCACAAAGGTATTTGTAGGCCTTTTCTTTGGAGAAATAATATTGTTCTATTCGTTTTTCTCAGAGTCAATCAATCTAATAATATCAATACAGGTTTTCACTGTTTCAAATATTGTGTTATTATGTTCATGGCAGCATTGACAGTTCATTTACTTCCCTCTACTATGTGGAAAATATGCACTCCAGTTCTGATCTTTAGTAATTGTCTTTGAAATTTACATGCCTTCTAAGTTATCAAACTATAAAATCAGAGTTACATATTATCCTTCTATTGAGCACTTTACCTCCTATTATCTCATTTCTGACATACTTGCTGTTATTTTGGGATACTTTAGCTCTATTTTGTGTTAATCCACAAGAAAATTATTATTGATTTTTACAGTCGATATTTATGTAGATTTATAACTATATTTGACAATTTTTTGTTTGCCATAACTTCATGTATCCCTCAGCCTTCTAGTTGGGATCACTTTTACTTTGCCTGAATAATATCATTTAAAATTTAATTTGGTGAGTTTCTCTTGGTAGAAAACTCAGTTTTATTGTTGTTATCATTGCTATGTTTAGATAAATAAGACTGTTTATTTAGTTCTAGCTTGACATTTATTTTTTTATATTACTTTAGTTTATTGCTGCCTGATTACCATAGATACTGTTGAAAAGTTAGCTTTTTGTTATTTCCATTCTTTGGAGGTTAAATGCTTTTTTATCTTAGGCTTCTTCTAATGTTCCTCTTGCCTTTGGTGTTCTGTAGTTTAATTAAGACATATGTCTAAGTGAGGATTTCTTTCAATTCTCCTGGCTTAGGATTCAAAAGACTTCCTGAATATGTTCATTGCTGACTTTGTTGGTAAGCAATTCTCAATGAGTCTTTCTTACATTACTGCACATCTTGTAAAGAGATATTGGAAGCTTTTTTCTACATTATCTTTTTAAGGATGTCTGCATAGAAAACATCCTTGAAATATAGAGAGGTTCTCCTTCTGGCCATAGGAAAGGTTTGTTTCCTGATCAGGAAAATAAAGATAATATCTCCTTCCAGGCAAACATTGAGAAGGTTTTCTAACATCACCTTTAAAATTTTGGGTTCCCTAAGCTTGGAGTTCCTCAGCTGTTACAGAACCCACTGTGCATAGCATCCTCCTGGGCCTCCCTTTTCATCACCCCTGTGGAATTTGAGAGTCAAAATGAACTTATGCAAACATTAAGATCAAGATTCTTATATGACATGAGTAATAAAGTCCTCTGTCTCTGACCCAGGTGCCACCTTCTATAAAACTATGGCAGAATAACTTGTTAGCTTGCAAGTAGGGTACAATCTCACATTCTTCAAAGTTCTTACTGGGCTTTTACTCATTCTGCAGAATTCTTAGCCATTTTGGCATTGTATATGCCTCTTGTCATGTTCTCTTTCTTCTTTCCTTCTAATACCCCAATTGAATATCCATTTTACTCTCTTCTCTTTCTTCCTTGACATTTTTTTCATGTGTTTTATCTTTTTCTTTGCCACATTCCAATTAATGTCTTCAGATACATTAATATCTATTAGCTCATTAAAACTCTAATCTACTATATTAGTTTGCTAGAGTTGCCATAACAGAATACTATAGACTCAGTGACTGAAACAACAAAAACTTATTTTCTCATAGGTCTTCAGGCTAGAAGTTCAAGATCATGGTGGTTTCTGGTGAGGATTCTCTCATTGGCTTGTAGAGGCCCACCGTCTCACTATGTCCTTACATGGATTTTCCTCTGTGTGTGGACACCCATGATGTCTCTTCTTATTATTAAAAGAAGGCTCAATTAGGAAGAAATAGAGCTCTTGAATAGACCACTATGAAGCAATGAAATTGAAGTAGCAATAAAAAATTTTGCAACAAAAATAGTTCCCAGACCAGATGCTTTCACAGCTAAATTTTTCCAGACCTGCAAAGAACTAGTACCTATACTGCAGGAATTATTTTATAACATGGAGAAGGAAGGAATCCACCCCAACTCATTCTGCACAGCTAATATCACCTTGATTCCAAAGCCAGGAAAGGACACAACAAAAAGAGAAAACTACAGATTAAGATCCCCTATGAATATACATGTGAAAGTATCAATAAAATCTTAGCAAACTGAATTCAGCCACACATCAAAAAGCCCTGTAATGTAGGGATTATTATTATTTCCTCTTTGTAAACGAAATCAAGGCACAGAATTTAAATTATTTGCCTAAGGCCACACAGCAATTGGTTAATCTAGCACCCACTTTGGATCCAGGGTGCTTTCTTGATCAATATTTCCATAAACAGTTAGATAATAAAGTAGGTCACCCTTCCTTTTTCCCCAATACATATATACATATATGATTCTCTGTCTAAACTGTCATATATCATGATCAATAGAAATAAATTTTGTTATAAATCTTAAGTCCTTAATTCTTACTGCTAGACTAATTAATATGCTAGAGGTAATTAAATCAGCATAAATATCATAGCTAAGTTTCATGAAAAAGATCAGAAAATGTTATGCCCATTAATAACTTCTGTAGCTATTCAAGCAAATGTAATGCAATAAGGATAATTAAATCTTGTGCTTCAGGGAGCAAGTGGGTTTACGTAAGGAACAGAAAGGAAAATATGCCTTTATTCTCTGCCCCTGGGAAAACAGTGGAAAAACTGACTAGGTATATTAATGGGGTACTAAAAAGAGTAACATCTGCTGTACTCTGAAATATCAAGCTTTTGCTGAGGTAGAATTAACTGATTCTTATCTGATATTGATATAACTTTCATTTATAACACGGCAGAAACAGGCTGTTTTGATTTTTTTTTTAATTTACTCACTACAGTAAAAAAAAAAAATGCATGCTACCTCACAAATGCACTAAGGATTAAATTTTTGAAGTGCCTGGCAGAAAATGCTTTTAATGATATTTAAATTCTGTTTTCAAACTTGATTTCAATGGTGTTGATTACTCAGAGTAAAAGTTTACTTTTTCTTTCTATAGTTCCCACACCAGCCTGAATATGAATTATCAACAAACTATTGCAGGCAGCAGAAATAAATAGGTATTAGTATGCTAAATCTAATATTCCCAACAAGTTACAGAACAAAAATCCTTAATTATAATTCATAGAAAGCAGTGCTATTTTTAAATCTTTAAGAATAAAGATGTTCTCATATTGGCAGCAATTATAAGAAGGGACTGTATAGTAGATTCAAATTTAATGCCTGAAAAAAAGGTGATAATTTCTAATTTTAAATATATTCTTACTTGCAAATTTACCAATCTGCCTACCTTAGTGGTCTCATATACTAATAGCAGTGAACTTTAATAGGCTGAATAACTCTAATTCCAGTTCTCAATTTCAGGTTGTCAGTGTATTTTTATTTAATATCTTTCTAAAATTTAATTTTATTCCTATCTGCTCTTATTTTTTTTATGCCTGGGCCTCTGGGCTATGCCAATTTGCATATTTGAATTAATGCACCAAATAATGTTTGAAAGTCTAATCTTATTAAATGCCTTCAAATCCAACACTTTCCCTAACTAGATAAACCTTATTAATTAACCCGTATGTTATCAAAACCTCATGCTGGCTGCCTACCAGGCTGTCTCTGGGGGTGGACCAACTAGTTCCCTTAGAAAAACGAAGTGCTGACACAGGGCAATATATGTGAAGTTAGATCTCCAAAGCAGCTCACTTTTCCACTAACACAAGACTCCATGCATTCTAGAATGTATTGGTTGAATAATTGCTTAAGAGTTGACAGTTTTTGAGCTAAGGATTTTTCATCTCATTTTCCACCCCTGAATAAAGCTTTGTCACAAGCAAGTTTAAAGAGGAACGGAATGATTTATATGTACCATATGCTACAATTGTACTAATGGTGACACAAAGTTTTGGGGTAGTGATGGGCTAAGGAAAGGAGAAGGGAAAAAACTGACAGTTAACCATAAAAATATATCAAAATATGAATAGCAGTCCTTTTGATAAATAAAACTACAAATAAGATGCCAGAGGCCTGATATGAAGAAAAGGGAAAATGGCAAAAATATAGATGCCAAAAGTATAAACTGCATGGAATATATTTTAAAAAGTGTATGTGTCTGTGTCTTGTCCTGTCAATTATATAATATAAAGGGTGCAATCAGTGATGAACTGAAGCATTAAATCACTACTAATTACATGGTACAAGTCTTAGAAGATACACTACTTCTCAGGATCAAGTAGGAGGAGTTCAAGATGGGCGATGACTTCCATAGTGACCTCAGGTTGAGAAATAGCAGTTGGGCTAGGGGCTCCAGTTATCCTAATAGTTAATGCTTCTTGTTCTAGAAGAAAGGATTAAGAAAGGATTATAGATGAGATTGGCTGGGTAAAACAACCAAGATGATACATATGACCACTCTCCCCAAGGTACTAGCCCTCATACATCCCTGTACCTACTTCCAGATAAACATTTTTATGGAATAGTATTAACCTTATCATCTGATGCAAGTCTCCTTACAAATGAAGCTGCAAAAGGAAATTTGGAATAAGCCCAGTTGCCCATTCATTCTCAATATACAGTAATTCAAGACCCCCTTTTGCCACGGTCTAGATAGGAATACTTGACAACAGGACTTCCGAAACTACAGCAATTCCAAACCTTTCTCTCAGTGTGAGTCTTAAGAAGAGATAGGACAGTGCAATATTCTTCTGTTTGTCATAATTGCTCAGTAATATTAATGTACTAAAATTCATTTTTACTTCTTTTAGTAACAGATGTTACCAGATTTTTAAAAATTCACCTGTTAAAGTTAATAATAACAGTTCTTTATTATGTATAATCAGGGTTTATGACACAAACTTGCTCCTGCACCACCTTGAGTGTGTGTGTGTGTGTGTGTGTGTGTGTGGTAAAAGCAAAGAATAGGCCCCTTTTAAAACTTGTGATGTTTCTGAAATAAATGCTCCAATGTTGGCTATAAAGGACTGTCATTGTAATAATTACAATAGAGTGATTAATAGGATATTATTAATATAAGTGCTGTTACAGCATTTGTTATACAAAGGAATGGTTGAATGGTTGTTTCCAAAATTTCAAAATAGAAAACCAAAATGATTATTGCAAACTATTGTACCTGCTCAGCAAATGGAAATTCTTTTAAAAAGGTTATTTTTAAGAAACATTTCAAAGAGGAAAATCTGGCCTACAATCATTTTATTAAATATTATACATTCTCTTAGCTATTAATAATATGTATTCCTTATAATTAGTAATACAAAAGTTTAATATCCAGAATTTACAGTTGAAATTAGGAGATACTGCTAACATAGCTATACAAGTAGATCATTGTCATTAAAAATAGGACATTCTAACAGCCTGAATTTCTGTGTTAATGATAGAATTATACATAAGAACAAAATTATAGTTGAAAAATTTCATCAGCTTTAAACCCTTGTGTGTCATCACAACTATATACCACATCAATAAAATGCAGTTCTTTTAATATGCCCAAAATAGGTCTAAAGTGAATTAAAACCACTAATTAATTCGGTTGAGAATAACATGGACAACAACTCTGTACCAGTGTGCCAACCCTGCATTGGGCTTCTGCCTGTAGTACACTATATACTCATCATAACAAAATTAGTTGTATATTATTACTATCATTTGAAATATGAAGTATGACTAAGAGTTAGTAAGTGGCTAAAATCTTGGTTTAGCTTTTCACTATATTCTTAACCACTAGGCTATGATTTCATTCTTACATATTTAGAGGTTAAGATCATGTCTTCCTGCAAGCATCTGATTCCTTCTCCCTTTCTCACCCTAAGACTTGTAGAAGTTTCATCCAATCATGACATGAGACACAACGTCCAGGATCTCATAACCTGCATGATCTATAGATGCAGTGCCTCTTGATCTAGAGACCTATAAACCAAAAAGTTTGTCATATAATGGTGGAAGAGGGACAGCTAACTACAATAAATTCCCCTGTTTAAAAATCTGGGAGTAAGTCCAAAGATCATTGTTCTCATCTCTACCTTCTAAGAGTTCTTTTTTTTTTTTTTTCATCATTCTCCTTGGGCAGTTATAAAGAATGGATTGGAAAAGACATCCTTTTTTGGCAAACTGATAACTACTTGCAGATATTTGGAGACCAAGAAGTCTTAAGGACTCTCAATCTCTTCTAGTCTAGAGTGGCAGTGCTTTTTGCTAACACAACTCCATTACGAGGTTATGTGTTTTCTAAGTATTTAATATTTTAGGGTCAACTCTATTTGCCAAAATTGATGTCCATAATTCTTTCCTCTCTAGATTCAATTATATTTATTTTGGATAGATCATATTTTGGTAAAAATACTACTCTAATCATTCTAGCATCACTTTTCTCCTGTTGAACAGCATATTAGTTATTTTAGAAGCATGATCTACAAGGCCTGGTAATTATTTTAGAAGTTTAAACAAAAAGTTTGATGACAACACCCTTTATTAAATCTTTATCCTGTGGTGACTTTTAATGGAAACTCTCTGAGTTAGGCCTTTTCCTTAAGGCTATATCTTAATGGCTATACCTCTAATTTAGTGAAAAACGGTTTCATTAAGCAAGTCTGCAATTCCTAATTGTTTCTACTACTTCTAAATACTGATTTAAAATTGACTATTTCTTTTCATACTTCATCTTTTTGTTGTAGTACTTCTACATGTTTATCTTGTACATTATCTTCTAGTTGCAAGGAATAATTTTATTAAATGTTTAAATATTATATACTATGGGTTTCAATTTTTCTAGTGTCCTATAAAAGTTTTCTCATTGTTTTTCTGGACAATTATAGTAGTTTTCTTGCCACCTATATAGTCTTGATCAAAATCTTATTTTAGGTTTTTCTTGTACTAGCACCTAATTTTGTGGTAGCAACCTCTGTTATGGTCAGCTATGGCTATAAAGCTGTAAAGCTGTATACTATAACACCCAAAACTCAATGGCTTAAAATGGAAATTTTCTTGGTTAGACAATCTGACAATCCCTTATTCTATGTACTAAGAACATCTGCCTTAAATATTGTACTCAAAGGCTACAATTAAAGAGGATATTTCAGAAGAATGATCTTTGTAGAGGTTGAGCAGTTCTAGCAGTGTCATGGTGCCAGTAGAGGGACCCAGGATGTATTCAGATTATTATTAATAAAATCACTGGTTCTTTGGTTTCAACAGAAAAGCCTGTATCAGACTAACATGCTAATGAACACAAATCTAAAACATGGATTGAAAACAAGAACAAACCTCAGAATTTGAGAGACCAAAATCCAATAGGTGAGGTGAGGAAATATGGCCATATTTCCTTCAGGGAATCTGCAAATTTCCTGTTCTGTGAAGGGAAGACAAGTATGTAGGTATCCAGGTGCTGGTGGGAGTTTCTCTGGGCTCTAGAAGCAAAGGCTGAAGTGGGAATGCCAAAATGGCAGGGATTTGAGGAACCACAATCCTGGAGAAGAGAGAATTATAGATGTGAACCCGAAATTCTCTATTCAATTTCTCCTCTATCTGCCAAATCCTAAACCTTTAATGCAATGAGCAAAATTCTGAAAGAATAAAAAATAAAATAAAGTAAAACAAGAAAGCAGCCCTTGGAGATTCACAGGGCTGGGTTGACAAAAGTCAGTACATGGCTCAAAAGGCAGAGAGACTTTGTTAAAAATCCTGAAGTTCTACCTGAGACCTCAGAAGAGCTATGCCCTAACTGTAAATTTTTCACAGGAATAAGAACAAATGAGAAATAGACCAGTTCTAAGGAAGCCTGAAACCCACTCTCAACTGGATTAGAGTAATCTGCAGGTAATCTCTCCCTGTGACAGAAGAAAATCAAATCCTTTTAAAGAAATGAAGAAAATAACATCATTCAAGGCCCCTACAACTTCCATATACAATGTAAGGAATTCTACTTAAAAAAAAACATTCATGCCAATAAAAAATAGTTTCAAAGGGGTCCATGAACTTTATGTGAATCTGATATTAGTTCATGTATGGAAACTTTATTTTAAATTGTTGGATTTTACAGTTAAAGATTCATGTAAGGTTCATGGAGTCTTCTATTTATGTTTTATTAGTTTTATAAATGTCCTAACCAGTATACTATTAATATTTTGGTCCCAATTTTATGTGTGCTAGTCCTTTTTCCATTATGTCCTATTCATCACATAATCTTTCTGCATTTTCTATTCCTTTTTCTCTCTGTTTTTCAATCTTCTTATTAAATAATACTCTTTCCTCTTGTAATAAAAGCTTATGAATTAGGTACTATATAATTATTCCCATTTTATTCATGAGGAAACTGTGAATAAGAGGTTAAGTAACCAGTAACCAGCCCAATATCACAAAACTGATTCTAATCTAGGCATTCTGGTTCCAAAATCCATGAACCTAACATTTATCCCATGCTGCCTTTCACAAAATGAAGTGAGGAGACTCTAAATTTATAAAACAGAGATAAGAGGAAAAGATTTCAAAATATTAATATGCCTTCCCTTCACTCTCATTTGTAGTTTTTAAATTTTCTAATTTTTTTTAAAGTTTTACTTTTATAGTTGCACATACTTTCAAGAAAAAAGAAACTAAAAATCAGGAGTGATAAAATTGTTTTAACCTACTAATAATAACTATCAATAGCTACATCTGGTTACAATGACTATACATGACAATGGTTCCTTTAGGACCAAACAAGTACTTCTATTGTGGTTCATTCCATCATATGCAAATATAATTTTATAAAGATCCTACAATATTAGTTTTACATGAATTGACTTTTAAAAATTCATAAATATATACTATAGTTGTCTACCCAGCAGGAAATAGTTCTTTTTGAAGTTTATCAACCATTTCAAGATACCACATTGTCATAAATTTTACTAGAGGTAGCAATTTTCTCATTACACTTTAATACCCTGAGTGAATCGTTCTATTGCACAAACAATATACTCCCATCACACTGTTAAAATTGAATTAAATATCAGAAGGGTATAATACTCTCCCCAAAATGCCATTTCAACAGATTTTAACTGCGACATGTTCAGGTAAATCATTTTAATATATAACTGCAATAATGCTAAACATTTGGTAAGACAAACAACGCTTGGAAGCTTCAAACACGGCAAAATTGAAAGTAGATTTTTAAAATGTAATTTCTTTCTTTTTTTTAAAAAAAGCAAAATCTATCAGCTTGCATAGTGGGAAAGGAAATAAATTGTCTGAGCATGAAACCACACAATGGTACGAACAGTAACTAGTGCCACAGGAGAGAACACTGGAAATATAAAAATTCTGCACATAGATCACTTAAGCAGTTACTATATCTGCAGCAACATTGCTTTCTAAATGGTTCCTGCCATAACTCAGTCACACTGATGAGGCACATCCCTTCTCCTTGAGACTACACTATGCAGAAACTCATAAGTCATCCTGATTGTGACAGAAAAAGAAAAGCTTCTGCCCTAAGAACTCCTGATTAACAACCCAAACAACCACCGGTTTGCCAGACAGATCTTTCATAAGTATTGCAGATACTTATTTAGCAAATCCACGTGTATGCTGCCATTTTAAATCATCAAACCAACCCAAACAAGCAAAAATAATAAATTATTAAATAAGTTGTTTTGTGAAGTAAATAACCAATACAATTTATTTATTTGTTTATTTTTAGTGTAATTTTTCCACTTTTCATAGATCTAATTACACAGGTTCAGGGCTAGAGATTCAAAGTTGGCAGCTGGACATGGAACAAGAGTCACCATTTCTCTGGAAGCACAACACTTGTTATTTTCCTTAAGCATTTTTCAGTGATGTTTGAATGTAGTTTTGGAAACTCCTTCCCAAACATCCTTATCAGAATATTGTATTTTTAGAATGATCAGAAAATTCTATCATAAAATTAGAGATTTGGCATTTTATTTCCAAGAGGAATATGAAGTACTTCTAATAGATATCTCTCTCATGGAGAAAAACTAAGATTTGATTACAGACATAGAGAAAAACATAAATTATTTCTTTGACTCACTAGTACATTCTAAACACGTAGCCTTTAAATATTGAACATATACATATGTGTGTCTATATATTATATTTTTCTAGTAAGGCTGGGCTCAGCAGTCATTGTATTTGGAGTTAGTAGTTATAATCCCTGGGTTGATCTACAGATGATTTCCATTTTCTTCATTGAATTTACTATGGTTAATCATTTTTATACAATGGACACATTTTATTAGAAAAATACTTAAAATATTACTGTAACAAAAAGATTTACTTGCATAGCAATAATTTTAGATTTTTTAACTTAGATTTAGTAAATATAAATTTACATGTAGCTGCTTCTTAAATATGGATACACCTTTCTTCTTTCTGTAAAGCGAAATTGGCTTGGAAAGTTGCTAGAATAATACTTCACAAAAATATAATGAGGAAAAAACATGCAATATTCACAGCAGTCAATACTAACTAGTGAATGGCATCACAAAGGAATGAAATATTATACAAAAGTGAAAGAACACGCAAAACCTGAAGAAAGAATTTTAAAGAATAACTAGACCATATTTTCTAAATTTTACTCTGCCTAATGGCATTAAATTACTCTTGGCTTTCCCTTTAGGACATAAGGTACTATGCTAAAATAGGCTATATATCCAGAAAAGTTTTTATACAGGTAAAACCATCTGGCCGTTAATTTGCCTTGAAATTTCCGAGGTGCTGAGGGCAAAGCAGCAGATGTCACCAATGAACTGTGCAGAGATAATAATGAAATCATCCCCTCCTACTTTAACATATGAAACAAAGGAAGAGAGAAAAGCATAAAACAGAAAGAGGAATAAATGCCCTCACAATTCTAATCCAAAAATGAAGATTATTTGGTTGGGTTTCTGATTTTGCATTTATTTCTATAAAAATCACTAAAATTCAGAATTATTTTGTTAAATGGAAACAAATGAATTACATTGATTTCTTTCAGGACAGAGAATCTTATATTAATACTCTCAGTGGGATACCCAAATGTGGATATTATTAATCATAGTATCACATATTAATAATGTCAAATAATAAAATATTTTATAGCCCCTTCTTTTAAAGCAGTGGTTCCCAATTAGCAGTGACTTTGCTCCCCTAGGGGACATTTGTCAATGTTTGGAGACATTTTTAATTGTCACCACTAAGGGATGCTACTGGCATCTAGTGGGTAAAGGCTAGGGATGCTGCTGAACATCCTACAATGCACAAGACATCTCCCTACGATAAAGAATTTTCCAGCCCAAGATGTCAATAGTGCTAAGGTTGAGAAACCCTGTTTCAATGAAAATAACACATTTAAATTATTTTAAGTCTAATGTGATTATAGCATAATCCAGACTTTGTAAGTTATAAGAATTAAAAAGATGGACATTGTTATAAAAAACAAAACAGGAAAATACTTTTGCAGAATTCCTTCTACAGAAACCAAGGGATTACAGAAATGGGGATAGATCCTATATTGCACCGATATTTTAGACACATATTTTTGTGCTTTCAATCTATTTGAAGACCTTTTAAAATACTCTTTTTCCATCAAATTCATAAATATGCATGTGTGTGAGAGTGAATGTGAGTAAATGTATAAATGTGATTTTGTAGTGAAGGGGTACCTTTACCCTTAACACTGGACTCAGCTTTGCTAAAAGAGGCAAAGCTGTTTTTAGGCCACATAAAATTCACAGCTACATAGACATAAATGTATAAGAGGTGAGGATGAGAAAAATCTATACTCCTCAGGGAGAGTTAGGGGACAGTTAACTGTCTAAAGGTAACAACAAGGAGAATTCTGGAACATAGGATTTAGGTTTTGGATTATCAGATTAAAATCTAGCACTTATTTATCTATATCAGATAAATAGTGAAAGCTTTAAAAATGGCAAAAACGATTGTCATTTTGTCTTCGGCATGATGATTAAAAATGACTGTAAGTAATATCTAGAATCATAGGGTTTAAAGGATTGGTTTTAAAGTTGGCTGGTTCCATTCTTCTATTATTATTTCCTTGACTTCTACTGCATTTGTCTGATTGCTGTCAGTCTTCTTAATTATTTACGAAGAATCAAGGAGTATTCTGAAGAATTACCTATTTTCCTTGTAAGGATTCCCTCCATGAGCCAGAGAAACAGGAAGTGCTGTAAATACATCAGCTGGGGGAATGTATAAAAAATTATGTTGTATCAGGCATTTGAAACATTTCTGAGTAATATGTTGCTAAACCAGGACTCGGCAGTAGAAGGTTTTCAAAAAGGTAAGGCTAACTTTTAACAAGCCTACTGGAATTAATTATACCACTGTCAGTAAATACCATTTAAGCCATTTGCCTTAATTTATGATACATAATGTGTTAGGATAGAAATATTAAGTGATATTCAGACTTAATTGATTAAAATAAATTTCAATTAAAATGTATTGTTTTAAACAATAAGAAGCATTTATGGCATCAATTTTTTTTAAAAAAAACTTTTGTGGTTAAGAACATTTATTACAGGAAAGCAGTTTCTGAACACAGTCTGGGTTAAGCAAGTGCAAATGCAAGAGTTTGGTTTCAGTAATTAGGGAATAAAAAGCAGCAGAATCTTTATATGGTAGTCTCATATATCTCTTTTATTATTTGGTACTTTCTTTATGTTTGTCATTAGGTGACCTAGATATTTTCAAGAAGAACTATTTATACTTTTAAGGAGTGAGGTTGGTTGGAATCTAAAGATTTCAGCAAGTTGTCATGTTGGAAAAGAACAAAGAACTTTTATTTAAATGGAGACTATTATGGCAGAAATGTTCCTAATTTAAATTTATGTGCATCTTAGCTTGTGATTTAATAAACCACTCAAACAGTGCTAATGTTTTATGTTCCCTTAGCTGTCAAACAGGCTGTAATGTTTCCTGAGCACTGGAAAATCATCGAGGGGTGGAAGGCAGGGCACGTTTGACCTTGTGGATGGTGGTTAATAAACCTGAGAACGCCAACATTGCTGGGGGTGAAAAAGAAGCCTCCCTGTGCTCAAGTCTCCCCCACAGTATGCAGCCTTCCTTTCCCAACTGCAGGGACTGAGAGCCATTCATTCATTCTACCCGCCCTGTCCCTCCATCCCCAAAAGCCTCACTGTTATCAGAGGGATCCCAGTTCCTCTCCTCTCACAAATGACATCAAAGACATTGAATAAATGAACACATATAACAGGAGGAGTGTGGATAACAGATACCTGAGAGAGACATAGGAGCTAAGTAAGGGTGAATGTTTGGTAAGGAGCTCAGAGTGAAAGAGAGTGAGATAATTTGAAAAAATTTAAGACTGCAGGATACTTGGGGAGGGAAGGCAAGAAGATTTAATAAATACAGGCTATAGGCGATAAATTTGCCTTAAAGGGACTTGGAGAGACAAAGGTACATAATTTACTTCCAGGTTGTATATTGTTCTTCTCTGAATTCAATACTGCAGTAGGATTGAAACATAAGAGGTCCCAGAATTAACTCAGAGATATTTACATCTACTTAATTATTTAAATTTGGAAAACTAGTTAACCAGGTCCTTGCATTCAAATTGCCATTTTAGCTAGAAGTCTATTGTTTATATATTTCTAAAGTAACGTAGAAAAGATATATTAACCAATTTAATTACAAAAAATTTGGGATTCTAAATCATTTAAATAGTTGCTTAAATATCCCATTTTATTGTGAGTGTTGGAACAGCCTGTTTTTGTGCTGATAAATAAAGCACATGGCTCTTATTTTACTGTGAGAATCCAAATAAATCTAATGTCATGATATAAAATTCTTAGGAAAGATGGATAGTTGTGGGGAAAATATGTTATGATTTCATTTTTTCTTTCTGAATTTAGACTGTAATTTTTCTTTGTTCCTTCTGTTAGTTCAAACTGCATTGACTATCAATCTAGTAAGTTCCTATCATAAACTGGGTTTGCACTTAGAATTGTCCCCAAGAATATGTAACATGATGTACAAAAAATATGGTTCACAACAAATATGTTCCCAAAGACACCCACACTCCTATGGTGAATCAGAATGCTAATGTCCTTTGAGGCACAGCCAGAATTTATAAGTATGTGGTTTCAGTGGAGATTTTTGGGTGTGTGTGTGCATGTGTGTGTTTTTTGACAAGCTAAGAGCTACTATCTAAAAACTACTAAGTATTGTTAACAAAGATCAAGTAGTAATTGTTATGGACTTAATTGTGACCCTCAAAATTCAGATGCTGAAACCCTAACCCCCAATATAACAGTAGTGTATTCAGAGATAGGGATTTCAGAAGGTAATTATGGTTAAATGAAGTCGTCAGTGAAGAGTCCTGATCCAATAGGATTAGTGTTTTTATAAGGAGAGGAAGAGACATCAGAGCTCTCTTTCTACCATCTGAGAACACAGAAAGAAGGCAGCCCTCTGTAAATTAGGACAAGAGCCCTCACTGAAACCCAAATCAGCTAGCTTGCACTTCCCCCTCCTCCAGACTGTGAGAAAATGAATTTCTGTTGTTTAAGCCACCCAGACTATGGCATTTTGTTATGCCAATCTGAGCTAATACAGAAATGTACACAGAAGCCACTGCCACTTCCAGATTGAAAACTGAAGGAAAATTTAAGGTCCACATCTAAAGGAGAAACTTGGAAAAATAACCTAATACCTTATATACAATATAATGATATTTAAGCAAGGTATGTCAGAGTAGTCAAAATTCCCATAATATGCTTTTGTTTTATTCAATTTTTCCTTTCATGGATTGTACTTTTGGGGTATCCAAGTTTATTGCTCCTCTTGAATATAGTGTTGGCTATTTTAGATCTGTTACCCTTCCAAATAAACTTAAAATCAGTTTTTATCAAGAATGGTTGTTAGATTTTTTAAGTGCCTTTTCTGCATCAATTGATAAGATCATATGGTTTCTCTGCTTTAACCTGTTGATGTGGTTTATTGCACTAAATGATTTCAAATGATGAACCTACCTTGCATACTTGGAATAAATCTCATTTCGTTCTGGTATGTAGTTCTTAAAAAAAATTTGTAAACCTAAGTCAGATCACATAATTTTCCTGCTTTAAATTTTGCAACAGCTGTCTCATGCTGTTACTGTGTTCTGTTCCCTCTGCCCGGAAAGATATTTGCATGAATGGCTACTTATCATCCTTCAGGTCTCAGCCAAGATACTACTTCCAAGGATAATTCCCTGCCTCGCTATCTAAAAATGTCCTTACTTCCAGTTACTCTCTATCACATCACTACATTCTATTATCCTCAGAGCAATATTTAAAATTTAAAAGTTCACTTGTTTGTTGTCTTGTTTGCTTTTTTATTGAGAGTGGAAAAATTGTCTCTCTAAATCACCTATATATTTCGAGTGCCCAAAACATAGTCTGAATCATTGAAGCTAAATAATATTTCTGAAAAGAACTAACCTTGGAGATTCTCTAGTCAATCCTCATTTTCCATTGAAATCCCTGCTATAAATATCACGGCCAAGAAGTTTCTGCTTGCATACCTCCAGTGATGGGGAACCCACTACTTCACAAAGCAACCCAACTCTGAAATCTCCATTTATCCAGGGTTTTAGTCCTGGTGAATGGAGACCCTCATGCCATTTACTCCCCTGACAGCCCTTCAAATAACTGAGGTCAGCTCTCTTGTGTCCCCTTCAAGGAGCTATTACAATAGGGAGTGCAGCTTGAACCAAGAAAATCATGTGTGGCTGCTTCTCCCCAGTGGAAGTGTACCCCTGGTAGAGGCCCCTGTGGACAGAGAGACCTACCTCTTTCCCCTTGGGTCATGTGGTGGAACAGGTGTGCACAATTGGAGACGCCCCTACCTGCCAGTGCCCCTCAGAGATGCACACTACTGGGTCAGACACACAGCTACCAGCCAGCCCAAGCAAAAATTACTTTCTGTGATATCATTACTGGAGAAGGTGCAGAAGAGGAAGTGTCCAGGTACAAGAAAGCTGGCACTCTGGTCTCTCCTGGCACTCTTCCATGGAGTGTCCTTTTTAAATACCCAAACTCCTGGGATTTGCTAGTTTACCCTGCTATTCCTATTTAGCCACCATGCCTGGGCTCATGGAGGGTAGAAGCACCCCCAAGATGTTCTGTGTCCCACTTTCCCCCAGAAGGTATCTAGGTGGGGGAGGGGAAGCCCCCTTACCCTTTCACTGGGCACCCCACCCCAAGCCTCTCTGGGTTTGGTCTGCACCGCTGTCTTCCGTCTATCTTCCTCTCTCTCGCCTTCACCATTTTTCCCTGTTGGGTCCCCGGACGTCTCTGCTGTCTCTCCCTGCAATCCACACCTGGGCTGCAACTGCTCTCCACTATCCCCAGTCCAATAAACTCTTTTCCAGCTGGGATGATCCGACAAGTGATCTCTATTTGGCCATCTTGGCTGTTCCCCTTTTCACTTATTTTAATCTATTTTATCTGACTTCATTGTCTGCATCATTGTAAGCTAACCCAAATCTTGAGCTCGTAAGATGAGGGAGAGAGGCTCTTGGGCTTCTAGGGAGAGGACCGAGGAAGTGCTCTGATCCCTATGCTATACTTTCAAAAGTTAGATTTTTTTAATATTTGCCTATTATGAGAAATAGAACTGTAAAACAATGAATTCTCAGAAGAAATTATATGATGAACTGGTTACAATGATGAGTATGAAACCTAAGTCAACTGCTGCTTTGGGGACATTGAACTCTAATTTAATACAACTTAATTTAATTTATAATTGGGAAAGGTATATAAATTTTTTAAAAGTTCAAATTAATATGTAAGGAGAACTTCAGTTTCTCACAACTTTCTGAGGCAACTACTAATAGCTAATAATACTAATAATAATTTCTTTACCATCCTCTCGGAAATATCTTATCTATATATATGCATGTGAGTGTATGTGCTTGTATGGTATGTTTGCTGTTATGATTTTTTTAAACTATTATATATGATAGATATCAAAGGCTGAGGAAAATAGAGTAGACAATATATGCTGATCATGCTAAGAGACTGAGAAATATATTTTGTGATTTTTTATTTTTTGGCTTAATAGCCATTTCACAGGTTTTAGGGGGAAGCCAAAGGGGTTTATGGCAGAGAGGATTAATTTAAATAGAGCCATTAGAATGCCTCCCCACCATCCATCACTCTCCCACCCTCCCATGTACTCTTTACCCACCAGGGCAAGTAAAGAGAGCCCAAGAGGAAATCTTAGAGGGCTTGACTAACATGGACACTGTGAAGTTGGGTTTCAGAAGAATCAAAACCTGAGTTGAAAATCAAGGACTTGTTTGTAGCTGTCTTCCTGGAGAGCCAAGGGTGATGGAATGCAAAAGGAACCGTGTTGAATTGCACTTTCACTCACAAGGAAGTCAGAACAGAGTGTTCCCAAAGATTGAATACGTACACAAAGGATGACTTGATTCATTTCACAAAAGACTCTACCCAGAAAGAACTTCTGGACGGACCAATGGCTCTAGGGAGGTTTCACAGGGAGAATTATCAGCCCCTGCCAACAAAGTCATTGCCTACACCAGGCACCTAACGATGGAAGATCCCAGTATTGCAAGGTCACTGAAAGCCTGAGGAAGTTCTATAAGATAAAGACTCTGCCTGCATTGGGGCCTTGATACATAGAGAAAACTAAAAACAGTTTACATCTTGTTGGTGTATTAGCCCTATACCACTAATTCCCTCCCAGCTTCTAAGTCTGAATGGCACAAATAAAACCCACCGGAGTGGAGGGAAAATGAAGAAAGAGACCCTGGCCATGCCTATTTCTGCATTGTAGACATGAGCTCTGTGTTTTTTGTATCAAAATTAAGTTGGAAATATTTGATATTATTTTGTACTGTACTTTTGACTACTAGAAAATGACAGAATAAGCCTTTGGATCTAGAAGATATTAATATTTTCATCCAGGTGAGAGGAAGTAGATTTGATATAACTTTTTTGAAGTCATTAAGGTGGTAGGGGCTATTTTATCATTATGTCATTACTATTCAGCTCTTTCTAGGAAGTATCCCATCTAAGTGGATTTTTTTTCCTACAGAAATGGAAGCATAATATTTACAGAGTTTTGCTTCCATTTTTCTCTTAAAAATATACTTTGAAGAAAATTTCACATTGATTCATGTACACCAGCCTTATTATTTTTCCTGATTGTTTAATATACAATTTTATTGTTTTACCATAAGTCATTTGACCAAATGCCTACTGATAGCACTTAGGTTGTTTCCATTCCATTGCTCTTGCATTAATATATCAATATCTGCAAAGAATGGGCATTTTTTCAAATAAAAATATATCAACCAGATAAATTCCTGAAAATTAAATTTTTATCAAAGGATGGCATTTTTATGTTTTGATAGCTATTGCTAAATTTTCTTCAATGGAAATTAAGAATTGTTATTTTGTCATTGTTTTGATTGGAATTGCTTTATTTTCTCATGTTATTAAACATCGTTTTGTGTTTACCATTTATTTTTAGATAAATGCAAGGTACTTTTATTTTAATTGTGTTTTGTTCTGTAGACATTAGACGTGCCTATTATCTCCCAGACTGCCCCAAACTCTATCTTAGAAATCCTATTCCCACCCAGTGGCCAATGGGCCAACTTCCTTCTTAAGTTTGCGGTGGTTGATTGGTACAGAGTTGGACAGCTGTCTTATGCAGGGCCAAGTAGATTCTCCTCCACTTCAGATGTGAAATCATAAATCAAAGACACTAGCTATTGTCTGTTTGGTCTTTGCATTTGAAAGTGTTGTCGAGATGGTTTGTATAATGATTTCTGCCTTTTGCATGGGGATGCAAGAAAAGCCAGTCTGCAGAGAGGGAGGGAAAAGAAAAGCACTGTGTACTATGAAGCAGGGGTGAGAATCCATGCATCTGCAGAAAGAAACATGGCGTGAGGGTGGGGGAGTCCTAGAGTAGCAAGAAAGCAAGAGAAATTATTTGACTCTGGTACAATCTAGTGTCTAGGTCTAACTACCCTTGAAGCAAAGCTGCAAAATCAGACTCAGTTTTCTCAGCCACTCCCATGTTCTTATAATACTTTCATAATGGGAAATTATTTTTTTCCTGAAATTGCTAAGCTAGTTTGTGTGGCTCTCTACTATAATACTTACAACTAATAAATCCAGAAACAGACATTGTAATTAAATTAAAATTTGCTTCCTGATTACTAAGAGGAAAGGACCTTAATATATGGTTAGAATATATTTTAAAGAATATTTTTTCAGTCACAATATACTTAAACATTGATATTGATATCCTGGGGGAAAAGGTAATAATATGTCTCAAGAAAAAAGTAATTCATAGATACAAGAAGTAAAAGAATATCAAGCTATATTACTTTGGGAGCAGCTTTTACAACTTCAGTGAGTTAGTCTATCACATTCAGTTTCCTCTTTATTCCAAAAGAATTTTTTTTTATTTGTAAAACATTCCATAATGTAGATTCACCTGGCTATTTTCACAGGGTTAGATGCAAAGGGTAATGTTGAGAGCTAATTTATTAATACATTTAAAAAGAGAACTTTGTGTGGGAAGAATGAGTCGGTAGGGTGAAAAGACTTCTAATAGGCTGGTTGTGTGTAAGTGGCAGGAAGAGAAGAAGAAGCTGTTGGTGCAACTAAGTGAAGGATATTGTCATTTACTGAGATAGTACAGATTAAGAAATGAGAGGACTTGGCTAGGAAGATACAAGGATATTGTTTAGGACATGTTCAGTTTAAAGTCATTATCAATCAGCTCCAGAGAGAACAAAGAAAGGCAATAATTGAATATATGTGTTCAAATTTCTGGAAAGAATTTATGGCAGAAGGATTTCGGAGCCATGCTACAGAGAAGGGAAGCCATGAGCACACTTAAAACCATGTAACTAAATGGTCATAACCAATCAGAGTATAAAAGTAAGAGAAAAGAGGCCAAAGACAAAGTTCTGAGAATTTACATATTTAGAGACTGAATAATAGGAAAGAGACATGAGAAGAAATTGAGAGAGAACATTGAGGGGGAGGAAATCAATGAGAGAGAGGTATCATTGAAACCAAACTCAGAAAGTTTTAAAAGGGAGTTTCCAGCTATAATTAACATTGCCCAGTCCAGTAAGATAAAGAGCCATGACAATGGCATATCAGAGTGATCTTGACTACAGTAGCTTTGTAACCAGTGCTCTGTTTTTCAGTGCCCCACTTTGAAATTGTCCTGCCCACTTCTTGCTATGTTCTTTTATTTATTTATTTACTTATTTATTTATTTATTTATTATTTCAGCATATTACAGGGGTACAAATGTTTAGGTTTCATATATTGCCTTTGCCCCAACTGAGTCAGAGCTACAAGTGTGTCCATCCCCCAGATGGTATGCACTGCACCCATTAGGTGTGAATATATCCATTCCCTCCTCCCACCTGCCTGACACCTGATGAATGTTACTGCTATATGTGCACATAAGTGCTGATGAAATAATGCCAATTTGATGGTGAGTACATGTGGTGCTTGTTTTTCCATTCTTGGGATACTTCACTTTGAAGAATGGGCTCCAGCTCTACCAAGGATAATACAAGAGGTGCTAGAACACCATTGTTTTTTTTGTGGCTGAGTAGAACTCCATGGTATACATATACCACATTTTATTAATGCACTCATGTATTGCTAGTCACGTGGGTTGTTTCCACATCTTTGCAATTGTGAAATGTGCTGCTATAAACTTACTGAGACCTTTACTCTCCTCCTTTCCTGCACACCTTTGCACAAGTTTCCCCTATCTAATTATGTGCATGTTTAGAAGTCCCAGAGACTAAATCTCAAACAATCTAGACCCCCACCAGGTTACCTCAAGGCTGCAGTTAATCTATAAACTATAAACAGACTTTGAGAGAATGCCAACCCATTCAACAGGTAGAGCAATAATTCAAGATAGTCTTGGAGACAGGTCACACTGACCAGCACCTCCTTGCCAGTCCTATATGCCCTTCATACCAAATTCTCCTCTTAAACCCCTACCCTCAGCCCAAGACATTGAAATGTTATCTTTAAGACATGAGCTTTGGCCATTTCCCACTAGTAGCTATGGAATAAAGTTCCTTTCCTTTCATTATACCTCGTCCTTGTTATTGGCTTTTGTAAGCAGCAAGTACAAAGCCTGTGCTCAAGGACAGTTTCAGGGGGTTGTGGGACAGAAGCCCAATTCGGGTTAGCTGAGGAGAAGACACTGGAGTAAGGAGGTATAAACAGTGAATGTAGATCATACTGTGAGAAATTTTTGTTTTTTAAGAAAATGTACTACAGATATGCAACTATATCTAGAATAGAATATGAGTTGAAGCGGTTATTTTGCTTGTTATTTTTATACATAGAAAAAAATTGGTTATGCTATTATAGTGATGAGAATGATCCAGTAGAGAGAGAAATGACAGCAGATAAAATAGAATAACTACATGAGCAAAATCTTTGGAAGCCCATGCTAGAATGAGTGGCGTACTTAGAATGACATATTGGTTATATGTTCAAATCTGTGCTATGGGTTCAAATAATTGGTAGATGGGGAGATGGCAGACCCTCTGAAAAATATATGTTATCATTTGGCTTGAATGAGAAGTTAGAAAATAGACACGAGGCTACTGGTACTAAGACCATCAGGGAATGTGGAAGAAGGGGAGATCACAACAAGAGTAAGTACTACAGTGCGGTTGTGCATTTTTGTAGCAGGAAAAGTGATGTGTCCAGCTTAGTTGTCATTGAAGGGATTAGAAGCTTGGCCACCAAAGGCAGTAATTTTCTAGAGCTTTACTCCATGAGGCTTAGTACTGTAGACATACAAATCAATAAAATGCTTTAGAGTCAAAAGATGTTCTTTGCCTCTCTGCCTTGGGATTTGCCCTGCTCTCCTGGAGTCACCAGGCAAGCAGCACCTGGGAGGGCTGGCAGGTAGGGAGCTCACAGTCTGGGTACCCCTCAATCTGCTGTAGGGCCCCAAAAGGAAAGGTCCTGTTCCCTGTAGATACCTCCGGGTGGTGGGTAAATTGTCTCTCTTGGCAGCTGTGGGTAGGCAAGGGGAAGGGGAGAATGAAGCAATATGGCACCTGCCAATCAGCTCGGGTCTGTGAGCTGGGAGGTGCCCCCAGGGAGCTGGGAGCCTGGTGCCCTGTCTGCAAGAGGCTCACTGCTCACTGGAGGCAGCCATCTCTAGGCTGACGTTGGCAGGTCTCTCCAACCACTCAGGAGCCGACCAGCAGTCCGAGATGCAAGGGAGGAGAAAGTTAACCACTCCACCTACCCTTGTTGCTGGTCTCCAAGCCTCTTGGGGGCCTTTCTCTTTCCAGTTCTCCTCCACAACTTCTTCCCACAGAGTCTCCTACAGTTTCAGGCACCCCTCCTTCCGACCCTCATCCAATTTATGTTTGTCTGCCTGTTTATTTTTTTTTTT
>VBSM01002121.1:23426109-23448843 GCA_008086735.1 Cheirogaleus medius
AAATGTGGTATATGTATACCATGGAGTTCGACTCAGCCACAAAAAACAATGGTGTTCTAGCACCTCTTGTATTATCTTCGATAGAGTTGGAACCCATTCTTCAAAGTGAAGTATCCCAAGAATGGAAAAACAAGCACCACATGTACTCACCAGCAAATTGGTATTAACTGATCAACACTTAAGTGCACGTATAGTAATAACATTCATCGGGTGTCAGGCAGATGGGAGGGGCGAGGAGGCGATTGGTATATACACACCTAATGGGTACGGTGCACACCATCTGGGGAATGGACACACTTAAAGCTCTGACTTGGGTGGGGCAAAGGCAATATACGTAACCTAAACTTATATGCGGAAATAAAAAAAAAATTTTAACAAGATAATGGTACCTGGCTCATAGGTTTGTTTTAAAGATTAAATAAACAGATGTATCTAAGCACAATAAAACTAAAAGAAAAAGAAAGATGTTCTAAGTTTTAAAATACCTTTATGAAATACTAGTTACTATAATTGGTAAAAGTGAATATATCACTCAATAGAAAGGATCCATATAAAGTTGGGGACAATTGACTAGCCATATAGAAAAAGCATTTTACAAAAATTTAAGTTCAAATGGAGTAAAAATTAAAATGTAAAAATTAAAACATAAATGTACAAATTAAACAAAAGAATATGCCCACAATCTTGCAGTGAGGAAGGACTTTCTAAGCCTGAGGTAGGCAAAAAATCTTCAAGGAAATATATAAAATTTACTACCAATAGTTTCTAATTTCTATTCACTAAGATAATCTAGAAATTTAAGCATAAACAATAATCTGAATTCAAAATAAGTATATACAATGGCAGGATTAACAGCTGAACTGCTATCCTCAATTGATTTTTTAAAATAGTACAGTAAAATATAGGCAAATATCACAGTAGGTAAATCAAGCGTTCATAAATTGACAATCAATTAGAAGTGTTTTTACTTTAATGAAAATATTTGATATTAGCTAACATATGAAAAAAGTAAATGTTGAATATATGAAGAAATATCCATTTTCACTAATATTCAAAAAAATTGAAAAAAAATATTGGGTTTTCTCTTTTTTTCTTACCAAAGAAAAATTTGACACTATGTATCAAGAGCCCTAAAAATGTTCAATCCTGCATGGCACAATAGTGAGATCTTTAGGCTTTCATCATAAAGCAACATGTAATAATGCACATAAGAGTTCATGATTATATATGAAATATTCTGGAAGTCTAATAATAAGAGAAACCTTAAGTAAATTTTAGTACAGTCACATAATAAATGGATATGACATTATTAAATCACATTTATAAACAAATATGTCATCTTAATTCAGTATGATTTAAATGATAAATGTAAATATACACTGAGAAAGAGATAAAAAGAGAGGTAGAAAGAGACAAAGTTAAAAAATGAAGGAGATTTGCAAAATAATAATAAAGATTATTTCTTGTTAAATAGAAGTATAATTCTTTCCTTAATATTATCTATAGTCCTCAAATTTTCTATAAAATTATGTATTAAGTTAATGAAAATAAGGTTTATCAGCCATACATATGACATAAAATCTTCAAAAAACTGCTGAATTTGTACAAAGAGTGGTTAATTCCTACTCACCTCATCTTATTTAATTTTATTCTATACTCAAATCACTTATATGTGAAGGATTGCCAAGCACAGGAACTACTGTTCTTAGAAAATAGTAATTACTTCTGTGGTAACACCATTGTCACTATAACCTACAGAACTTGCAAAAATCAAATGTACTTTCCAACAAAATAAATATGTTAATTTACAAACTCAAATATTTCACTCATCTATTGAACAAGAATCATAGATTTTAATGAATGCAACAAATCAGAGACCTTTGGGAGTGGAAAATACTTAAAAAAGTAAAAAATAATTTGATCCAAAAGGTAGCTAAAGCCAAATGTATTAAAAATAATTTGGATATTTAATATAATGGATTTTCCTTTCATTTAGTTACTTGAGTTGTACCTTTCACTAAAACACATTTTTTAAATGTCACATTTTTAAATGATTTTTTTTCTACTTTAACCTCTATGAACACCATCGTAACCATGGCTGCTTATTTTATAATTGCTGTGTTCCCTTTATTCTGCACCTTCTATTTTGTAAATAATGAATAATTATTATTCCATATAATCCCTTAGTAAAATCAGTATCATTATTTTAGAGACAAAGGGAGGAAATTTAAGTGAGCATCATGTTTTGAGGGCAATAAGTAAAACATGTTCTGGAGTGCAAGTTTCCTGATTTCTGGTATAATGTTTCATACAATAAATATTGTATCTCATTAATGAATAGTAACATGAAATTATTGTGACCAAATTTATTTTTAGCTGTGTCTCTTAATGGAACTACTGCACTGGATACTTTCACACTGAGATGGTGGTGTTCAGATTCAGAAAGAAATGTATTATTCTGAAGTGCTATCTAAAAACTTGAAAACTGTTATCTTGATGGGTGCTTATAAAGGAAATGGACAGTCCTTTGAAGATCTCCCAGGATCCTCCCCAAAATAAGAGTGACCAGGGCCAAAAGGTAAGTATGAGGGTGATCATGATACCCTCCAAATGAAGTCATAATCATTATACCACTTTGTGAGTATGTTTACCATGAGAAAGGCATTTTACATTTGTAACTGTATTTTCCAGAGAACCAAACCTGTGAGAGAAATTAGAGACAATAAAGATGAGTCAGAAAAAAATGTACACCAACTGACAGTCACAGAGTCCTATTAATTTCTGCCTCCCGTTGTCTGTGGAGATTCATGACCACTATTGCCATCTCCTCCCTTATCCCCTAAAATAAAACACTACAATAAAGTCTTAGGAATCTAAGCAATTTTATGCAATTAGCCTATGGTATCCAGAATTACTTTCTTTTTTGACTTGCTGTCCATTATTTTGATAAAAGTGACACTCTATGCCTTTGTTGCCTAATAAAAAGGGGTATATTTCTACTGTCTACTAGAAGTATTGTTGCTACTTCCACATGCTATCTGCTCATATCTATATTGAGTTTCCTGATGTCCTCATTTGTGATACTTATTTCTATTCTGTGGTCCTTTTGCTTCTTGATTTTGGCTACCCTTTTTCTTAATTTGTGTCCTGTTTGATCTCAAGTACTCCTAATTCAGAAGGCTCATGTGGGATTGATCTGGACAACTCTTCACTTCTGCTTCCTTTCCTAATAATAATCTCCCAATATCCTGGATCTTTGGTGTGTGAAAATGGAGGATAATATGTTGCATTAAAATAGAGAAGTTTATTGTGTAAAAGTTAAGTAAATAGAATTTTGTGTTTGATAAGAGTTTTGTTTTCTTTTAAGAAGAAAAGAAATAATTATGTAATTCACTATGGCCAGTGCTATGATTTTGTTGTTTTGCTACACTGTTTCAATTTGAAAGTCAAATTCATTCTCAAAAAATGAGTGTTGTATTTTTAGATATTGCAAGACTATGATCAAATTTATTCTAATGATAAGCATCTTATCGACTGGGAGAAAAGTTATTCAACACTTGAACACAAATGGTCTAATATGACTAAGATAGATAATGTCATTATAGATTATGAAAATTATGTCAGTCATAGAAAAAATGTCCAAAGCATAGTTGTATAAAATCTAACGAGTAGAAATATGTATTGAAAAAAATTGGGCTTAGTTAAGGAAAGTTGAGCTTAGGAATAATACTAGGTGCTGATAGGCAATTATCCTTTCACTTTAAAAACTCATTAGAATGATAGAGGAATATAAAAATACAAACATATCCATAGTCCTAATAGAGAACTAGAGTAAGAGTCATTAGCAGTAACAGCACTGTAACACTGAAGAATTTCTGGATATATAAGGTAGATATAAGAAAATTAAGACACTCATGACAAATTATGAACTGAAAACCACTTAGTGATCAAAAGGACTTCCTAAAAAGTGAGGTGTTAAACAAAAATCTTAGAATCCCTCTAGGAACAGAGTGATCAGGACACAAAAAGTACAAGTAGAATTTGGATTTTGTCATTAGGGAACCAATGAAAGAACTGCACACCAGTTGTTTCAGATCTTGGCATTGTTGTTAATAGCATTTGCCCTTGGGCAGGAAAATGGCAATTTGACACAGAAATCTGCCAAACGAGTTGTTGGGATTGGTGATAAAATCAAGCAGAGGTCCAGATAAATTCTGGAGACAGTGGTATAGGTATAGCCCCACATCCAGAACACAAGCGGCCTCAACATTCTAAAGAAAACTGACAGTTAAAAATCCCATGCAACCCACTATCCTTCCCAATCATGAGAACAAAGATTTCTAAGGTTATGATCTGAATTCATTGCTGTAGGAGGAAATTTCAATTATGCAGATAATATCTACTCCAGCTGTCAATACTATTCAGTCTTGGTTCTCATTAATAAATATGAACAATCAAGAATCTACAACATATAAGAAACAAGTGGTTGCAACATGGATACCCAAATGAACAAACAAAAGAATTAACCCTTGAAGAAACTCACTTGATATTGGAAAGAAAACATAATTTTATAATAATTATTATTAGTAATTTTTAATATTCAGAAATATTTTTAAATATTCAAAAAAATTCAGAGATATGCAACAGTATATCTGGACTGATGCTGCTGCATACACCAAAAGGATATAAAGAGATCTGTCATTACACAACTGTACTTTCTGGGGAGAGGTAGGCAGGTACAAACTGGTCTAATTGGCTGGCAAGAACAAAGCTTGGTTTTGGTTTTACTGTGGTTAAAAGTGAAGCCAGAATAGGAGTTCCCAGGAATGGTTTCAACTTCTTGCAGGTGCTAAGAGAAAACACACATGGGTTTTATTATCAATTTGCCCAGATGTGGGAGAAAAGGGGAAGGGGAAGACTTGAAAGCTACCTGGGATTAAACATCAAAAATGGAGTCTTCCTCTTTATTATAAAAAAAACTACTAACTTGGAGAAGACATATGCATAAGACTGGCAATGAATTCATATTCAGAACATCTAAAAGTCCCTATGAATTAATTTAAAAAGATAAATATCCCAACAGAAAAATAGGGAAATATGTAAACTGATGTTTAACAGAAGAAGTAACTTGAAAAGTTTATAACCCTTATAAATATATAAAAATATTTTTTAAAACTTAATTATAATCAGAGAAATGTAAGATAAAATCATAATGCATGATCTATATAAGCACCTTGCTGGCCACAATTAAGAAGTAAAAGAAATACAAAGGGAGTAAGAGATAGTTTTGAAAACAATTTGCCTTTACCTACTAAAAATAAACACATTCACATCTCACAATCAAACAATTTCACTCCTAGTTATGAGATGCTTCCCAGCCACAAGACCCACCTGGGAAGATTTTAAAATCTTATTCTTTCTGGCAAATAGTGAGCCAATAAATTTGGAATCTCTGGGGGTGAAACCCAGGCATCAATATTTTTTTAAATGCTCTCTAGGTCAACCGATATACAGACAGGGTGAAGAACCACTGCCATAAAGAAACTTTAGTACATATACAACAGAAGACATGAGCAGGAATTCTCATTTTAACATTTTCTTTTAATTACAAGAAAACTAGGGATGGGGAGAGTGCAGCCACAATAAAATAGATAGAGGGGTAAAATAATCCATCTCATTTTGAGTCACATTTACTTCTGTTTTTCTATGGACTTGCAGAGCTACCTAAAATACCCTCTTACTCCCATGGCAAGTCATTATATTTAACTCTATTCCACACTTAAACTCACAAACTAGAGACCTACCTGGGACAGGGGTCAGGAGCATAACTGTGCACTATGTAAAGGAATCTGGTCGCCATGAGCAAAATCATCTATTCCAATTCACGCAAGTGCATCAGTCAGGCTTCAACCAGGGAAAGAGGACCAGTAGGAGATATATATATCACGAGATTTATTGCAAGGAATTGGGTTATGCAAATTTCTTGGGGAGGCCATCAGAAAAGGCAGGCCATCAGGAAGGGCAGGCTGGACAACTGCAGCACAGCACAGAACAGCTATCTAAGGCAGAATCTGTTTTTCCCCAGGAAAAGAAGCCTCTGCTCTGCTCTAGACGCCTTTCAACTGATTGAATCAGGTTTACCAGTTTAGCTGGGGAAATCACCTTTATTTACAGTTAACCGATTACATTCAGATATGTCTTGTTTGAAAGAAAAAAAAATAAAGTTAACTGATTACAGATTTTAATCACATTCTCAAAATACTTATTTGGCACCTGGATTAGTGTTTGATTCAATAATTTGGGACTGATTGTAGCCGAGCCAAGTTGACACATAAATCTGACCACCACAACAAGTATCAGAAAAGTTGAAGTTAGGTTTAGAAAAATCCAACGTATCACTATAAAAAGAGAAAACTATGATTTTCACTGATGTGGTCTCATAAAATCATTTATATATACAATATGTTGGGGATGATAACTGCAAACCATCATATAATATCACTTTTAATTTTCAAATCTCATTTTCAGGGAATTTAAGGACTATTTCCTATGTTTAGAAATGATTTGTATCCCTTTTACTTTGAAGTTGCTGTTCATGTTTCACCTTTTTTTTCCCCAAATGTGTCCTCTTTAAGATCTCAAGCAAATATCTGAGGTGCTCAGGGATGTCCTTCCTCTCTGACTGGGCCAGAATTCCAGTGTCTGACAGCATGGCCGCCCTTAGTATCTCAAAACAGCTCTCAGTCCCAAAGCAGCCACTTTTTTCCTAACCTAGTGGTAACTATACCTCTACATTCCTATCCCAGTTCTCATATGAGGAACTCCCATTCATATGGTTTGAGCCCCACTCTGGGCTTCTTTCTTCTTTCCCAGACCCTGCTTTGCAAATTCCAACCACTCCAGCAGGTCAGACTCTGATCTGCTGCCATGTCTTGGTTCCACACCTGCTTCAAGGTAGGAAAGATACCCCTAGTCTGCAAGCCATGGGAAATGTTGGTGCTTACCATGTATGTTTTCCTTCACTCACATATTATAGTCATGAACAGCCTGTTATACTTCCACAAAGACAGTTTCCTCACATATTGTCACCAGTTTTATAGTTGATCACAGCAGAAGAGTATGTCCATAGTCAGTTATTCCATATGGCTAGAAGCAGAAATCCCTTTCAAATGTAATGCATATTATTCATTTTGACTTTGTTTTTAAATAGCATATTTCTCTGAGTGTATTTGATTTTCAGTTATGTGGTCCTGTGAGCATCTTTTCTTATAAACTGAAAGGTGTAAGTTATTTATATTTAGTTATTTTAGTTATTACCTTTACCACCATAACTCTATAATATAATCTCTCCACTGCTCCTTAGGCAGTATTTATTACCTTCTTACTATAATGATAAAATCTGTATACTTTCACCCCTTCCCCTTTTCTCCTCCCTTTCCACTATTCAATTTTGTATTTTTTGTCTTAGTTGTTCCAATATTTACTTTGTAGCTTGAAGTATATTTATAGCTTGGCTATGTGATGTAACAATTGTAAAACATATCTTTTACTCCCTAGCTATCAAAATTGAGAAAATCAATTCATATGCCCTCCTTCCTTTATTCCTTCCTCTTTTCTCTCACTTCTTTTATTAGTTATATTATTTTTACATTGTCATCACAGAAGATATTTAAATTCTGTTCAATAAAGATAATCCACACATTTGTTTGCATCTCTTCCCTTTCAGGAAATGAATTCAAGGCTGACTACTAGTTTTTTTTTGTCATTGTTTATTCAGTTTTCTCCCCTTTGGTTGAAGAAGAGTTTCTGCAAAAAGGGTCTATGGAAATTACAGTGCTTTAATTTTTGCACAGGTGAAAACTATGTGCATATATCCTTTGTAATCAAATGTTAATTTGCCTGTGCATAACATTTTTAGGTCATATTTTTTCTGAGGAATTTAGGGGCATTACTCCACATCCTGTGTAGGATGTTTGTTTTAAAAAGATCTGCTTGTATTATTATTTCTCCACTGTTACTGTAATCACTTTGCTTGAATACTAAAGGAATTTTCTTTATATTTGGCAAAAACCATCCCCTTCCTTTGTCTCATTGTTTGAAATTGTGTGAATTTTTTTCCCAGGACACAGCATATCATTTGAACCTATAAATTCAGGTCGTCTTTAATTTGTGGAAATTCTCCTTGAAATATATTATTAAATGTTTATTTTCTCTTCCAATTGTTAGGTTTACTTCTTCAGGGACACTAATTATAATTAATGTAAGATCTTTTGTCTTTCAAACATATTGGTTTATTTCTAATCTCCTAAAATTTATTTCCATTCTTTTTTGCTCATTTTCTTCAATCCTGACCTTCATGATCTTTATTATGTTTTCCACAATACTTATTGTCATATATGCCACTGCCAATGTTAACACTATTTCTGTGATTATTTTAGTTTTATCTTCTAAGTATTCCCTGGCTTCTGTTTCTCATGCTACTTCTGAATGATTTCACCATATCTCTTCAAGCTTTTATTGCTCAGCCATGAGTCCATGATTGTTTCATTGAGTTGTGCTCATTCATGCTGGTATATTTAATCACAGTTTATAGAAATCACTGACAAGTTATTCTGGTGAGCTTTCTTTATCTACCATTCATTTTTGTGTGTATTAATCTTATTCTTCCTCCCTTCCTGCCTTTTTCCATGTAGTATGTTTACGCTGGCTCCTTTTTGGATATTACTTAAAGTCGAATGCAAAGAAATATTTCTATGTCATTATTTCTGGGGTGCTTATTAGAAGCTAAAGTAAGATTACAAACTAGTAAGAATTCTCCCTGGGTTTTAACATAGAATTGTCTTTATGTCCAGGATGTTTGGATGTTTTAGCTGAATTTCTTCCCACTAAAAGAAGATCTAGAGCTACAGTACTACATATAATATAGCGCTTCTTTCTATGCCACATTTCCAATGCACTGATTTTTGCCTTCCCTGTTATTCGATGGGACAAAAACCCCAGAATGATATGAAACCTCTGTCTGTGAAACCTATGCCCATTTCTCAGAACATAAGATTGTTGTTTTGCTCCTCAGGGTAAGAACTGCTTAGTCAGTTTGACTCAAAATTTGTAGTTATAAAACATAAAAAGATGCCCTTCTAAGTATCTTTCCTACACCCATGGCAGCACTATTTTATACCTAACTGTTAAGAGTAAGAGATGTTATTACTTTAACAAAATGTAGAGCTTGCATTCCTGTTTATTGTGCTTTGTTGTTGTTGTCTCTAATAAAGAAGATATTATAAAACAGATTTCTCTAAGCTCATGTTATTCAGGAATGGACTCAAACACAATTGAGCATGAGATATAAATGCAATGACACCAAATTGTCTTTACACAAAAACGGTTGTTGGTATTTAGTTTAATTACCTGCTCCTACATCTAAGAACACTTTAAGTGATATAGTACTTTGACCTTCTTTTAACTAACCTTACTATATGACTCCATAGCAAGCAGGCTGCTATAAGAATTCAAATATCAATATGTCAACAGTGACCAACAGAGAGCCCTGTTGTCTAGGGCAGCACATTACTAAGTATCCTTATTATATCCCAGCTAAGAGTATTAAATAGAGCTGCCCTCATGAACTGATGGTTACTATATACCAAATATTTGGCTACAAATTTTACTTTATGTTCATAGTTAAAGTATGTTCATATATAACATGCATACTTTATGTTCACAGCCTTGTTTAAAACTTACAATTACCGGAGTAACTACTATATTACCCTCTTATAAAAGTAGAAATCAAAGCTTACAGAAGTCTATTAACATTACATAGGAAGTAAGTGGCACAGCCAGAATTATAACCTTGCTATAGTCTGATGCCTATAATCACAATTGCTTACACTACAGAATATCCAAACCTTTTAAGCATTTTCAAAGTTGCTTCTGTTATTCCAGTTATATGGAATCATAAAATGTAGACTTAAAAGACATACTAGATTTCTGGGGGACTTAATTTCACCTTATTAGCCCCCTTAATGGGACTAATAAATGTAAATTGAAAATTGATGGCCTGAAACAGTAAACTCAAATCTCCCAAAGTGGCCCATTTGAAAGGCTTCCATGTTTTTTCCCTTAGAGTAAGCTAAAATCTATCATCCTGTGTTTCTCATACAGGGATTTAGTTCTATTCATTGGGTCTATAATGGGAAAAGCAAAGTACAGATATACATATATATGTGTGTATGTCTATATATGTATACATGTATATACATAAATATTTAGTATATAAACACATGTATATGTCATATATATAAACAAAAATTTTATTTTCTCTAGTTTGAACATCTCTAGCCCCTTCAAATATTCCTCATATGTAAGGTAACCATATAGCTTACATTGGGAAACTTTTGAGAATAAAAAAGGGCATTAGCTAGGCAGGAAACTGGGAAGACAGAAGCAAAATCAGACAATCCCAGACAAATACATATGTTCTACCTATTTAATAATATATAATGCTTCTTATTTAAGGTTGTGGTTTTAAGGGCCACAAACTCAGGTGTACAAAAATGTACAATGTTTTATTTACAATTAATTAACCCTTAAGAGCTCTGAACTCAAAGAACTCCTAAAATTTGGCAAGAGAAATACAATGACAACAATTTAAAAAGAATAAAATACTATAAATTGGTAATTCGCAGAAGGAAAAAAAATCACACGATAACAGATATGTTAAAAAATGCTCAAACTTCCTAGTTGTTAGGAAAGTATTAATATATAATAAAATAGCTATGAACAGTTATTTTAAATGCACCAAAATGACAAAAGTTAAAAGAATTATAATACCTATTGCTGGCTGAGATGTAAGATAATTCACATTGTAGGTAAAAATATAAGTTGTTACAGCTTTTTTGAAAATAAATTTAGCAACATCTATCATGATAATTTCACACATAATTAGCAATCCCATTCTTAGAATTCCATCCAATAGAAATAAAATACCAGTATGTAAAAATATATACTCAAGAATATTTGTCACAGAATCATTTGTATTTGTGAATACATAAAAACAAAATGATTGCATGCTAATTGAGATAATGCTTAAGTAAATTATGATAGGTTCATACTATGTAATATGAGGCTATTAAAAACATAAATTATAGTCATAAAAGTTGTTCTGGAATACTTTCACAAGCTATTGGTGAATGAGATGGACATTGTGCAATTCAGAGATAGTTCTGAGTATTTTTTATTGTGACACAATAAAAAAAATAAAAAAATTAAAACAGCACACTTACATCGATCTAAAATATTATGAGGGTACATATTTATATAAAGCTTAGTACATGAGGCAAAGTACAGACAGATGCCCACTAAGTGTTGATATGGATTATGATAGCATTGAGGAGTAGAGGTTTATGTGGGTAGAATGGGAGACAATACGAAGGATCAAAAGGAAGAAACTAACAGAGCAGTAGCTCACAGTAAACATCATGCAGAACTTATAGCTCTTCCTGCTTTCCACATAACTTTACAACATACTCATAAACAGGCTCCAATTTCTATCTGCTTCACCATTGTTAGTTAGTGGACCCAAGCTTGCTCTTCTACGTTAGAATATCTGGATTCTTCCTCCGTGGAATGAATGTCACAAATCATGAGTTTCTTTAGCAATGTAAATATACTGAATGTATCTACCTTGAAAATAAAACTAGGTCTAGTTATATATGGAAATAACTAGGTCTATTCCTGAAGTACAACTAAATCTATTCCTTCATAAAGACAGTCTGAAGAGTCTTCAGAAGACACAGCTAAGAAATCAATATTTAACCCAAGTATATATATTCCAGAGTCTGCTTCTAGTTTTGGTGTAAAAGGATGAATAAGAACTTTTCATCTGTGGTAACGCCTAGAAAAATCTATAAAATATAAAATAACCCTTCTTGTCTATAGGATTATCTAATAGTGGCAGATGCAAGAAAGCCCTGATGACCTGGTTTTCATAGAGACCATCATAGGTGATTAGCTTCCTTCAACATCTCTGGACAAACACTAGGTCTGAATTCTAGACAAACCCGCAAAAGACCAAGAGACTGTATCCAGCAGAAAAGAGGTCAAGATACTGGTGACTGTTAAGTAAGCAAGAATAATTGAAGTCTGAAAGAACCCAATGCAACAAAAATTTCCTTGGCATGACAATTTTCCTGATCTCACCCCTTCTCCGTTTTTCTGAGATAAAGACATTGAAGTTGAGACTGAAAAACAGAGATAAAATAAGTATTTGATAAACTCTAACACCCATTCTAATAATACCAGGAACTACAAATATGATGGGAATACCTCTATCTAATACTCTGCTGAATCCACATTCAAATTCTGATGAAACAAAGAGAGTAGCTGCTCCCCGGCAGTGGCAGCTGGCAGCAAGCTGCAGCCACAGAACTAGATATCTTGAATTGGGCTAGCCAGACATGAGCTTAATCTTAAAATTCTCACTCAGTTCTCATTTCAGTCATTCAACAGTTGGTAAAGTTCAAATGATTACTTTCTCACTTTAGCCATCAAACACAAAAAAGTTTGCATGCTCTGTGAAAATACAAGAAAACAATAGTGTACTCTGATCTTCCTAGTTCTTCTGCACACAGTGTCTGGTATGCGGTGAAACAATGATGAGCTGTGTGAAGCAGCAAAAAACTAGACTTTACAATCAAGAAAAAAAATCAAAATAAGCCAGCTCACACTTAACTATATATTGGAATTGGCAAAAATAGACTTTAAAATAATTATTCTAAATAAGTACAAGAATTTATAGGAACAGATAGAGAGCATGGATAAACAGGTAGGAAATCTCAGCAGAGAAAACTATTAGAATACATAAATTGTATGATCTTCAATACAAAGTGGGCTTAACACTAGGATTAAACTGAAAAAGAAATTATCTGTGAATTTAAAGATAGGTCAACAGAGATTATCTTAAAGGAAGTACAGAAAAAAATGTAAAAACAACTGATTAGAAGGCCAATTATCTGTGGGAAAATATCAGGCAATCTAGCATACATGCAATTAGAAAACATATCATGGTTAAATGGAGTTTATGCCAAGAATTCAAGGTTATATTAACATTCAGAAATCAATGAATGTAATATATTACATTCAAAAAAAATAAAGGAAATAATTCATATGGTTGTTTAGCAGATGCAAAAAAATCATTAGACAAAATATGATACTTATTAATGACAAAATTTTCTCAGGATATAGAAATAGAAGAAAATTTTTCATTAATATGAAAAATACCATCTGTGAATAACATTCAACTGATGTCAAATTTATTGATGAAATATTGGACATGCTCCACCACTAAGATTGGGGACAAGGAAAGGTGAGGCACATTTTACCATTTTTTATTCAATACTGTATTTTGTAAAGATTGTAGTCAGTGAACTAAAGTGAAGAAAAGGGAATGGAAGGGAGAAGAGTGGGAAGAAGAGAGAGAAAGAGAAGTAAGGAGGAAAGAAGGAAGAAAAAGAACTTTTTTCTGCAGACAACAACATTGTTTACATTGAAACATCTAAGACATTGAACATCTATTTTAAAATTCTAGATATAACAGGTGAATTCGGCAAAAGCATGGGATCCAAGATCAATATAAGAATCAATTATATTTCTGCAAAGTAGCAACAAACAATTTAGAAAATGAAATTTAGAAATCAACATCATAAAAAATAAAACACCTAGAAATATATGTAATGAAAGCTAAGAGTTCTACTCTGGAAGTTATAAAACTTTGCTGAGAGAAACTAGAGATGATCTAAATAAATATTGTGAAGATATCAATTCTGCCCAAATTCATAAAAGATAGCATGCAGTTTCAATCAATACCTGAACAGGCTTTTCTGTCATTACTGACAAACTAATAATGAAATTTTTATGCAACTGTAATAAACCTAGATATAATAGTCAAACATTATTGGAAAAGAAAAATAAAATTTGAGGATTCATACTACCTGACATCAAGACTTGTTACAAGGCTACAAAATTCAAGTCTGTGACATGGGTATAAGATAAATAAATAGAAGAATAGAACAAACAGGAGTCCAGAAATAGTTCTATATAAATGCAATCAAATTATTTTTGATATACAGGAATATAATTTAATGGAGAAAGAAAAATATTTTCAGCAAGTGCATATATTGGAACATCTGAATAAAGAATAGATGAAAAAATAAATCTCCTCCCCTTGACACGTCAGACACAAAAGTTAATTTGAAATGAATCATAAACCAAACATAGATGCTAAAATTACAAAACATTTGGAAGAAAGCATAATAATGTTATAGTTGAGCAGGATCACGAATGATGAGTAAGAGTTCATAAGCCTCAGAGAGGAAACAGAGATCCAAATTGAGAAAAATAACCCATGCAAAGGCCTCCAAAATGTAAATTCATAGTGTTTATAGAAAATCACGAGAATGTAGTGTTATTTCGTTAGTAAGCATTGTTCTGTACAAGTTGTTTTGCTAAGTGCAAAGGATAAAAAGAAATATCATCCAGTCCCTATACATCAGGAACTCTCATTACAAGGGGAGAAAAGGATATCAGGAACAGTACATATACAGTAATATAAATTTTATTAAAGTTAACTATAATTTTCATGAAAATAATGAGAACCTAGCAGTTAATTCTATGATAATATTTTACAAGTTTGTAAAGATTTTGTAAGATGAACAGGTTGAGTTTGGTGACAGGGAAAAACACTCCATTCAGATGACATTACATGTGAAAACATGCATACATGGGCAAGAGTGTGGGCTATTCACGAAACCATTAGCAACTGGTATGGCTGTGGAAAACATGTTTGGGAAAGAGTAGTAGTAATTGAGAGTGGAAATGAAAATGGAGACAGATTGTGATGACCATGCCATGAATACACTATGCCAAGAAAAATTAAGATACATTAAACATTGAATGATCACTTTACATATTTTCTAATATTATAAAATCCTGTAAGGCAGTGGTCCCAACCTTTTTGGCACCAGGGACAATTTTTCCACAGACCGGGGAGCGGGGAGATGGTTTCAGGATGATTCAAGCACATTACATGTATTGTGCAAACTTCTCTGCTTATGATACTCTGTATTTGCAGCTGCTCCCCAGTGCTGGCATCACCACCTCAGCTCCACCTCAGATCATAAGGCTTTAGAGTCTTACAAGGAGTGCACCACCTAGATCCCTTGCATGCACTGTTTACAGTAGGTTTTGTGCTCCTATGAGAATCTAATGCCACTGCAGATCAGACAGGAGATGGATCTTATGTGGTGATGTGAGTGATGGGGAGCAGCTGTAAATACAGATGAAGCTTCACTCATCTTCTGCTGTGCAACTCAGTTCCTAACAGGACACAGAATGGTACCCGGTCTGTGGTCTGGGGCTTGGGGACGACAGCCTTAAGGGATGTTTTATGTTTCCTACTTTACATATGAAGAAAAAAAGCTAAGCAAGTTTTGTGACATATAGGTAAAGTACTGTTGAGTCTTCTTGCTAATTGACCCCTTTATCTTTATGAAATGACCTTCTTATCCCTGTCTAATTTCCTGTCCTGAAGCCTGCTTTGCCTGAAATTAATATAGTTACTCTCACTTTCTTATGATTAATTATTATTGTGATATATCTTCCCTATCCTTCTATTTTTAACCCAAAACTTTATATTTAAAATGAGTTTCTTGTAGACAGCATATTTATTGGTATTTTATCCACTCTGACAATCTATGTCTTTTAATTGCTATATTTAGACCATTTATATTTGAAGTCATTATTAATAGTTTGATTAAAATCTACCATGTGATTTTTTTTGTATATTAAGAAATCAACTTTATTGAATTACATCTAAAAAATGCACCCATTTTGAATGTACTTTTTGATGTTTTATAACAAATTTATATACATCTGTGTGGACAACTACCACAATCATAATACTGAACATATCTATAACATAAAAAGTTCCCTTATACCCCATCCTATTCAATCTTTCCCCAATTTCCCCATCACCAAGACCCAGGCAACCACTGATTTACTCTCTCTAATGTATAGTGAATTCTTATTTTCTATAATACACTCTTTTATATCTGGCTTCTTTTAGTTAGCATAATATTTTTGAGATGATGCATGGTTCTTTTTATTACTTTATTCCACTGACTATAACCTCCAGTGAGGTGTCGTAGTAGCAAGAAGTTGCCTTGCCTTTTTTACAATATTTGGAGTAAAGAAATACTGTTTTAAATAATTAAGTGTGATGTTTAATGTATGCTTTTGATGGATGCCTATTTTCAATATGAGAGACTTCCCTTATTTTTATTATTTGCTGAGAGAGTTCATTATAAGTGTGCTCTGAATTTTGTCAAGTGTTTTCAGCATCTTTTGGGATAATGAAATTGATTTTCCTTTTAGTCTATTAATATGATATTATATTGATTCAAATTCCCGAGAAACTCATAAACAATGGATGGGAATTTTATTAACATTAGTGTTATCACTTTTCAGAAATATAATTTTAGCTATTTTAGTGTGTGTGTACAACTATGTACATAGTGTGTTTCTGTGTATAGTGGTATTTCACTATGCTTTTAATTTGCTTATTTCTAGTTTGCTTAAAAAATGTTAAGCATTTTTTCTTAGAAGTGTACTGGCATTCTTATTTCTTCCTATATGAAGTATCTATTGAGTCTTTACCATTTTAAAAAATTGGATTGCCTTTTTACTGCAGTTGTATGAGTTAATTTTATATTCTGGCCACCAGTCCTCTATTGGATATATCTGTTACAAAAGTATTCTTCCAGTTCATGGTTTTTCTGTTAATTCTTTCTTTCTTTTTTTTTATTTTAGAATATTACAGGGGCACAAATGTTTTGGTTACATGGATTGCTTTTGTACTGTTTCAACCAAAGTTATACATGTGGCCATCACCCAGATTGTGTACATTGTACCTGTTAGGTATGATTTCACCCATCCCCTTCTTCTCCCTCCCACCTGCATAATTTCCATTGAGTTTTACTTCCATCTGTGCACATGAGTGTTGATCAGTTACTTCCAATTTAATAGTGTGTACATGTGCTGTTCATTTTTCCATTCTTGTAATACTTAGGAGGATGGTCTCCAGTTCCATCCAGGTTTGGTCTCTGGTTCCATCCAGATTGTTGCAAATGGTATTAATACATTTTGTATGGCTTAGTAGTACTCCATGGCGTACATATACCACATTTTATTAATCCACTCATGAATCAATGGGCACTTGGGTTGATTCCACATCTTTACAATTGTGAATTGTGCTGTAATAAACATTCCAGTACAGATGTCTTTTTGATAAAATGATTTTTTTTTCCTTTGGGTAAATATCCAGTACTGGGATTGCTGGATCAAATGGTAGGACTACTTTTAGTTCTTTCAGAAATCTCCATACTATTTTCCATAGAGGTTGTACTAGTTTGCAATCATACCAACAGCATATAAGTGCTCCTTTTTTTCTGCATCCACACCAGCATCTATTGTTTTGGGTCTTTTTGATAAAAGCCATTCTCATTGGGGCTAGGTGATATCTCATTGTGGTTTTGATTTGCATTTGTGCTTCATCCCAGGGATGCAAGGATGGTTCAACATATGTAAATCCATAAATGTGATTTATCACACAAACAGAAGCAAAAGCAAAGATCATATGATCATCTCAATAGATGCAGAAAAAGTATTAGACAAATTCAGCAAATTTTTATGATAAAAACTCTTAACAAAATAGGCATAGATGGAATATACCTCAAAATTATAAAATCCATATATGACAAACTGACAGCCAACATCATACTGAATGGGGAAAATTTGAAAGCATTCCCTCACAGAACCGGAACAACACAAGAATGCCCACTGTCACCACTTCTATTCAACAAAGTGCTGGAATTCCTAGACAGAGAAATCAGGTAAGAGAAGGAAATTAAGGGTATCCAAATGACAAAAGAGGAAGTCAAACTATTGCTATTTACTGAAGGCATGATCTCATCTAGAAAACCCCAAAGATCATGCCAAGAAACTCATAGAATTGATAAATAAATTTAGCAAAGTCTCAGGCTACAAAATCAATGTACACAAATCAGTAGCATTCCTATACACCAACAACAGGCAAGCTGAGAACCAAATCAAAGACTCAATACCTTTCACAACAGATACAAAAAAAAAAAAATACATAGGAATATATTTAGCCCAGGAGGTAAAGGATCTCTACAAAGATAACTATGAATCACTGAGAAAGAAAATTGCACATGTTGTAAATTGCACATGTTGTAAACAAATGGAAAAATATATTCTCATGGATGGTCAGAATCAACTAAATTTAATCAATCAATTAAATGCCCACAATACCCAAAATGATTTACAGATTCAATGTAATCCCTATCAAAATACCAATTTCATTTTTCACAGATCTAGAAAAAATAATTCTATGCTTCATTTGCAACCACAAAAGAGCCCAAATAGCCAAAGCAACCTTCTGCAAAAGGAACACAGGCATTACTTTACCAGTCTATAAGCTATACTACAAGGCTATACTAACCAAAAGAGCATAGGACTGGCACAAAAACAGAGACATAGACCAATAGACCAATAGAACAGAACAGAGAACCCAAATATAAAACCATCCACCTACAGAATGGGAGAACCTACAGAATGGGAGAAAATATTTGCATGCTATATATCCAATAAAGGGCTAATAACCAGAATCTACAAAGAATCCAAGCAAATCAGCAAGAAAAAAAATTGCCATCTCATCTTTGACAAAGTAAACTACAATATACACTGGGGAAAAGAATCCTCATTCAATAAATGGTGCTAGGAAAATTTGATAAACTCATAGAAGATTGAAACAGGATCCATATCTCTTATCACTGACAAAAATTAATTTAAGATGCACAACAGACTTAAATGTAAGACATGAAATTATAAGAATTCTAGGAGAAAATGTTGGAAAAACTCTTCTAGATATTTCCCTAGGCAAAAAATTTGTGAACAAGACCCCAGTGGCAATCACGGCAACAACAAAAATAAATGAATGGGACTTGATTAAATTAAAAAGCTTCTGCACATCCAAGGAAAGGATCAACAGAGCAGATAGACAATCTACAGAATGGGAGAAAATATTTGCATGCTATATATCCAATAAAGGGCTAATAACCAGAATCTACAAAGAATTCAAGCAAATCAGCAAGAAAAAAAATCAAACAATCCCATTAAAAAGTGGGCAAAAGACATGAACAGAAGCTTTTAAAAAGAAGATAGACTAATGGCCAGTAAACATATGAAAAAATGCTCAATATCACTAATCATCAGAGAAATACAAGTAAAATCTACCATGTGTTTAAGTGTTTTCTATTTATTGCATTTGTTCCTTATATCTTTTTATGCCTTCTTCTTATGTTTTCTCAGATTTTAATGGGGCATTTTATATAGTTCCATTTTCTCTCTTCTCTAAGAGTATAATTTATACTTTTATTATAATAAACATTTTTAGAGACATTCCTAGAGATTGCAATCCTTAGATTACATTAACTAATCTAAGTTCATCCTCAAATAACAGTATACTGCTTGATGTGTAATGCCTTATAACAGAGTATTCTCAATCCCTTCCTTCTGTCCTTTATGACATTGCTGTCATTTGTTTCACTTATCCATATGCTATGATCGCCAAATATATTTTTATTAATAATATGCTACGCAAAGTTCTCTTTTATATCAATTAAGAATAATAAAACAAGAGATTTTATTTTGCCTTTATGTATTCCCTCCCTGATGCATTCACATAGGTTTTTAACCTGTATCATTGTCCTTTTACCTCAAGAACTTCAACATTTCTTTCCACGCAGACCCATCAGCAATGAGTTACTTGTTTTAGTTTTTCTGAGAAAGTCTGGCTTTTTTCAAGATTTTTTCTTTGTCTTTGGTTTTCTACAGTTTGCATATGATATAGCTAGGTGTAACATTTTGGTATTTATCCTGCTTAGTGTTCTCTGAAACTTCCTGGGTCTGTGGTTGGGTGTCTGTCATTAATTTTGAAGACTTTTCAGCATTTATTACTTTAATTGTTTACTCTGTTCTTATCCTTTTTTCTTTTACTTTTGGTAAGCCAATTATACATATGTTACATATTTTAAAATCGTCCCACAGCTCTTGAATATTCTGGGTATTTTTTTTCATTCTTTTTTCTCTTTGTAATTCAATTTGGCAACTCTCTATGGACCTATTTTCAAGCTCATTAATTCCTTTTATTTTTTTTTTATTTTTGAGACAGTCTCACTCTGTTGCCCTGAGTAGATTGCCATGGTGTCAGCCTAGCTCACAGCAACCTCAAACTCCTGGGCACAAGCCATCCTCCTGCCTTGGCCTCCTGAGTTTCTGGGACTACAGGCATGCACCACAACATCCAACTCAAGCTCATTGATTCTTTCTTTGTCTATGTCCAGTCTACTGATGAGCTCATCAAAGGTATTATCCACTTGTTACTATATTTTATATTTCTCAAAGTTTCTTTTGATTCATTCTTAAAATTTTTGTCTCTCTGCTCACATTACCTACCCTGTTTTTGTATGTTGTGTACTTTTTCCATTGAAGCCTTTAATATATTAATCATAGTTATTTTAAATTCTCTAACAATTCCAATATCTGTGTCATATTTGATTCTGGTTCTAATTATTGCTTTGTCTCTTTAGATCATGTTTGGGTTTTGGGGTTTTTTTTTTTTGGTTTTGTTTTTTATTTGTATTTCAACATGCCTTATAATTTTTTGTTGAACAGTGATTATAAGGTGTCTGGTAATAGGAACTGAGGCCCTTAGTGTGAGGATTTATGTTAAGCTGAGTAGGAGTTGGACTATGTTTAATATCTGCTGTAGTGGTAGGTGTCATAGGCTTAAAACTTCTTTAGTTTCCTTGTTTTATTTCTCTCCTATTGCCTTTGGGCTCTCCTAAAAACTCTTCCTTAGATAGAATCAGTGTTTTGCACCTTTGTCAGCTGTAATCAATGTTTTGTAATAACTGAGGCCTGTTGATGGAATGGTAAAATGTGAAAGAGAGGAAGTTTTCTATAGTCTTAAAATCAGTCTTTTAGTGGACTTTTGTCAATGGTCTGTGACTTTCACAAGTGTTGTTTAACTTCTCCTCCTCTTAGGTAAGACCGGAAAGCTAGAAGGGGAAGTCAGGAAAATACTTTTCCCTCAGATGGAACAAGGCTCTGGTAAAATCTTTTCCCCTGGACACTCAGCCTTCATTAGGGAGAAAGCGCCAGTCATGTTTCACATGATTACTTTTCCCCTCCCTCTACCAGAGCTACTAGGGGATTTTCCCTGAATCTTCACATTGAAGCCCTAGTGGGCTTTCTGGAGTTAAAACTCACAAAAGTGTGGGACCCCTAAACCTGGGGTCTCGAAGAATTTCTAATTCTCATGCTAGTCCATAAATTACCTTTTAATTATAATCATCAGTTTATTGCTGCAGTGACTCAGTTGTAACTCTTTGTATTTGCCTGTTTCTCTAAATTTCAGAGTGGTAGTTTGCCTGTGACCTCAGTTCTCTGATAGGTCCAAGAAAAGTAGTTACCTTTTGGTTAGTTCAGCTTTTTCTGTACATATTAGAGCTGAAACCATAATTTTCCAGTGTAAGGAGTTTAAATACCCACAAAATTGCCTTTAAGTTTTTTTTGTTTTTTCTCCAAAACCAGGACCTGAAACATTACTATAGAATTCCTCAAAGTTTTGAGTATGATGGTAGCATGATAAATTAATTTTTGATTACTTTGGTGACAAAGCATGAAATGGACTGACATTTGAAAAAGGGAAATGATTGGAAACTGTTAGAAAAATAATCTTTGACATATTATGATATAAGCTTGAATTAGGTAGAAGTAAAGATACTAGAAATAAAAAAAGGAGTTTAAACAGAAAAAAAATACGAAGTAAAACTCAGATGATTACTTATTAATAATTGAAGAGGAAAGTGGAATCAAAGCAAATCATGAGCATTCTCATTTAGACATGATATTTATTTGAAGAGTCCACAAAATAAAATAACAACTACATTTTATATATTATTTCAATTGTCCCAAAAGTATTCTCTATGGGCAACTAGTACTAATGAATAATAAAGGTCTTAAAAAATAAATATAAAGGTCTTGAATTCATCATGCAGTTTCTCCAGCAATTATTACTTCCTGAATCACTTTAGACATGTCTTAGGTAGAGATTCTAAAATTAATTCTGTGAGCTCAGTAGCCTTGGGAAGCTCATCGGGGTGTCTTGATACAACCCACTTACCAATACTCGTGGTATATTTATCACATGAATCAGATAATAACCTTTATATTTGAGTATGTCATGTTAAACACAATCCCTAATTAAGACCATATTCAACTGCTTATTATTAAAATCATCAATAGACTTTGAGAATTACTCTTCTATGCATATTACTATTCTGAAGGAAAAAATAAATTTGCTATTATCACCTACTATTATTACCTACGATTATTACCAGAAAATAGATTGTTTCAGGACATGGTACTAAAGACTGTAGAGCTTCAGTGGGAAACATAAAGAAAACTCTTTCTGGCCACCACTTCAAATTCACTGTATTGGACTTATAAGAGCTGGCACAGTAAAGGAAAAAGTACAATCATTATGCTTATGTTTGTGTGCACATAGCATCTTTTCTTTTCTTTTTTTTTTTTTTT
>VBSM01002121.1:23451111-23474027 GCA_008086735.1 Cheirogaleus medius
AGGCTGGTCTCAAACTCCTGAGCTCAAACGATCCACCCTCCTCGACCTCCCAGAGTGCAAGGATTATAGGCGTAAGCCACTGCACCCGCCCTGTTAGTTTTAAATTTTAAGTCTCTTATAGTTAATCTTAACATCTTTTCTCTGATATTAAATGAAAGAGAATTTCTTTTCAAATATTACTATATTAAAGAAATCACATTTATTTAAAATAATAAATATGAACAATTCTTACAATTATCACAAAAACTAAAATATAATTTGAATTTTCTGAAAAATATAAGAATAGAGATTAAATATATTAGAATATTAAAAGTAGAAGAGATTTGGAGTGGTCAATTAAGCAACTTATATACCTGCATACGTTCAGATTTTATCTACTTCATTACTGTTGTTGTTTTCTAAATTCTGCCATTACTTAATCTCTGGAACTATCATCCTCTTCAAATTATAACCTATCTAATGTAAAAAGGAAAACATACATTTTTAAGCAAAATTTTGGAAAAGTAAGATCTTCCCTTTTATGCCTAGAACAAAATGAAAAAAATGGCATGGGATAAGGTAATGGGAATTGGTTGAATAAAGAGAATAGGGTTGGATCATTTTAAAAGAAAATAACACAAAACACTACTGGTCATTTAATTGATAATTATTTGGTTAATGAGATACATTTTTTAAAAAGAAATATACAAATAGTAGTCTTTCCTCATCCATGGGGTATTTGTTCCAAGATACTCAGTGGATACCTGAAACCTACGCATACTGTGTTTTCTCTTATACATAACAGAAACCTGGCAGAAAGCAAAACCACAGATAAGGAGAGACCTCAAAATTTTACCATAACCTAAAATATATTAATGTGCATTCATTCATTGATTCTTTGCATTAAGAGAAGGCATTTTATTTGAGTACAGCTCCCCTGACTAGAATTCAGTATTGTCTTTTTTGTATGAAAAACACTAATTCTACATCTGTTTGGGTTTATTCAAGATTAATTGCAAAACAATTTGAATACAGAATCCTTATGGAATATCATGAATTTTCTTTCACAAACTTTCACACTTTACTGACCAGACTTGATGTGTGTGGTTTGGGGTATGTGCATGTATGTGCATTCAACTGAATGTCCATACACACAACATCTTCTCTACATAATCAAATTTTGTCAGTTTATGTAATAGTTAATTAAATTACATGATTACAGTTAACTAGCATTTGTCGAATGCTGTTACTTATTTCCAATTTTCCATAGTAAATACTCTTTAATACTATTCTAAGAGATTTATTTGTATTAACACATTTAATCCTCACAAGAACCCAAAGCCATAGTTAACTATTATTCCCTTTAATAAATGAGGAAACACTATAAAAGAGAGAAGTAATTTTCCCCAGGTCATACAACAAGCACATGGCAGCCCAGGACTTAAAAATAGCCTGACTCCAGAGTCAGTGCTTTTAACTAGTATCTTATGCAGCCTCCTAACTGGCGTACACAGGTTTGGAAACAGGTATAAGTGGCTCTTGCTAAGCACGCAGCTCAAATAGTGGTGAAGATTTTCCCAAGTGTTCCAGAAGTAGTTTACTATCATCAAAAATTCAGCATATCATAGAACTTAGTCATCATGCCTACAGAGAAAACTCATAATATTCATTAATTCAATAAGCCTATTCTATGGAGTTTAGTTATACTATAATAGATTTCACTGTAATCACACTGTGAGGATATTTTGCTAAAAATCATTTGAGTAAAGGTTCCAAAATATGTGTGTGTATGTTGTAACCTTTAAAGAGCATTGCAGAACAATTTAGTTCTAGTCACTTATCAAGATGCTTGCTGAAGGATTTTTTCCTCCACTTAATGTTAGAAAAGCAAGAACTATGGCAAAAACTCCAAAGAGAGGAAATATCTTTCTTATCTCCAAAATTAAGTACTTGTTTGTTTTAAAGATCAATTTTGGGAAAGTTGCTTTGAGGAGAAAAATGAAGGATGGTTCTTGCAGATAATTATAATTAGCAAATAGAATGAGTTTCTGTGCGATCCCACAAGAGAGGCAATACAGTCATTGTACCCAGTGTACTCCCAGATATACTAGAGAATAGCTTAAACTATAGTAACAAAGATTTATCCCTCATGTAAGCAGTCCAAGAAGGTATATAATCAGTCCAAGAAGAGTAGGGGGAATGAGTCCATGAAGTTTTCCAAGGATCTAGCTTCCTTCTATCTGTTTTACCTTTTCCAAAGTGATGACTTCTCGTTAAAGTCAAATCTGGGTCAGCAGCACCTTTTCTGTTTTCTGGCTTGCAGTGAAAGGAAATAAAAAGTGAACATTTTCCATTTTTAGGAATTTCATTTCCCTCTACAATTACACTCAGCACTCCTACTCAGTTCCCACTGATCAGAACATCTTCATATCATCACATGTAACTAAAAAGGGAGACTGACATCACCTGGATCTGAATAGGCAAGTGAACAGCTATAACACAGGGGAAGGTGTTTTATTAGTAACAGAAGGAGAAAATAGATGCCAGGATCACATGCCAACTCATTCAACAAATATTGCTTGTTTTTTAATAATTACTCCATGTTAGCCTAGGAGCCAAGCATTGAAAATATAGAGATGGAAGATATAATTTCTGCTCTTGTGTATATCACAGACTAGAGGAGGGGAAAAACAAATAAAAGCAGTAAAATATAGATGCTGCTATGGATAATTACAATATCCTAAGAAAACAGATAGGAAATGGACCAAAGGAAACTTTTCCTGAAGGAGAGGGTAAAGAAATAGTAAGAGAAAGGGAAGGGTTAAAATGCTGAAAAACCCCTGGAGATTCTAAAACACAGTTTGTATTTTACCCAGGAAGTCATTAACAGTCATTGAAGAATTTTTAAGCCAGGAAATGAGATTATTAAATATGCTTTTAGAGAGATATTACTTTGCTGATCTTCCCTCTGTGGGAGAACAATTTGGAGGATGCGACATTGGAAACAGGGAAATTTGATTGAGGTAAATTGCCTGACATTTAAAAACAGATTGGCTGGGAATTACTTGATGTCAAGAAGACTAAACCCTTGATGTTTTCATTATATGAGCAACCAATGTGTATGCCTCTCCCTTTCCAGAATGATCTTCTTAAAATACATTTCATGGGAAGTGATTTGGGGAGGGCCTTAATTATACCAATTATTCTGGTTAGTCAGTCTTAGCAGTTGCCTGCTTCCCAAATGAAGTGTGGTTCCTACCTGAAAATGATATTGCCAGTTTCATACAGCTCAGAGTGGTCAGAGTTTAATCCCTTACTTATATAGTTTCTGAAATTTTCCTAAATAATACCTTTATTTTTTTACCTAGAAGTTTGGTATCTAGCATCACAATGTAGTAAAGAAAAATATTATTGCAACTACAGGATATTAATAAAGGCCAAGGAAAAATTTAGAACAATGTTAAAACTATTGCAAGGATTTTTTTAAAGGTCCCCTCCAGTTGCTAGCCCAGCTTCCCTATGGCAAGGTTGGCTTTCCTTTTTTTCTTTCTCTTCTTTCTCTTCTTTTCTTTCTTTATCCCTACATTTATTGGACTCCTGGTTATTTTCTTTGGAAGATTCTCACTATCAATGACACTTCCGCAAATCAGCTCATTATGGACCTTGGGCACCTTTCCAGAGTCTCCATGTGAATATGAGGAAAAAGTAACATTCCTCCCTATTTCAGTCATCTTCATATTCACTAGGTGGCTATATTAAAAAATATAAGTGTTGATGGTAATATAGAGATAGTTGAAATTTCATACATTGCTGGTGTAAATGTAAAATGATATAACTATTTTGGAAAACAGTTGGGCAGTTTCTCAAAAATGTTAAGTGTAGACCTAGAAATTCCACTCCTGGGTATCTACCCAAGAGAAATGAAAACATATGTCCACACACAAACTTGCATGCAAATGTTCATAGTAGCATTATAAGTAACAGCCACAAAGTGGAAACATTCCGAATCTCCATCAAGTGATGAATGGATAAACAAAATGTGATATGTCCATACAAGGGAATAGCACTCAGCAATGAAATGAAAGAAGTACTGATAAATTATGTAACATGGATGGGCTCAAAAACATGCTAAGTGAAAGAAACCAGTCACAAAGGATAACAATATTATTACATGATTAAATTTATATAAAATTTCCAGAATAGACAAATCACAGAGACAGGGGAATAAGCAGTGACTGCTAATGGTATTTCTTTTGAGGATGATAAAAATGTTTAAAATTAGAGTATGATGGTGGTTGTACAACTCTGAAAATATACTGACAAATATTAAATGGTATACTTAAAATAGGTGAATTTTTGATATGTAAATTATATCTCAAGAATGCTTCCTAAAAATAAAATACTGCTATTCCTACTGTGATACATTATAAAATTCCTTTCCCTCCTCTTTATGTATTTATACTTCACCACTTGTTTTGTTTTTTCTTTTTATTTTAAAGTATTATGGGGGTACAAATGTTTTTGGTTACATCAATCTATTTGTAATGCTTGAGTCAAGGTTAAAAGCGTGCCTGTCACCCACATAGTGTCATTGTACCCATTAGGAAGGTTTTCACCCATCCTCTCCTCCCCATTGCCCCTGCTTGTTTTCCATTGAGTTTTACTTCCCTCTATGCATATGTGTGCACATTGATAAGTGAGTACATGTGGCATTTGTTTTTCCATTCTTTAGATACTTCACTAAGGATAATGGTCTCCGGTCCCATCTAAATTGTTGCAAAAGGCATTAATTCAACCTTCTTCTTGTCTGAGTAGTATTCCATGGCATACACATACCACATGTATTAATCTACTCATGAATGGATGAGCATTTGGATTGATTCCACATCTTTGCAACTGTGAATTGTGCTGCAATAAATATTCACCTGCAAGTGTCTTTTTTATAAACTGACTTCTTTTCCTTTGGGTAAATACCCAGTAATGGGATTGCTGGATCAAATGGTAGGTCTACTTTTAGTTCTATGAGGACTCTCCATACTGTCTTCCATAGAAGTTGTACGAATTTGCACTCCCACCAACAGTGTATACATGTTCCTTTGTCTCTACATCCATGCCAACATCTATTGTTTTTGGACTTTCTAATAAAATCCATTCAAATTGAGGTAAGATGATATCTCATTGTGGTTTTAATTTGCATTTCCCTCATGATTAGTGACATAGAGCATTTTTTCATATGTTCATCAGCCATTTGTTTATCTTCTTTTGAGGAGCTTCTGTTCATATCTTTTGCCCACATTTTAATGGGGTTTTGTTTTGGTGATTTGCTTGAGTTCTTTGTTTAGTCTCATTATTATTTCTTTATTGGTTGTATAGTATGTGAATATTTTCTCCCATTCTGTAGGTTGGCTATTTTCTCTGTTGATTATTTCCTTGACAGTGCAGATGCCTTTTGATTTAATCAAGTCCGATTTATTTATTTTTGTTATTGCTATGATTGCCATTGGGGTCTTATTCACAAATTCTTTGCCTATGCTAATATCTATGAGTTCTTCCAACATTATCTTCTAAAATTCTTATGGTTTTATGCCTTACATTTAGGTATTTATCCACATTATATTAATTTTTGTGAGTGATAAGAGATATGGATCTTGTTTCATTCTTCTGTATATGGCTATCCAATTTTCCCAGCACCATTTATAGAACAAGGATTCTTTTCCCCATTATATATTGGTGAAATTCCTAGAATAATATAATTTACAAAAATTGACATCATAAGAATAAATTATTCTCTATTAAAGAAATTTTAATATTAAAATATTTTCCACACACAAAAAATCCAAGGCCCATGAATTCTAAAGGTAGGTTCTACTAGTTTTTCAAGGAACAAATTGCTTCAATCTTACAGAGGATAGAAAATGATGAAATATTCTCCAAATCATATGACAGGGTAAATATGGGATTATGTAACCATAAAAGGACTGTATGAAAAGGAAAACATATGCATCAAGTTTATGTATTCACATAGATGCTAAAATTTCCCAAAATATTAGCCAACCAAAGCTAGCAACTTGAAAAAGGAATATATTTTAATCAAGTTACATAGATCACTTAAATACAAAATGTTTTAACATAAAAAGAACCCATAGATTTTATAAGCACATTAAACTTTAAAATTCTCCCAATAAATGTAGTTTTATTTTATATTAAATAATTATCTGTATATATAACAAAGGATAATTTTTAATATTTTAATTATTCATCCAAATTTATCAATATTATATTACCCTCCATAAAAACAGTGATATGATAAAAGCTTTTGAGATGTTTCAATGTTTGCCTTTATATTAAATGACCCATAACTTCTGCTTGCATACATGCTTGTGTGTGTATATGCATATGAGTATATGAATGTCTCCCTGCTTTTTTTATTGATACATAATGATTGCACATATTTCTGGAGTACAAGTGATATTTTGATATATGAATACAATGTGCTAAAATCAAATCAGGGTAATTGGTATATAATCACCTCAAACATTTATCATTCCTTTGTGTTGAGGACATTACAAATCTTCTCTTATAGCTATTATAAAATACACAATAAATCATTGTTAACTATAGTCATCCTACTGTGTTATCAAACATTAGAACTTATTCCTTCTAACTGTGTTTTTGTAACCATTAAGAAAGTTTTTTCTTCATCAAGTAAAAATTGTATATATTTATGGTATACAATATGATGTTTTTATATATGTATGCATTGTGGAATGGCTAAATCAAGGTATTTAACATACACATTATTTCATATACTTATTTTTATGTGATGAGAACACAAAATCTACTCTCTTAGCAATTTTTCAAGTATACAATATATTGCTATTAACTATAGTCACAACATACAATAGATCTTTTGAACTTATTCCTCCTAATTGAAATTTTGTGTCCTTTGACCAACATCTCCCCAATATCTCCACCCCTAACCTCTCATATCCATCATTATACCAGCTATTTCTATGCTTTTCACTTTTTTGGAATCCACATATACGTGAGATCATCCGATATTTCTCTTTCTGTGCCTGGTTTATTTAACTTACTATAATGTCTGTCAGGTTCCCCCATGTTATCACAAATGTTAGAATTTCATTTTTAGGGTTGAATAGTATTCCACTGTGTAGTATATCACATTTTCTTTATCCATTCACTTGTCAATTGACACTAAGATTGATTCCATATCTTGGCTATTTTGAGTAATGCTGCAATGAACATGGGAGTGCAGATATCTTTTAAACATACTGATTTTATATCTTTGGGTATATATCCCATAATGGGATTCATGGATCATATGGTAGTTATATTTTTGAGGAACCTCCATATTATTTTCCATAATGGCTGTGATAATTTACATTCCCATCAACAATGTACAGGGGTTCCCTTTTTTCCACATAATTCAACACCTGTTTTTCTTTTATCTTTTTGTTAATAGCCATTCTAACAAGTGTGAGGTGATACCTCATTGTGGTTTTAATTTGCATTTCCCTGAATATTAGTGCTATTGGGCATCTATTTTTCACATACTTGTTAGCCATTTGTAGAAACATCTATTAGGTCCTTTGCTCATTTTTTAATCTGGGTATTTGTTTTCTTATTATTTAGTAAAGGAGTCCCTAATATATTTTGAATCTGCTTATTAGTTATAACAATTTTATGGTAGAGTCTTTAGGATTTTCTATATATAAGATCATGTGGTCAGCAGAGACAATTTTACTTATTCTTTTCTGATATGGATATCTTTCATTTCTTTCTCTTTCCTAATTACTCTGGCCTAAATTTTCAGTACTGTATTAAATAGAAAGTAGTGAGAGTGAGCATCCTTGTTTTGTTCCTGATCTTAGACAAAAAGCATTTAATTTTTCACCATTGAGTATGATGTTAATTATGAGCTTGTCATATATGGCCTTTATTGTATTGAAGTACCTCCCTTTTATACATAATTTGTTGAATGTTTTTTTCATAAAAAGGATGTTGAATTTTGTTGAATGACTTCTTCTTGCATTTGAGATGATCGTAGGGTTTTTATCTCTCATTCTGTTAATGTAGTATCAAATTGGTAGGTTTGCATATGTTGAACTTTCCTTGCATACCTGGGATAAGTCAACTTGATCATATTGAATGATCCTTTTAATGTGCTGTTGAATTCAGTTTGGTAGTATTCTGTTGAAGATTTTTACATCTATATTTATCAGGGATGTTGGCCCATAATTTTTTCTTGTAGTGTCCTTATCTGCTTTGGTATGAGGGTAAGCGGATAAGACTGGGTATCTACTGGTCTCATAGAATGATTTTGGACATATTCTCTCCGCTTTAATTTTTTTGAAGAATTTGAGAAGGATTGGTATTAGTTATTTAAATGTTCGGTAGAATTCACTCATGAAGGCATTAGGCCCTTGGCTTTTCTTTGAAGAGAAATTTTAGTACTTATTAAATCTCTTTGTTAGATACTAGTCTATTCAGATTTTCAATTTTCTCATGATTCAGACACAGCAGGTTTTATTTGTCTAGAAATTTTCTACTTCTTCTAGGTTACCTAATTCATTGGCATATCATTGTTCATAGTAGTCTTTTATGACCCTTTTTATTTCTGTAGCAATTATTATAATGTCTTCTCTTTTATTTCTGATTGTATTTATTTCAGTTTTCTATTTTTCAGTCTAGCTAAAGTTCAGGTTGATTTTATCTTTTCAAAGTACTGACTCTTAATTTTATTGACCTTTTATATTGTTTTTCTACTCTCATTTATTTACACTCTGATCTTTACTATTTCCTTTCTTCTACTAACTTTGGGCTCATTTCTCTCATTTTTTCCTACTTCACTGAGGTGTAATATTAATTAGTTTATTTAGGATCTTATTTTCTGACACAGTTGTTTATTAACATACCCTTTTCTCTTAGAACTGCTTTTGGTACATTACCATAAACTTTGGATTGTTATGTTTTTATTTTAATTTGTCTCAAGATTTTTAAAATTTTTCTGTTAACTTCTTATTGTTTAATTTTCATATATTTGTGAATTTTCTAAAGTCGCTCCTATTATTGTTTTCTAGTTTCATACCATTGTGATCAGTAAAGATACCTGATAGGATTTCATCCTTTTTAAATTTGTTAAGCTTGTTTTGTGGACAAACATATGATCTATCTTGGAGAATGTTCCATGTGTACTTGAGAAGAATGTGTATTCAGCTACGTTGGATGGAAATTCTGTATATGCCTGTTAGGTCTGGTTGGTCTATAATGTAGTTCAAGTCCAATATTTCCTTGTTGATTTTCTCCATTGTAAAAATTATAGTATTGAGGTCTCCTACTATTATTGTATTGGAATCTACCTCTCTCTTCAGATCTATTAATATTTGCTTTATATATTTAGGTGTTTCAATGTTGGGAGCATATGTTATTAACAGTTGTTATAACTTGTTGATGAATTGATCTCTTTATCATTATCTAATGAGCTTCTTTGTCTCATTTTACAGTTTTTGACTTAAAGTCTATTTTATCTATGTATAGCTACCTCTGCTGTCTTTTATTTTTCTTTGAATGGAATATCTTTTCCCATCCCTCTACTTTCAAGCTATATGTCCTTAAAGGTGAAGTGAGTTTCCTGTAGGCAGCATACAGTGTGATCTTATTTTTATAATCCATTCAACCACTCCATGTCTTTTGATCAGAGAATTTAATCCATTTACATTCAAGGTAATTATTGATAGATAAGGACTTCTGCCATGTTGTTAATTGTTTCCAAGTTGTTTTGTAGATCCTTTCTTTCTCTCTTCCTTTATGATTGTATGATTTTTCTCTAGTGGTATGCTTTGATTTCTTACATTTTATCTTTTGTTTATCTACTATAGGTTCTTGTTTTGTGGTTACCATGAGGCTTGCATAAGATTTCTTATAGTTATAATGGGCTAGTTTAAGATGATAACAACTTAACTTTGATCACATAAAAAGAACTCTACACTTTTACTCCATACTCCCACATTGTATGTTTTTGATGTCACAATTTGCATCTTTTTATATTGTATATCCCTTAACAAACTATTTTAGCTATTGTTATTTTGAATAGTTTTGTCTTTTAGTCTTCATACTAAAGATATGTTATTTATACACCACTATTACAGTATTAAAATATTCTGAATTTGACTGTATACTTAATTTTACCAATGATTTTTACATTTTCATTTTTCATGGTATTAATTAGCATCCTTGTCTTTCAGCTTAAAAACACCTTTAGCATTTCTTGTATAACATGATGTCTGGTAGTGATGAGGTCTTTCAGCTTTGTTTTGTTTTGTTTTGTTTTCTAATCTGAGAAAGTCTTTTTCCTTCATTTCTGAAGGACAACTTTACCAGGTAAAGTATTCTTTATTGCTAGTTTTTCTTTTTTTTCCTTCAGCACTTTAAACTTATCATAGCAATCTCTCCTGGTCTGCAGGGTTTCTGCTGAGAAATGTGCTACTAGCTTTAATGGAACTCCTTATATGTGATATGGTTTCTTTTCTCTTTCTTCTTTCTTGGATCTTTTGTCTTTGATTTTGATGTTTTAATTACAATATGCCTTGGTGTAGCCTTGTTTAGAATGAATCAAATTAAAGAATGTTGGCTGTGCCTGTATATTTCTAACTTTATTCAGATTTGGGACATTTTCTGCTATTATTTCTTTAAAGTTTGTGGCCCTTTGTCTGTCTCTCTCTTCTTCTTAAATTCCTATAATATAAAAATTTGCTCTTTTGGTGCTATCACTTAAAACTTGGAAGCTTTCCATATTCCTCTTCATTCTTTTTTACTCCTCAGACTATATATTTTCAAATAAGCTGTCCTTGAGTTCACAGATTATTTTTTTCTGCTTAATCAATTCTGTTGTTCATGAACTTTATTGCATTTTTCATTTCATTGATATTTTTTTTAACTCCTGAATTTCTCTTGGATTTTTTTTCAATTTCAATCTCTCTGTTAAATTTATCATTTTTATTTTTTATTTCTCTCCTGATTTCATTATTTCTGTGTATTATCTTGAAGTTTGCCAACCTCCTTAAAACAATTAGTTTGAATTCTTTGTCAGGCAGCTCATAATCTTCTGTTTCTTTGGAGTCCCATTACTAGGAAATTATTTGGTGATATTATGTCTCTTTGGTTTTTCATGTTTCTTTTTGCCTTATGTTGATGTCTGTGCATTTAGTGAAGCAGTCACGTCTTTCAGAATTTACAGGCTGCTTTCACTGTCAAAAGACTTTCTCCTACAGAGGGAATGTAAGGTCATTTGCTGGGTGGAGTACAGTGGTACTAGTAGCAGTGAGGATACAGCTGTATAGTTTCTGTGCAGCTCTGTCAGCTAAGGTTGGTGTTGATGAAGTTTGCAGGGATTCTCAGCAGGCAATAATGTAGATGTCTGCAGTGGAGGTGAGGGTGTTGTGGTCTTTAGTGGCAATGGCTGCTAAGGTCCTCCCAGTCTCCTTTTCTTCTACTAGGAAACTGTAAATGAAGGGATCTTTCTTATCACTGGACCTAGCCTGTGAGGCCTGCTCAAGGTGGTAGCAGCACCAATGTCTGATGAGTGCCAACTGTGGAACAGCCACGGAACTGATGCATGAAGCATGAGCATGCATGGAGAGACTACAGCTCTGGGATTCAGAGCTGTGACTGCATTGCAACCTGGCATGCAGGCATCCCCCACTACTGCATTAGCAATAGTATGCAAGATGTAGACATTTGTAAAGCAGCCAAAAAGCCAAAAATGGGAGCATAGTGTGCATAGAGTTACAGTGGCTCTCAGGTCAAGACAGAGGCTAGCTCTCTGTGGCGGCTGAACTGGTGCCTGGAGCATAAGCACACTCAGAAAGACCTGGGCTCCAAGGCCCAGTGCATAATCTAGCCCACTATGGAAATGGCTCCAGTGTCTGAGATTCTGATATGTGGGTGGTTGCAGTGAAGCCACAGGACTCAGATCTATAGTGCAAGCATTTATGGGGTGGCTATGGTTTCAGGAGTTGAGGCATATAAGATGTTAGGAGAGTTGGTGGTTCCTATCCTGAAGCAGCTCAACAATGGCTGCTCTTTGAGGAGAAAAAGTTGTACAGTTTCATCTTCCTCTTTGAGATTGCCTGATGGGAATGGTTGTTGGTAATCTCAGTTGCAAAAGATGCTGGTGTCCTCCATGGAGCAGGCCACAGTGGTTCCTGCAGCATGGTGGTACTAATAGCCTCTGCCTTTCTTCTGTGCTCCTAGCCATCTCCTGACATCTCAGGTATGCTGACCTCAAAAGCATTCTTTCCTGTGTGGACATTTTCCATTTCTTTGCTCCATTGTGTTGCTGCAGAGTCTTTAATGGCTCCTTAAGCTCTCTTGGGCTACTTTAGTTTGTGAATAGCTGTCTGTATTTAGGATTTTTGTTTGTTTGTTTTGTTTTAGCGGAAGGATGATGGTTGGAATCTCTTACTCTGCCATCTTGGTGGCATCTGCTCCTTACTCTTTTAGACTTTCATAACTTGAAGTTGCTATCAATTTTCTAGGTTAGAGTTGGCTTACCTCTTTCTCTTTATAATTTATTGATTATAAGTTGCTATAAACTAGAAACTCAGGCAACCAATTATGTTTAAAAGTTGCTTATAAAGTGAGTAAATTTTTTATTAGTAAAGGATTGAAGTGGTTTCTTTTGTACATACAGTTTACATATTTTAACATAAACTTGGTGACATATTATTTGGCTACTCAAAAATATCTTTAACCAATTCCTTTTAAAAATAATTTTTCAGATGGAAATTCCATGTATTTTTATTATACTTAATCCAAAAAGTAGAGCAAATAAAAGGTAGATAGCAAAAGTCAGAGTCTTTGATGGTGTTATGAGTTAAATTGTGTGCCACCAACAAATTTATGTGCTGAAGTACTTGCTCCTATACCTTAGAAGTGACTATATTTAGAAATAGGGTCTTTAAAAAGGTAATTAAGGTTAAATGAGGTCTTTAGGGTGGTCCCTAATCCATTTTGACTGGTTTTCTTGTGAGAAAAGGGGATTAGCACTCAGGTACACTCAGGGGGAAGACCACATGAGACACAGGGAGAAAATGATCATCTAAATGCTAAGGAGAGAGGCCCTAAAAGTAACAACCCTGTGAACTCCTTGATCTTAGACTTCCAGCTTTCAGAATTGAGATGAAATAAATTTCTACTGTTTAAGCCATTCAGTCTGGGGTAGTTTGTTGTGGTAGCCCTGGCAAACTAATACAAATGACAACCTTTCACTGCTATTAATATATTTACCAAATGAGTGGTATGCTATTTAACTCTGAAAAATGTAGTAAGGATTACACATTTAATTTCTTTTATTGTCAAATGCTTAGGAAATGTATAAGTCAAGTAAATATTTTGTATTAAAAAGATCACAAACCAGTTACAAGGCAAATATTTTACAATGGACTTTCCTTTCTTCCTTCACATTGATAGACTGCCCTGACTTCAAATCTTATTTTCACCATTTATTTGGCTTTAATCCATAGATCAATTTCTTAATCTGTTTGACCTAAAGTGTTCAATGGTAAATGCAGATAAATATGCCTACCTGATGTGGTTGTTGTGAGAACATTAATGACATAGCGTGTCTAACTGATAGCATACAGGCAATAACTGGAAATCACAGACAGTATCTATAGGAAGAAACTCTCCTAGGCTAATACTCTATCAAGTAAAGTTACCAAGTCAACAAATAAGTTATTTGGATATTTTATAATTATTGAGTTTGATGTATTTTTAACTTTTTAAACTAAAGATTTAAAATAATAGTGATTTAATTGCATTTTTAATTAATACAATAGGTAAGACATGTAATAAGATAATAAATGTGTAGGTGTTTAAAATAAAAACAAATGCATGTCAACCTTGCAGATTAAGTTCATTTAAGTTTAACATATTTATTCAGTAGATGTTAATATGTGAAGATGAAATAGAATAATTTAATTTAGATGAAGTTTTTGTTTACCTGATTTGGTTTATGCATTTTTAAATGCATTCTCTGAATTTCAAGTCCTTTTAATAGCTGAACACAAGCCTCAGATTTTATGGTAGAATATTTTGCTTAGTGCTAAAGTGCACAAAGTGTACTTTTGCTGGAGGCATGATTTTTATTTTTTATAAAGCTCTGGTGTAGAATGTACTTTCACTGATACAAAAATAAAAACAGTAAATAGGAAAGCACAAGGCAACAATAGCAATATTGTTTTGTAAACTCTCCCCTGAGCTGTAACTAATCTAGTTGGTTCAATCTAGAAGGATCATTTTACTGTATGCAATATTCTTCTCAAAATATATTTAACTAACTCAAATTCAAATGATAACACAGAATAACAAAGAATATGGGGATGGGCTGTCTCCTATAATCTGCATATGGCCCAATGTTTCAATCTATTTTGTATAAAGCAGAAATATCAAATTATGAAAATCCATTGAAATTACTTTTGAGTTATGAGATTAGTAAATATATAGTTAGGAAAGCTTATTTAAATTATTTTTCTTTTAAAAATAAAATTACTGAAATAATGTCCTATAAAATTATACATAATAACTTCACCATTGCTATCTAGTTTTAACTGGATGCTTAAAACAGAGCCTTTTTAGACTTAAATATTCACTTTTATGTTGCAATAATTATCTTCCTAGTTGTTTGTTATGCTACAATTTTTATTTTGAAAAGTAATAAATAATCACTATTAAATATTTAAAAATGGCAGAAATATCCTTTTTTGAAAGTGTAATTTGCATCTTAATAAACTAGTACATAATAATTTTTAAAATGTGAAATTAAAATTAAATTAATATTTACATTGACAATCCTTCATTATTTTACTTGCTCAACACTATTATAGAAATACCAACTGGATGACAGGCAAAAATACAGAACTGTGCAAGCATGCAAACATCCAAAACCATGAAAAAAAAGAAAAAAATACAAATCTTACTTTATTTATTTATTTTTTCCTTTCAGAATATTACAGGGGTACAAACGCTTTGGTTACATAAATTGCGTGTGCACCAAGTCAGTACTACAAATGTGCCCATCCCCTAAAGAGCATGCGCCACACCTGTTAGGTGTAAATTTACCCATCACTTTCTCCTCCTTCCTCCTGCCTCACACCCAGTGAACTTCCATATGTACACATAAGTGTTGATCAGTTAGTATCGATTTCATGGTGAGTACATGTGGTGTTTGTTTTTCCATTCTTGTGATACTTAGAAGGATGGGCTCCAGCTCCATACAAGATAATATAGGAGGTAGTTCACCATTTTTATGGCTGCATAGTATTCCATGGTATATATATACCACATTTATTAATCCACTCATGTACTGATGGGCACTTGAGTTGTTTCCACATCTTTGCAACTGTGAATTGTGCTGCCATGAACATTTGAGTGGAGATGTCTTTTTTCTATAATGCCCTTTTTTCCTTCAAGTAAATACCCAGTAGTGAGATTGCTGGATCACATGATAGTCCTACTTTTCAATCTTTGAGGTATCTTCGTACTACTTTCCATAGAGTTTGTATTAGTTGGCAGCCCCACCAGCAGTGTATGAGTGTTCCTATTTCTCCACATCCATGCCAACATTTGTTGTTTTGGGAGTTTTTGATAAAAGCCATTCTCACTGAAGTTAAGTAATATCTCATTGTAGTTTTGATTTGTATTTCCCTGATGATTAGAAATGTTGAGCATATGTTGATGGCCATTAGTCTGTCTTATTTTGAAAAATTTCTGTTGATGTCTTTTGCCCACTTTTTGATAGGGTTGTTAGATTTTTTTCTGGATGATTTGCTTGAGTTATTTATAGATTTCAGTTATCAGCCCTTTATCAGATGGGTAGCATGCAAAAATTTTTTCCTGTTCTGTAGGTTGTCTGTTTGCTCTTGTGACAGTTTCTTTGGCTGTGCAGAAGCTTTTTAATTTGATCAAGTCCCATTTTTTATTTTTGTTGTTGCTGTGATTGCCTTTGGGGTCTTCTTCATAAATTCTTTGCCGAGGCCAACGTCTATAAGAGGTTTTCCAATATTTTCTTCTATAATTCTTATAGTTTCATGCCTTAGGTTTAAGTCTGTTACCCACCATGAGTTGATTTTTGTGGCAGGTGAAAGATGTGGATCGTGTTTATTATATCCCAGTTTATTATATTTTCAGTTTCTTATATCTCAAATAAGGAGTACAATTAATCAAAGTAAAAGTTTTTTAATCAAAAACCATCAATAGAGTTTTGCCATCTTTACGGCTGCTTGTTTATGCCAGCAGTGAAGAAGTCTGGAGAGTTAGTGGCGACAAAATTGTGAAAGGCGTTTTCCACAGCTTGTTGATAATTGAGTATTTTTCCTTGCAAGAAGTGGTCCAAAGCCTGAAAGAAGTGGCAGTATAAGTGGTGCAAGGTCTGGTGAATATGGTGGTGGATGACAGAGAGTTTCCATGTCTAGCTTCTGTAGTGTGAGCAGCGTTGTTTGTGCTACATGTGGTCAAGTGTTGTCTGGCAAGAGGATCGGCCTGTCTCCATTGACCAGTCTTGGCTGCTTAATTAAAAGCATCCTCATCATTTCGTCCAGTTGCTTGCAATAGACATGCACTGTAATCTTTCAACCAGGTTTTATGAAGCTATAGTGGATAATACTAGCACTGAACCACCAAACAGATACCATCAGCTTTTTTTGATAAATATTTGATTTTGGACTTCAAGTATTTAGACACTTCATCTTTTTCTAACCATTGTGCCAAATGCTTTCAATTGTTAAAAAGAATCCATTTTTGATCACACATAACAATTTGGTGTATAAATGGTTCACCTTTATGTCATGACAGCAAAGAAAGGCAAGCTTGGAGATGATTTCTCTTCTAATGCTCATTTGATTCATGTGGGAACCCATCTATCCAGCTTCTTTACATGGTCAATTTGTTTCAAATGGTCTAATATTGTCGGAATAGTAATGTTGAACCTTGCTGCTAATTCACTCATAATTTAAAATGGATTTGCTTCCACTACAGCTTTCAGCTCATCATTATCCACTTTGGTCTCAGGTTGCCCACATGGCTCATTTTCAAGAGTAAAATCACCAGAATGGAACTTCTCAAACCATCAAGATACTGTACATTCATTAGCCATGTCCTTTCCAAACACTTTGTTGATAAGTCAAGCTGTTTGCACACCACTGGTTCCACGATGGAACTCATATTCGAAAACAACATGAATTTTTGACTTATGCGTGGTTTCACAAAAATTGCTCTAAAAAAATCTGAAATTTAATCACAAGCCACAATGTGTGTTTGAAAGATTGAGAATGTACCTTCATAATAAAAATAAAACAAGAAGTGTCAAAGTGAAATATCAGAGATACCAACTGTCAACTTAGTACTTAAGAAAATCAGACATTTCATACTTAATAATCTAATATTTCATAAAATCTAGGGCAATCACAAAAGGTGTTATAAAAAGAAAGCAACTATACTAGCAAGAAGATAAAATGGAGTCATATAAAGTACTCAATTAAGAGCAGAGAAGGCAATAAAAGATAGCAGGGGGAGAAAAGAGCAAAAGCAAAAACTAGAGAACAACTAGTAACATGGTAAATATTAACCCAATTACAGCAGTCATAATTTTACATTGTGCGAATACACCAAATTAAAAAAAATTAGAGTAGATTAAAAAAAGACCCACTATATGTTGTCTACAAGAAACCCACCTACAAAATAAAGACTGAGATAAAAGTATGATGAAATATTTACTATGCTAACACTAATCAAAATAAAATTGGAGAAGCTATATTAATTCCAGATAAAGCAGACTTTAGAACAAGAAAGATACCAGAGAAAAAGAAATTATAAAGGTGTTAAGGAATTATTAAGGAAGACAGAAAAAGCTTGAATGTATGTACCTAACAGGAGAACAGCAAAATACACAAGGCAAAGACTAATAGAACTGAAAGGAGAAATAAATAAGCCACTGCTGTGGGTATTTGTAATAACTATCTACCAGCAATTGATCAATCAAGTAGGCAGAAAATTAATAATATATACAACCTGAACAGTACTACTTATCAAATTGATCTAATTGATATTTACAGAATACTCCACATAACAACAAAATTTACATTCTCAAGTTCATATGAAAGCTTTGAAAAGATGTAACACTTTCTGGGTCATTAAACACACCAGAACAAATTTAAAGAATAGAAATTATACAAAGAAGGCTCTCTAACTATAATATAATTAAACTAGAAATCAATAAAAAGAGAGCTGGAAAAATCCCCAAATATTTGGAAATAAATCAAAACATGTTTAAACAACCCATGAGTCAAAGAATCTCAACAGAAATTTTTAAATATTTTGAACTAAATAAAAATGAAAATACAACATATTGAAATCTGTGGGATGCAGCCAAGAAGTGTTTAGAGGGGTAATTAATTGCATTAGATTCTTCTATTGGAAAGACATTCTAAAATTAATAATCAATGTTTCCACCTTAGAAAAAAAGAAAAAGAAAAGTAGTTGAGGCCTAAAGCAAGAAAAAAGCAAGTAAGCAAAAGAAAAAAATAGTAAAAATTAAAGAAATCCATGAAATTAAAAATCAGTAAATAATACAGAAAAATCACAAAACTATAGGTGGTCTTTTAAAAGATCAATAAGATTGATAAAATTATAGGCTGTCTAACAAGAAAGAGAGAGAGAGAACATAATTGAAAGAGGGGTTATCACTACTAATCCTGTGGACCTTAAAAGGATAATAAAAGAATACTATGAACAACTCTGTACCCATAAAATTAATAGCCTGGATGAAATGGGCCAATTGCTTAAAAAACACAAACTACAAAAACTCACAAAGAATAGATAGAAAAATCTGAATAGCCCCATATACTTTAAAGAAATTGAATTAATTATGTATAACCTTCCAAAAATGAAAACACCAGATTCCAATGGTTTACTGGTGAATTTGGCAAAAATTTACAGATGATTTACCAATTCTCTGCAATTTTCTTCCAGAAACTGGAAGCAGAATGAACACTTTCCAAATCATTCTATGAGACCAGCATTGCCCTAAGACCAAAACCAGATAAAGACATTACAAGGAAAAAAAATAAAGATCAATATCTCTCAGTAACATAAATACAAAGACCACAACAAAATATTCAGAAATTGAATACAACAAGGTATGAAAATGTACACCATGACAAACAGGATTTATTCTAGGTGAGTAAGGCTAGAATAAATTTTAGCATTTTAAAAATTATTCAATGTAATCCATCACATCAAAAGACTAAAGAAGAAAAATCATATGATAATATCAGTTGATAAACAAAAAAGTATTTGGCAAACTGCAACACTAATTCATGATGAAAACTCCCTCAATTTTATAAAGAACGTCTAAAAAACACCTACAGTTAAGTTATACTTAATATGAGAATTAGAAGCTTTTTTTCTAAGTTCAAGAAAAAAGGAGTTCTTTCTCACCTCTCCTAGTCAACATCTTATTGGAAGTCCTAGCTAGCATAATAATAAAAAGTATAAGTTTAAAAAGAAGAAATAAAATGTATTTATGTCCATATTGCATGGTTATCTATACAGGAAATCCAGAACAATCAACAAAAAATCTTTTGGAAATAGTGCATGTATATACCAAAATCACAATATACAAGGTCAATATACAAATGTCAATTGTTTTCTCATATACCAGACTTGAGCAATATACAACCAATGTCATTAACAATAACATAAAAAATGAAATACTTAGGTATAAACATAGCAAAATATATACAGGATCTGTATACAGAAAACTACAAAACATTGATGAAATTTACTGAAGAAAATCTAAAAAAAAAAAAAATGGAGAGATTTTCCACGTTCATAGATTGCAAGACTTAATATTGTTAGTATGTCCATTCTTCCCAACTTGTTCTATAGAGTTAGGGCAATCTCTATCAAAATCCAATCAAGTTAATTTTGCATGTTTTGCAAACTTATGCTCAATTTTGTATGGAAAGACAAAAGATCTAGAATAGCCATAATACTTAAGAAGAATGATTTTGGAGAGAATTCACATTACCCAAAATCAAGGGACCTACAACTTCAGTGAAGGACCTAGGATCTCACAGAACCTATATAATCACATTGCCTAGACACTCTGACTGTTAACCTAGAGACACATAATTTAGCTTCCACTGTACACCTGCATGACACTCAAATTCTGATCTCAGACGTGAGGAAAGAGGCAGGACACAAAGCATTCATTTGCCTATATGAGTCATGGAAAATGCAATGTGGTGCTGTTTGTCACCCTAACAGTGGCTTCCTATTACAGTAGATTCTGGATTAAAGCAGAAGTAGATGTCACTGAAGCCTGCAACACCATTGATACCTATATGATCCAGAACCTTCTGAGAATAGCAGATACATTCCAGGTCATTGTGGTGAGGTGAACAGAGTTGTTCCTAGAAGCTCAGTCTAGCCCTTCTAATGACTTTGAAATATTCTTATCCTCTAATAAATCAATTTTTGCTTAAACCATCTAGAATAATTTCTTTTGTCTGAAATAAAACAGCATAAAACGAAAGCCTGAGCAATCTGTAAATATCTATTATTTCTAGTAGGGCTCCATGACCTATATTATGTTCTGACAATCTAAAATGTTCTTGCTACTAAATCACATATAATCTTACACTAAACTAGAACTGTACATGATGTCAACTTATTCTTAACCTTCTGATTCCATGGGTCATACAGATGCAGTTTTCAAAGAATCAAAAATCAATTTTTTTCTTTCATCCTTACACTTCTTGCTGACCTGTGAGAATATCTGTATCAAGTTTTATAAATGTTGTTGGCTTACAGAAAGAAATTAAAGAAATATTTCTCCTTATCTATTTTTGGTGGGCTGAACAGCTATATAGAAGAAAAATACATGATTTAAAATTCAGAGAAATGTTGGAGGACTTGGTGACATTGATAATGGTCTGAGGCTAGAGTATGTCATGTTCATTGCTTGGTAACCTTCAGTCTAGATAGTAAAACAGGACAGCAATTTAAGGTGAAAAAATCCTTAAAAGGTAAATATAGTATTTGTTATAATGTTACAATTTTTTGAATCATAGTCAGGAGAGGGAGCTTTGAATATTGTCGTTTATCATTTAAGGAAACTAATTATTCAATGCAAACTACTTAAAATCATTTCAGATATTTAACTGTCAGTGTCTGATATCATTAGTCAACATTGTTGAATAAAATTATATGTCTGACAAGAAAATCACTATATTTCTCCTACGACCTGTTCTTCCTTATTTATACCTCTGGGTTCTTCCATTATATCATGGGGTAGAAAGTAACAAGGTGTTTAGTGTGATCACAGCACTTTTAGCTCTGTGATCACACAAAGCTCAGGAGCTCCTCAAGTTTACACCGAGTTGATAACATACAATTCTCAGGTATACTATCAAAGGCAGGCTTTCTGGGATCTGTTTATTCTATGCAAATTATATATTGCTGTTTTTTGTTGTTGTTGTTGTTTTTGGAGGGCTTTTGTTTTGGTTTTGGTTTATTTGTTTGCAGCCAGCCTAAGTTTCAAAATTATCATTTGACACAGATGAAATTCTTCTTTCTGTCACTTCTAAGGAGGACCCTATGAGGGTAAATATGCCCCTAAGATACACATGACTGGAAATAACTTGAACATGTTCAGAAGCCATAAAGCATGTGTTAAATAAGCTGATAGGACTTATTTGTTAAATACTTCATATCAGGTCTTCAAGTTCCCTATTTTTCAAGAGATATATGATATATGGTTCTATTCCTGAGCTGCAGACACCGGGTTTGGAAATAATCTGAAGGCAAAAGTAACATTTTAGATCAAATGTAAGCAATTCAAGCAGTTTGTATTATAGTTGGTCCTTTAACTCTAAGACACCCACAGATCTATAATATATCTCTTATCCATCACAGTAGTCACTAGACACATGGAGCTATTTAAGTTTAAATTTAAAATTACTAAAAATATGATAAAATGTAAAACTAAGCTCCTCATCACAAGTGTTCAAGAACTACATTGACCAGTGGTTCCCATAACAAATAGCATAGATATAGAACATTTTCATCATTGTAGAAATTTCTATTGGACTTCTCTGGTCTGCATAGTTTACACATATCAATAGCCTTTGTAGTTTTATGATCATTTTGAAGTTCATATTTTTTATTTTTTCAAAATTAGGATAGTTTGCTTTTGATATATCATGTTGTTAATAATAGCATCTACCCTTTTTATTCCTTTACATATCATAAATCATAAAGTGCTTTATGCCAAAATGACCAAGCCCTTTCTAAATGACTGAAACTATATAGCATTGTGTAATCTTGCTGAAGAATTACTCTTAGGAATAAAGAAACTTTAAAAATTAATTTTAATATGTTTAAGGGGAAAATGTTTAAATTATTTAAATTGAAAATGTATAGACAAAATACTTTCAGGCTAATGTCAGGCAATAATTCTAATTAAAATGAGGCAGGTGAGTCACTCTATTCAGACACAAAATCTAAGGAAGTACCAAAAAACTCAGTATGATATTATATAATATTTAATGTAATATTTTTAAAAATATAAAATATAAAAATGCAAAAATCTATGAACACCAAAATTTTAGATTATAAAAAAGAACCAAATTTATATTTGCATGTCTTAATTCACTTACCTCACCAGGCCCTGTTGGACTCTATGTTTATTAAAATTTTGACAAAATAAAAATAGAACTAACAAGATGACATCCTGTAATCTGCCAAATCCTTGAACAGCCTAAGGATTTTCTTGTATTAGACATGGATGTCTAGATGGTTATGTGACGTGGCCCCTTTGCAGGACAGGGGATGGACATATAACACAAAGAGACAGA
>VBSM01002121.1:23474127-23546843 GCA_008086735.1 Cheirogaleus medius
CCCCCAAGATCAATTCTTAAGCTGCACAATTATATGGCAAGTCTGCTACAGTTATGAAAATTACAGACATTGGTAAAGTTATGCTATTAACTATTCAATTTATATTATGAAATATTAAAATCATAATACTATGAAGAGGAATTGATAACATGGTCACTCTCATATACACTGTAAACTTACTGTATAAATAGGTAAGATACATTGGAAATGCATTTATGTTATATGTAAATAACCATAATATTTTTTACTATTTTATCTGTTAATCATGTTTTAGAAAATGATATTAAAATGATAACCCCACATATTTATTAAATATAAAACCTATGATGAAGAATTCCATCTTAGTACTATGTATCATAGTAAATAATGGGAAACTACTTGAATATTCAACAAAAGATAAGAATAACATATGCAACATTATTTCATTAAATTCATTTAATTATTTTAATTTATTGAGTTAAATAAATTTTATTTAAATAATCATTAGCTATAATTAAATAGTACTATTACTAATAGTATTTATTTAAATAATACTATGAAATAATATGAAAGATATAAATTATGTATACAATGGTATGATTTTAAGTATATAAAAATATGCTAAAACAAAAAGACCAAATGAGAATATAGAAAAATTTTCAGTAATTATGTTTTGGTAGTTTGATTATGATGGATGAGTTTTTGCCATCTTTCTTTTACTTACTAAATTTTCTTTATTATGCATATGCTATTTTTACAATGAAAACATGGTCTATGGGAAAAAGTGCATATTTTTTGCCATTTTAAGGCTTAATGTGCTTGTTTAGAACAATTTCAACACTTACTAGAAATGCTGGCATTTGAATAACTTTTCCCTGTACAGACCAAAGGATTAACACAGTATAGGTTTTTTCTTTGTCTTATTTTTGTCATCAATTCACTTGACAAGTTTCATTAAGGTACTTTACCTCCAGGCAAGAGTGAGTACAATGAGTATTACTCAGATGAAAATCAATGCTGTTCCACAGAGAAACTTTATAACAGACGTTGTCTCATTTGTTCACAGGACATTTTACTTTTTTCCACAACATACGTATTATAGGGTGACCTCAGTCTCTTATGATACAGGCAGAAGTTGGTAAATGCATACTCCAAGTTCCTAAACATCTAAATACATGAGTAACATTAGTTGATTCAATAACTCTTTGTGGAGATTTCTTATTTCTCTACCTTTATACCTTTAGTAAATTAAAACCCCCTAGCTTGTTTCTAAAGACTGGATTCCATTCCATAATATAGTCATAAGTAATTTAGGGAATGTAAGCAGTCTCTCAATATCAAGTATACCTTGTTTTAGTAGCAGTCTGACATAATTTCCCACTCTTAATCACTGCATTTTCCTGTGATAGAAAGTTTACCCTTTGGAAAATGGAAAACCCTGAAAGAAATTCTCTTATAGTCATGTAATGATTTTTTTTCCATTTCTTGGGTAAAAGGAAGATGAAACTTATCCATTAAAATACCTTTTACCAAAATAACAGAAACCTCAACTCTAATATATTTAAATGCTAAGGCTATTTATTATCTCATATAATAGATGATGGTGGGCAGGCTTTGTGGTTAGTTACATCAGAAGTAGCTCAATGACATCCTTAAGAATCCAGGTTCTTTTCTTATTTATTTATTTATTCATTTATTTACTTTGCAGTTCTCTTCATGCTAGCTTGTTCATTTATTCTTTCTTTTTTTGTTTTTCAGTTTAATTGCTACAGCTGCTAGAAGGATAACCAGCTTTTTCTTTAGCCTTGGTGACCATCAAGGTTTTAGGTTGGCTGAAGTGGTTCTGAGCATCAAATACAAATATATAAGTAGCAAGATAAGATAATATCTTGTGGAAGGAAAGATATATATTTTCTATTATATCTACTTAAGAAGAAGAAAACTCTTTCAGAGACAGACTCCTCCTCATGTCTCATTGATTACAAATGGGCAACATGCTTACTCCTAACCTCGAGGAACCAATCCATGGATCAATATAGCCCCCAAGAATCTTTCAAGGGGGTTTAAAAAGTCAAAACTATTTTCATTATGATACTAAGAAGTTACTTGCCTTTTTCACTACCTTGACTAATAGAGGAAAAGTAATGGTGTGTGGAACTTTCAGCACTTAGCACAAATCAAGATGGTGATGCCAACTCATCCTAATAGTTACATACTACCATATTCTTCACTGCCATGCACTTGCTGGTTTTCTTTAAAGCCAGTTTCATTTAATAACATCAAAAATGTTCTTGATGAAGCAAAAAAAAATTATCAAACTTTAACCCTTAAGTTACATGACTTTTTAATATTCTGTGTGAGAAAATTGTAAGTAGGCATAAACTTTTCTGCTACATAATGAAAAACAGTAGTTGGCTCAGAAAAATTACTTCTTGATTGTGTTATAAAATGAACTAGTCAATTTTCCATGGAACCCCATTTTTAGTTAAAATAATAAATGACAGATAAGAAAATACATGAATCAATAAATATGATTCACCACATAAACAGAAGCAGAAACAAAGATCATATAATCATCTCAATGGATGTGAAAAAAGTATTCAACAATATTCAGAACTATTTCATGATAAAAAACCCTCAAGAAACTAGGCATACAAGGAACATATCTCAAGATTATAAAAGCCATATATGACAAGCCCACAGCCAACATCATACTGAATGGGAAAAGTTGAAAGCATTCCCACTAAGAAGTGAAATAAGGTAAAGGTTCCTACTGTTACCACTTCTATTTAATATAGTACTGGAAGTCCTAGCCAGAGCAATCAGGCAAGAAAAAGAAATAAAGCATATCCCAATCGGGAAAGAGGAGGTCAAACTATCCTTTTTGCTGATGATATGATCTTATATCTAGAAAACCCCAGAGACTCCACCAAGAGACTCCTGGAACTGATAAATAAATTCAGCAAAGTCTCAGGTTATAAAATCAATGTATACAAATCAGTAGAATTCCTATCCACCAATAAAAGTTAAGTTGAGAATCAAATAAAAGAGTAGATACCACTCACAATAGCTACAAAGAAAACAAAATGCCTAGGAATATACTTAACTAAGGAGATGAAAGATCTCTACAAAGAGAACTATGAAACACTGAGGAAAGAAATCACAGATGACACAAACAAATAGAAAAACATATCATGCTCATGGATCAGTACAATCAACATTGTGAAAATGTCCATACTACCCAAAGTGATTTACAGATTCAATGCAATTCTCATCAAAATACCAAAATCATATTTCACAGAGCTAGGAGAAATAATTCAATGCTTCATTTGGAACCAGAAAAGAGCCCAAATAGCCCAAACAATCTTAATCAAAAAGAACAAATTAGGAAGAATCACATTACCAGATTTCAAACTATAGTACAAGGCTATAGGAACTAAAACAGCATGTGATTGGCATAAAAACAGACACATAGACCAATGGAACAGAACAGAGAACCCAGATATAAAACTATCCATCCACATACAGCCAACTGATCTTTGACAAAGCAGAGAACGTTATACACTGGGGAAAAGAAGCCCTATTCAATAAATGGTTCTGGGAAAATTGGATAGCCACATGCAGAAGATTGAAACAGGATCCATAGCTCTCACCACTCATAAAACTTAATTCCAGATGGATAAAAGACTTAAATGTAAGGCATGAAACCATAAGAACTCTAGAATAAAATGTTGGAAAACTCTTCTAGAATTTTCTACACAAAGAGTTTATGAACAAGACCCCAATGGCAATCACAGCAACAATAAAAATAAATAAATGGGACTTCTTTAAATTAAAAAGCTTCTGCACAGCTAAGAAAATAATCAACAGAGCAAATTGACAACTTATAGAATGGGAGAAAATATTTGCAAGCTAAACATCTGATAAAGGGCTAATAACCAGAATCTATAAAGAATTCAAGAAAATCAGGAAGAAAAAAACAACCCCATTAGAAACTAGGCAAAAGACATGAACAGAAGCTTTTCAAAAGAAGATAGACTAATGACCTATAAACATATGAAAAAATGGTCAATGTCAATAATTATCAGGGAAATGTAAATTAAAATCACAATGAGATATCACCTTACCCCAGTTAGAATGGCTTTTATTAAAAAGTCCAAAAACAATCGATGCTGGTGTAGATACAGAAACGAATGTTTATACACTGTTGATGGGACTGCAAATTAATCCTTTATGGAAAACAGTATAGAGATTCCTCAAAGAACTAAAAGTAGACCTACCATTTGACCCAGCAATTCCACTACTGGGTATTTACCCAAACGAAAAGAAGGCATTTTACCAAAAAGACAGCTGCACTGTAATGTTTATTGTAGCACAATTCACAATTGCAAAGATGTGGAATCAACCCAAGTGCCCATGAATTCATGAGTGGATTAACAAAATGTGGTATATGTATACCATGGCACACTATTCAGCCATGAAGAAGGATGAATTAAGGCCTTTGGCAACAATAGGGATGGAACTGGAGACCATTATCTTAAGTGAAGTATCTAAAGAATGGAAAAACAAATACCATGTGTACTCACTATTAAATTGGAACTAATCAACGAGTACACATTGATTTGTGTGGGAAGTAAAACTCAGTGGAAATCAAGCAGAGGAGCAGGGGGAGGAGGCATTAGGTGAAAACCTACCTAATGGGTACAATGAACACATCTGAGTGATGGGCACACTTATAACCCTGATCCAAGCATAACAAAATTGATACATGTAACCAAAAACATTTGTATCCCTGTAATATTTTGAAATAATAATAATAATAAAAATATCACTAGAGTTAAGACTTGGATACTTGTTGGATATTTTCAAAAAATAAAATGAGCCTGTCACTTCAAGAAAAAGAACTGATAGTATTTGTTGCTAATGACAAAATTTGAGCTGTCAAATGAAAATAACAATTTTGGGAAACTTGTATCTACTTACATGAGCTTATAGCTTTTCATACTTAAAAGTTTTCCTGATGAGATTGCTGGCAATATTTACAAATTATATTTATAAATTTGATCTTTTAAAATTTTGTATAATGAAGTATATTAACATTTTTGAAGATCTACATACCTCAGTGAATCAACATTTTCATAGTAATTAATACAGAACGTTACTCAAAGGGTAAGTCTGATGGATTTTAATATAATAGTGTATGAAATGTTCATTGATAAGGATTTAGATTACACATTTCAACTAATCTCTAAGAAAGTATCATCTGTTGAATGCCAGTATAATATCAAAGAATTACCACAATTTTCTGCATAAATTATTAAAAGACTCCTATTTCCAACTATGCATCTTTGTGAAGCTGGGTTTTCTTTACATACATTAACTAAAAGAATATACTACAACAGATTAAATGAATAAGTAGTTATGAAAACCTCTATTAAACATTTAAAAAATTACAAAGGTATAGAACAATCTCACTCTTCTAAATACATGATTTGGAAAATAGTTATTTTTTTAAATATATTATTTATGTTAACATGGAATGCATTCACTGTTGTTATAAGTGAATTATAAAAAATAATTTAAAAATATTGCAGTGTTTAATTTATAATATGGCAATTGTAGATTTATTTAATCCACAAAAGCAAAAATTGAGAACAAATGTATAATAATCATGCATTAGACTAATGAAAATTACCATTTATCACTAAGTTAAAGATATAAGTGTTCTTCCTTGATGGATGGGTATCTGAAAAAAACTAGGGTATTTTTTAGCCAAAATGAAGGAAAAATAGATGCTGGGTGAACAATCAATAAATAGCATCTGCTATATGAATTCTATAATTAGTGGTTATTGACATATTCCTCAGATATACCAAGAACTATTTTACACCTTTTTTGGAAAACAAACTATACCCCCCAAAAAATACAAAAAGGAAAAGAGGAGTGTAGTAACATTTGCCAAAATTCTTACTTAAGCCTTTTTCAGATCATATGTGTTTGTTTTCTGTTGTTCTCTTACATAACAAAGAAAAACTTGACAATTTGTGCAGGGTTTGGGGGAAAAGAGGAACATTCAACATCCCTCAAATGATGAAATTGACTTTTTCATGTTAGGAAGAGGTCCTTGTTTTTGTATCAGGGTCACTAATGAAAAGAGCTGTTGCCTGTTTCCTTCGGTCTGGCTTTGCGATGTGGGCAAACAACTCTTTGTTTCCCATAAGATCAATAAACCAAACACCTGCAAGTTCTGGATAAACCGTCATGGAAGAATTTAACCCTTAACAGTGGGCATAATGCATTATTGATGATAGCTAAGCCCTGCTTAGCATTGTATTTGATAGAGGAAAGAGGAATTTAAGAAATTTGATCCCTCTTTTCTCTTGGTAATCTGAACCTCTAGTCTAATCATGACAGGAGGATAGGTCAGACCTAGCCTAGGGATGCAGGCAGATATACTTGAGGAGAGGCCCAGTCTGTGTTCAATGTTCTTCCCATAATTTTCAATACAGTACTAGGTGCACAGTAAAGGACCAATACATTTATATTGAGTTGCATTGATTCATTGTTTTATATTCTTTTCCCCAAAATGGAACTCTAATTTCCCAGTGCATTTTCTCAGTTCTTACCTCTGCATAACTAGAGTTATCTACCAGGGGCCAACTGCTTCTATCTGAAGCTAGTCAAGAGATTATCAGTTGAGTAGGTCTGCTTGCATTCTCATCTTTCTCTTTCAAACAACAACCAAATTCACTTTTTAACCTAAAAATTGAATGTAATAGAAACATTACATATTTAATTAAAATAAATGTAACCATATTTACCAAAGTCAAATCAAAACATCTTTAACTAATTAGCATTATCTTTATAAAAATGGTATCTAAACCCTAGAAGAGTCAAATTTTCCAACCCCAACCCCTCTTCATTGTACTTATTAACAAATCATAGGATGATTATGTCCATGTTTCAATTCATTTCTAAAGTCCTACTTATGCTAACTCATCCTGCTTTGTTCAAACTTTACAATACTTTCATTGACGCTGCCACAGTCATCTCTTTTGCGTAGACTCATTTACTCCAATTTTACCAAATAATTGGGATTAATAACATTAGTATCACCAGAGCTTGATTATCAAGGCTATCAATCTTTATAATTTCACTTTTTCTTCCTACAATTTTTATGTGCTAATTAATTCTCTTTTTTTCAGTCTTTAACACCCAAATCTCTTTTCAGTGCTCCTGCCAAGATGGTCCCTGCTCTATTTACCTTTGTTTTTATATCACTAATTATCACAATTTAATACTATGGATATTCTTTAGTGAGCATTAATGAGAGACCCTCCTCTTAATCCATAAACATGCCTCTTTTCCCACCTTTTTTTGGTCCAGTCTTCCAATTGTTCTCCTCCTAGTCAATAAGCTATTGATCTCTGCCCTGTAATCTATATATACCATGCCATTTCTCCCTCCATAAAAATTGAATAAATCAGTACATTACTCACAGATCTGCCCACAGCGGGAAGTGCCTCATCACTGTCTTTTATGGCCAGCTATGCTATGTGTGGTTGTAACGCTGCTGACCTCGACTTTGGCAGAGAAGACTTGTAAGACTTGTTGAAGGTATTCTGTTGATGTTAGTCAATCTCCCTCTTCAGTGACTGTACTGCTGAGGCAACTGACTCATGAATGGAGTGGCATCATTGCACAAATATGTGCTGCATCTCACTAAAACTACCTTCCAAGACAATGCCCAATGTAGGGCCTACCTTAGCTTGGGCTGCTATAACAGAATACCATAGACTGTGTGACATAAACAACAAACATTTATTTTTCACAGTTCTAGAGGTTGGAAGTCGCCAGTGTGCCAGCATGGTCAGGTTCTTGGTGAAAGCCCTCTTCCTGCTTTACAGAGAGCTATCTAATCATTGCATCATCACATAGTGAAGAGACAAAGCAAGCTCTCTCGTATCTTTTTATAAGGGTACTAATCCCATTCATGAGTGCTCCACTCCCATGATTTAATTACTACCCCAAAGCTCCACCCCCTAATAACATCACATTGGGGGGTTAGGATTTCAACATACAAATTTTGGCAGGACACAAACATTCAGTCCATAACAGGGCCATGATTGTCTGAACATTCATTGCTCCTATTTCAGTATTCCATATTGAGGGTGTGCTTCTTATGGCCACTTTGAGAAGCAATTGTCTTAGTCTGGGATCCCCCCTGAAAGCAGAACCGGAGAACTGGGCTTGCTTGCATGCAGGTAGTTTATTTTTGGAAGTGATCCTAATGACTGGGATTGAGGAGAGTAAAACCAGTAAAAAGAGAAAGCTAATGCTAGGATACATTATCAAGTTGGTTATTGCTGTTATTGAAGATGGCCAGGATCTTTTCATAATGATTTAGAATTGTCCTACCAAGGGATGAAATCAGAGGAAATTTTACCCACTAATTGTCATCTCCTTTTAGTGAAGTGTTACCCCACAGAGAATCAAGTTCCCATTCATGTGTGAGGGTTGAATGGGATTCCTTCAGGCATCTCCTACAGGGTTTCTGAGGAACCTGCAGCAGAACGCTGGAAGTAAAGAGTGGAGTTGGACTGAAACCTATGCAAAGCTTGTTGCTGCACTAATGGCTGAGGTTAAAGGGCAGCTGAGAGTTTGAGAGGTGGTGGTGCAAATGAGATACCCCATACCCCTTGAACCACAAAAGTGAGAATGAATGCTCAGGTCTCCCAACATGAAATGACCTGCTTATTTCCTAATGCTTCAGTCTGGCTAAGGTAATTGAATGGACAGATTTTGGTATCAGTTTGAGTGAAAGTCTAATTTCATGTGAAAAAAAAAATCATTCTTGTCTCTGAATCCCAAACTCTAAATTACAATGTAAATCATTTCAATTCACCCTCTGATGAAAGAAAGTCTCAATTCTCCAGCATCAAAAGTGATTTCAATTGCTATTAGCTGTTGCCTTAGGCTGTGAAATTTGGAGAGTTCATCTTAGTCTGTAGAAAAATTTAGAATGTAATTCCTTAAGGAAACAAAATAAACAGTTCTTTAAAGAACTTTCTTCATCATAAAAGTTCTGAGTTAAAATTCGCTTCTAGATAATATAGATCTATGCTTTGTGATCAAGATTAGGAAGGCCTAAGCTGATTTAACTGACAGTAATATCTCCTCACAAAATTAACCAGGTCTGGGCCTGTTCTTTCTTTTCTTTCTTTCCTTCTCTTTTCTTTTATTCCCTTCCTCCACCACTCCTCTCCATCTGTTTCTTTCTTTCTTTTTGTAATGTCCCATATAAAATATCCCTTTTATTAGTAAATATTTCTCATTTCCCCATATTAGATTAGGTCCCTTGTAACACTCTCACAGCTCCCTCCATATTATATCCACTTACTTATCGTAATTGTAATTAGTAGATTATTTATATCATTCATTATTGGGAAAATGTTTCCCTATTAGAACCCAAGCTTATTAGGGCAGGATTCAGGTGTGGTTTGTTTGCTATAGTATAACTTAGAACTTAACATACTGTCTGGTAGATATTAGGTCTTCAATAAATCTATTTAAAGAAATGAAGAAAATTTTACCTGACTTTACAGCATTTTACAAAATCAAAGTAAAACATGGATATCATGCAAAAAGAGAAGTGTAGTCTCAGGAAATGTACTAACAGAGGATATTTTTGGCTGGATTTTCAGTATTTAAGAATAACATGAAAGCTTAGGATAGCCACTTCAATAGGATTCATTTGTTTTGATAATCAGATAATATTTTGTAGTAAAATTATAGTCTTAAATCTATAAGTCAGACAAATTAGACATTATTTTAACTCCTCCACTTGCAGTCCCCCCCCTACAAAAAGCATTAAAATCAGAATATACCTATTTTTTTTACTCTGCAGTCAGTATATCTGTGTTTTAGGACAAGACAGAATTTATAATATTTTTATTTTAAAATTTCAGAATATTATGGGGGCATGAACATTTTGGTTAGATATGTTGCCTTTGCACCCAAGCCAGAGCTATAAGTGCAAATCAAAACCACAATGAGAAAATTTTAATAAACTCATGACATGGCAAAATTCATATCACTAATTTGATAATTTAGGTATGGTGCAAATTAGTCAGGATAAGGTAACTTCTTTTTTTATAAACTAAACTATCAGTAGATTAAGACAATGAAAATATATGCCTCACTCATGCCAAGTATAGTATGGATATCGCTGGTTGACTGGCTCTTCTATTAGCAGTAATTCGGTAATCAAGGGTCCTTCAATCTGTGGCATTACTCTACTCTAGGGAAGCTATAGAATTCTATGCTGAATATTCTGCATCCAATCAGGAGACAAAGGGACAGAAAGAATGTGAAAAATATTCTGGGAGATCTAGGACTATATCATCAATTCTGCTGTATTCTGTTGGCTGTAATCAGTCATTTCCCCCCACCACCACCCCAACTTCAAGGAAGGCTAAGAAGAGGAAAGTTTGTGTGGTAATGACATACTCAGCATTTGCCACAAAAGAAAATGTAAACTTTGAACATAAATAACATGTTATTTCAAAGTAACAGCTCAAAAATGTTACAGTAAAAGAAAATACAGGATTTTAAAAGAAAACACATTATAGAAAAACCAAAAGGCATAACTATTAGCTATTAATATTACTACTTCTATTTTACAGTTTTCTATCCATACATTTCTTTAAAGAAGAGCATTATATCAAGATACTTTTATAGTTTTTGATTCCAGTATAGCAGCTTATCAGAAATTTTATAGCTGTATTTAAATAGAAAAAAACAAAATAGTAACAATATTCTTTTAAAATATGTAGCTTACCAAAATATTTAAGTGAATTCCTTTTAGGGTCAAAATACTTTGACCCCAAAAGGTTAGAAAACCATAATTGTCAAGCACCTCCAGACTCTGAATCCATTATATGTTTTGGGTCACCAACTCAAACATCAAGGTCATAGTCATCACTTCCAATTTCCATGGTAATGAAATATTGTAACCATTTTGAGTTATTAGTGCTTCAGAGATTATTGGACAGGAGATCAATGATGACATGACTTTGCCTTAAAGTTCATCTTTTAAATTTTCTCACTGTGTGAAAATCATCAGAAAAATGTAACACATTAACAAAGAGAATAAATTTCTAGGAATTATACCCTTTAGACTGTGTAGGTAAGTTGGAAAAATTCATTACAATCATTTAAAAGAAGCTAAGTTTAAAAATATAATTGAAAATTATTAGAGTTACAAAAGTTATAGTGAAATATTTCATGCTGTTATTTTTAAAAAAAAGAACCACATTCAAAAAGTAATACAACATGGTCTTAAAAGTTTATATGATATACAGAAGAAATGATCAAACTGTAGTCAAATACTCTCATAATAATGAAATATCTGATTTGCAGCCTATCTTTTCAAAGTTATTTGATCTTTCTATTGATGTTTCAAAATAAGGAGGAATATATGACAATTTATGAGAAGCTAGAAGTTTATCACATCAGATAACCTGTAAAAATATTACCTATTTTTCCTAACATTAGAAGTTATAGTGAAATAATTATAAATTAGAATGGAAAATGAATTATAATATTTTCCTTGAAAAAAATCATAAACACTGTACCATTCACACAATTATAATTGAAAGAACTCACAAGACTCCATAGTTTGCACATATATATTAAGCCTTTAATAAAGGTAAAGTATTTGGTATGCTAGAAGAAAGAAATCACAGGCAAGACTGGGGAACCCAAGAGACTTTAGGTACAGTTCCCTAGTGTTTGTAGCCTAGGATGTATTTCATTTCCAGATCATGAACACCAAGGTCTGTGTGAAGAATCTTGGTTTCAGAAAATCTTGGACTGATGTTTCTAGTGGGGTCTTCTAACAAAGCCAGAGTGTTTGACCTGTTAAACCTGTTATAAACCATCAATTAATACATCCTTAAACAATCTAAACAAACTAGACCTGAGTACCTCCAGGAGAGTTTCAGAATTATAAATATCTTGGCCAAGGATCAATATCAGTAAACTAAGCATTCCTGGAGATGAGCAGAAGGCTGCTTTCCCCAGCTGAGCTGTGAGATAACTCTATCTTGTACAAATACAATGTTGATACTCATATACCCCATTGGCTTTTTGATAGTCTATATTTAGTCTGTGAAGTAAATAAATTTGCAGAACCATGTAAAATTCAAACCAAGATTATTAATGTTTAGACATGTAATAAACCCTTATAAATAATAAAGAAGTTTTAAAATAGCATTTTTTAGAGTACCACTTCATAGGAGATCATCTGAACCCTCTTATATATGAAATGGCAGTCTACATGTGTCAGTGAATGATAAGAGACTTGTTACATTCCTTGTTCTTGCTCATCCAAGGTTTATAAGCTTTTACTTATTCCAGACTTCCTAGAAAAGTTACTAGAGTACTGGGAGGGTAGTGAGGCAGTGTTTCAGATCTCCTTTGTTTGATCTCTTTATTTTCATTCATTTATTCAGCAAATATTTATTGCATGTGTTTAATCAGGATCTTGGTATATATCAGCAAACATAATGTAACTATTCCTACCCTCATGGAATATATTTTCCAACAGCAGAAACAGAAAATAAACACAAAAAATAATGAATAAGTAAACTCCATAGTATATTACAGAATTTAGGTGCTATGAAAAAAAATGTCAGAATAGCAGAATAAAGAGAATGAAGAATGCTTCTGCATAAAAAACACAGTTGCAGAATTAAATAGTGTGTGTGGGGGGGGAAACAGGCCACATTGTAGAGGTGAAATCTGAGCAATCATTTGAAAATTGTGAGGGAGTTAATCATATGGCGATGTGGGGAAGAGCACTGTAGGAAGACAAACTCTTTAGTACAAAAGCTCTATACTGGGAGCTTTCCCATAATGTCCAAGAAATGGCAATAAGTCCAGTGTGACTGGATGAAGTACAGTGATCAAAGTAAGAATAGCAAGAGTGAATCAACCAGGGTGGAGATCAGAAATTTAACAGGACTGGGTAGGGAGACAATATAAGGAGAGTACATGATATAAGGATTCCATACCATGTCTTAGTCCATTTGGGCTGCTACATAACAAAATACCACAACCAGGTAGTTTATAAACAACAAAAATTTATTTCTTATGGTCCTGGAGGCTAGGAATTCCAAGATCAAGGCACAGGCAGATTTGGTGTCTGGTGAGGGCCCACTTCTATGTTCCCAGACAACCATTTTCTCACTGTGTCCTCACTTGGTGGAAAGGATGAGGGAGTCTCTTTAATAAAGGCACTAATTCCATTTACAAAAGCTCCACCCTCATGACCTAATTGCCTCACACAGGCCCTACCTCTAAATACTATCATATTGGGGGTTAGTATTTCAACATACTGATCTTGGGGCAACATAAACTTACAGTGTGTAGCATTCCATTCCTGGCCCCCAAAAGTTCACATCCTTCTCACATGCAAAATATATTAATTCCTCCCAGTAGCCTCAAAAGTCTTCCAGCATCAGCTTAAAGTCTAAAGTCTAACATCGTACCCAAATACAATGTAAATCAGCTATCTGTGGGATTCAAAGTATGATTTATCCTGAGGCAAATTACCCTCAAGCTGTGGACCCATAAAATCAAACAGGTCATGTGTTTCCAAATTACAACAGAGGACAGGCATAGGATAGACATTCCCATTCCAAAGGGAGAAATAGGAAAGAAAGAAGAAAGGGGTGACGGGTCTCAGGGAAACTCCATGAGTTCTTAAAGCTCAAAAATAATCCTTTGTCTCAATACTCTGCCTTTCAGACACACTTACCCTCAGGATCCTCTGGGGTAGAATTCTTGCCCTCAGGACCACTGGGGATGTAGCCCCACACTCATGGTTTTGGCACAGGCCACCTCACCTGTTAAAAGGAAGGCAATGGTCCCCTATTTTGAAATATAGGAGGTAGCCCTGATGATCTCTAAATCATCTTCAGGGTCATTCTTCCCTTGTTTTGAAGAATAGCATACATTTGCAGCCAAATATCTCTGTGGTCTTGTCCTATAAAATCCAAGAAGTCCAACAGACTTCCTTCATTCTCTTCTATCTCCTTCCTCTTCAGTTCAAACTGGCAGTTTTCCTAAATGGGTGGCTAATTATGTCTATGGCTCACACTCATACTAATCTTATCAAACAGTCTTTTGGCCACACTCTTAGTGTTCTCTCCCAAACAGGCCTTCTCATTCTTTTCAATATTGATAGGCTGACAATTTCTCAAATCTCTTAAGTTCCAACTCCTTTTTGTTTAACAATTCCATCTATAAATCATCACTTCTCTCTTCTGGAATTTTACTATAAGCAGAAAGGAGGAGCAAGGCTGATCTTTCAAAACTTTGCTTAGAGATTTCCTCAGCCAAATATCCAATGGCCTTGCTCACAAGTCCTACCTTCTACAAAATACTACAATACAAACACAAGGCATCCAGGTGTTTTGCCACTTTACAAGGATCATTTACTTCTGATGTCCAATAACATGTTCTTCATTTCTCATCATAATTGCCTTTATCATCTTTATTCCTACCACTATTCTGTTCAGGATGGGTTATTTGGGTATTCTCTAAGAAGACTGGCACTTTCTCTACAGCTCTCCTCTCTTCTTTCTGGGCCCTCACCAAAATCACCTTTAATGGTCCATTATGGCAATGTAGGCTTTTCCTAGTATGCACCTCAAAACTCTTCCAGCCTCTATCCACTACCTAGTTCCAAAGCTACTTCCATGCTTTTAGGTATTTGTTACAGCAGCACCCCCACTTCTCAGTACCAATGTCAGTCTTAGTCTGCCCAGGCTTCTATAACAGAATATCATACTGGGTGGCTCATAAACAACAGAAATTTATTTCTCACAGTTTTGAAGGCTAGGAAGTCAAAGATCAAGACCTGGCAGATTCAGTGTCTGCAGAAGACCTATTTCCTGTTCACATATTATATTCTCACATGGCAGTACAGAATGAAGGAGTTCTCTAGGGTCTCTTTTATAAGGGCAAAAATTCCATTTATTAGGGCTCTATTCTCCTGGCCTAATCATCTCCCAAAACCACACCTCCAAATACCATTACATTGAGGGTAGGATTTCAACATATGAATTTTGGCAGGACACAAACATTCAGTCTATAGTAGATCATTTTAAGGATTTTGGATGAAATGGGGATGGTTTGAATAAAGTTGTAATATGATCTGACTTACCTTTTGTTGAGAATATATTGCAATGTCCAAGGAAAGAAACAGGACTACCAGGAGGCTATTGTAGAAATTCAGGCAAGAGATTAGGAAGGTTTGAACTAAATCAATAACAGTAGATAGGATGAGAAGCATTCAAGTTCTGGGTGTTTTGAAGATAAAAACAACAGAATTTGATATGAGACATGAGAAAAAAGATGGGTCAAGGATAATGCTAGGTTTTTGTTTTGAGCAACTGGAAGAATGAATAACAACTAAAATGGGAAGAACTATTAGCCAAGTATGTCTAGTGAAGGAAAGTCAGGATCTAGTTGTATAGGTATACTGAATTGGATATGTAAAGAGGGCATTGCATTATTCTAGGCTTTGGGAGATAGATTTTGGCAAGAGATACACATTTAAGTGTGACTATCATATGGAGGTATTAAAAACCATGGGAATAGATGAGCTCACCAAGAGAGTAAGGAAAATAACAAAACGGAAAACAAGTGATGGAGACTTGGAGCTCACCAACAAGAGAAAGTGAGGGAGAAAAGAAATAACTAGAAAAGAAGACTGAAAGGCAGTAACCAGTGAGATGGCACGGAAATCAAGAACATGTGGAGTCCTAGAAGCCAAGTGAAGAAAGAATAGCTTAAAAATCAGAGAAATTAACTGTGTAACTATGTGAAATATTGCTAATAGTTTAACTAAAATGAAAATTGAGAATTAACCATTGAATTTAGCAGCATTGAGGTGATTGGTGACTTAGAGAACAAATTTGGGAGAATAGTGGGGACAAAAACCTGAAATAGTAGCCAATGACTTGGAGATAGGTAACACAATCAATTCTCCCCAATTGTTTTTTTGAAAAGGGGATAAAAAATGGGTCTGTAGCTAGAGGGGGACGTGGGGTTAATAGGAAGTATTTTTTAAATGAAATAGAAACTGAAAAAGTATGTTTGCATGATGGAAATGATCTAGTAGAAAATGAAGTTTGATGATGCTGAAGAGCTTTATTAATTAAAGTCATTATCATGCTAATAATCAGCAAGACCCTCATGAATCATTTACAAATAATAGCTCACTTATTCTTCACAATCCTATGATGTAAGTATTCTCATTATCTTTATTTGAAATGATGTAAAAATTAATCACAGAGGGAATAACTAAGTTAATCAAGGTCACAAAGATAGTGGCAGAGCTGGGATTTTAACCCACACAATCTAGCTGTAAGATCCATGCTGATATCACCTACTTTGTGCTGTCTTTTAGAGGAGAGAATTGCTAGAATAATGCCATTGAATAGGCTAGTGTGAATGTATTCTAGCGCACAAAAGGGGGCATTAATGTTGAATTAGTGCTATACTGAAACATAAGTCGCTATATGATATGTGGGAAGGTATTAGTGTAGATGTTAATACAAGGTTACATGTGATGTGACGGTGGGAATTTTGATGTGAGAGTGTTGAGAGAGAGAACCTTAAAGCAGTGAAAAATTTCTTAAACAGGAAATATAAGAAGCACTAACCATAATGAAAATATTAATAAATGAGAATATGTTAAAATTTAGAACTTCTTGTGATCAAAGTCTTCATCAAGAGAGTTAACAGGCAAGGAGAAAGTTTAGAGTAAATATAACTGACAAAGGATTTATATCCAGAATTTATAACAAAGCAAATTTTAAATCAATGTTAAAAATGTGGAGAATCCAATAGAAAAAAATGGACAAGAATATAAAATACAAACTTCCTACAACTTTCTAAAATAATATAAAAGGGGCCACAAATTATGAGAAAGCCCTCCATTCATAAATCACAAAGCCCACTCTGTTTAACCAACAATAATAACCTTAGTTTTGGAGGAACAATCAAATCTGTGGGATACAACAGACTTTACTCATCACCAAAACTTTACGAATATAGGATAGCACTATGTGCACAATAACAGAATACAGGAGGTTCACAACTCCCAGGTGCAACTTTTGAGGTCCTTCTTCTCACTTAGGCTGCAGGTACACAAAAAGAGAAGAATAATTGGTCTTGGACTACCTGTGAAGCAATCGTTTCTAGATACATTGCCACTCTACAGCCCTCTCAGGTGTATATGGCTAACTGCCATTTTCCATCTTAGCTGCAACTTCTCAATTAGATGTCCTTTGTCCATATTAATTACTCAATGACCAATGTCCACAATAAGGTACAGATGCCTTGGTTTGGTATTTAACATTTTATATTGGAAACTATACACTCCCATAATCTCACTGGGTTCATGTTGAAAGGAAGATTCATTGAATAGTCAAATCCTCGGGTTAGAGGAAAGACTAATGTAGCTTAAAACTACAATAAGATTACTATTACACAGTCATCAAAAGAGGTCATTAAAAAGTGTTGGCTATAATATGAAACAATTAGTACTTTCATAAACTACTATTGGGAATTTAAACTTATATAAGCATTTTGTAAAACTGGGAATTGAGCACATACATTGCCTATGATACTTCATTTCTACTTCTAAAATATATTATCCAACAGTATCAGGCCATTTGTGTTGTTATAAAGAAAATATCTGAGGCTGGGTAGTTTATAAAGAAAAGAGGTCTATTTGGCTCACAGTTCTGCAGGCTATACAAGAAGCATCATGCCAGCCTCTGCTTCTGGGGAGGGCTTCAGGAAGCTTCCAGTCAAGGCAGAAGGTGAAGGGGGAGCAGGTGTGTTACATGGTGAGAATAGGAGCAAAGAGAGAGGGAGGAGGTGGTGCCAGGCTCCTTCAAACAACCAGCTCTCACATGAACTAATAAAGTGAGAATTCACTCATTGTCATGATGAGGGCACCAAGTCATTCATGAATGACCCACCCCTATGACCCAAACCCTCCCACCAGGCCCAACATTCAACACTGGGGATCAAATTTCAACATGAGATTTGAAGGGGCCAAACATCCAAACCATATCACCAACCAAATGCACAAATAATTTATGAGTGTGTATAGAAAATGATACAGACCTGGCATAACTGGAAAAAGACACTGGGCAGTCTGACTATAGAGACATCCTGTTAACTTACATGTCCATGTTAAACAACCAAGATATGCTGGAGAATCCTTACACAACTGAAATTGGTTTCGTTGAGATCGCTTCAGTGTCCAAAGACAGAAAATTTTGAATAGCCTCTTTATTCACTGCCAGATAATCAGCATCTTACTCAAAGAAAGGAAATGAAGTATGCTATTTTAATTGTAGCTTGTCCTTCTTCATTTTCCTTTTTTACTTGTATATAAATTCTGGTTTTGCATATGTTAGAAGAAATAAGTCTTTTTTTCTTGTACATAAGTAAATAGCATGCAAATAACTAATCATATGTATTTAGTTATTTGCTGACATAAGCCAATAGATATGCACTAGAATATTCACAGCAACCTTTTGTAATAGCCGCAATCGGGAAGTAATCCAAATGTCTATCAACATCAGAATGTATAAATAAATTGTGCTATATTCCCACCCTAAATATGGTTGCATCAATAAAATTAAATGAACAACTACTACAAGCAAAAATATGAATTAATTTTACAAACGTAATGTGGAACAAAAGAAGCCACACAAAAAGAATGCAGATTGTGTTTCTACTTACATAGGAAGGCAAAATTAAACCATGGTTAGAAGTTAAGAGAGGTTTCTTCTAGGGAGGGGACCACATGGTAGGCCTCTGGGTGGTAGTAAGGTTTAATTTTTATTTTATTTTATTTTATTTTTTTACTGAGCAGAGATTATAAGTGTATCCATGTAGTGATAGCTCATGAAATTATACATGCTTTTCTACCTGTATGTTATACTACAATGAAAAAATTATTAAGAAAGAAAAAGTGTTTTAAGAAAACAAGGAATGTATTCATCCAGAATGTTTAGAATGCTTAAGAATTCAAAATATGGGGGTAGGGGGAGTAGACCCACATCTGAGGGATGTGGTGAGCATTGTGGAGGGGAGGGGCATACCTCTAACCCTTGCTAGGGAGAGGCAAAGATATAAAATGCAACCAAAATGTTTGTACTCTCATATTTTCTTGAAATAAAAAAAGAATTCAAAATATGTTATCTTTTTAAAATGTATTCTTTAGGTATTTCTTTCTTTTGCTAGAGAAATGGCCTCATTTACTAAATAAGTAGGCATATTTAGGCATGCCTAATCCTAATATCAAAGGGCAATATTGGCTATACTTTTTTCAATGTGTTTTGAAAACAACTAGGAAAAAAACAAACACATTCTTAGTAAGAATAATAATGCTTTGAGAAGAGTGTCAAATAATTGGATTTACAGCTATAAAGAAAGAAATATTTTCTCACACTTGAAAATTATTAAAATGCCAAGAATAAAATTAATGCAATGTTAATAATAATCTATTCATGCCCTTCTATATTTTAGATGCATTTTTCTCTGATATAAAAGAAATATTCATGGTCTGCATGCCTAATTTGATTGCATTTCATTACAAGTTCTTCACTTGTACAGAAAACTTTGACTCCACAATAATATGACTCAGTTGTATAATGAAATGCTATTATTAAACTATAGGGGTTATATCAAATTTTGTAGGCTGCAGTTGAAAAAAATGTATAAAGATACACTTAATGGGCATAAAGCATGATATATATTACTTGTACTAATTGTCAGTTAATGTCTTTCTCACTAACTTGATGTATGTATATCCATGCTTTGCACCTGAGAGCATTTTTCTTTAAGATCTTTATATGTTACTGTTATACCTAATGGTCTTTTCAATAAATGTCCCTAATGTGGTTTTACAAAACTGAGAAATAATATATTAAAAGAAAACAGTGACGTCTTTTAAATTATGAAATACAATAAAACATCCCAAATACAAAAAATACACATGAAAATAACATGTAGATTTTCTTCATGATTTTCAGAAAACTGAATGAATATGCATGAGAATAATGTATAGCTAGATTTTTGTCACATCATATTTCCCAGAATACTTTGTACACTTTAATAGTGTGGTTTTCCCACTCTAATGTGCATAAGAATTCTTTGATGGTGCTTGTTATAACACATTCTTATGCCCTGCATGCAGAAATTCTCACTCAGTTAATCAGCAATTGGCTCCAGAAACCTTCCTTTTAATAAGTGGCTGAGGTGATGGTGAACCATATTTTGACAAACACTGTTTTAAAGATTCAGCCTCTATTTAAAAAAATATATGTCATTAAGATATCACCCTGAAAATAAGCAGAAAACTTGAAGTCTCATTACCATTTGACAGAATTGCAACAATGTCTTCAAACGGGACTCCCTGTTCATCAGCCAGATTCTCAGTCCATGAAACCAAATTAGAATTTTTCATAATCATATATCCTTATGAAAATATAGTCAAATAATTATATGTATATAAAAATACAGCTCACAAGAAAGTAAACATTTCGAAAATTTAAATGTTAAGTAAAAGGGATTATAAATACAGCATTCCAATTTTTGACTGGTTAGCCTTTGACTCAAAGGAACATATGAATGACATAGAAATGAAGAGTTTTCTTCCTAGTTCTTCATTAGTTTTCTTTGTGACTCAGAAGATTTCTTACTGTTATTGTATCTGATTATTATCAAAAAGTGAAAACACAAACTTGTTTCACTGGGAAGCTGAAAGGCTTGTCTAATTTTTAAATAATCAAAGAACTTGCAAGTGACTTCTCATAAGTAATAATCAAGAAAACATATTTGACTAACTTTATAATACAATCTACTGAAACTAACAGAGGTCCTTTTCCTGATTCTCATCTGTTATTCCACATACTCATGTTGGAAGGCTAAGCCCTTATTCAAGATAGTTTAGGAGTTTAGTTAGAAGCATTAGTAATTCTAGGTCACCTCATTCCCACATATTCGAGTCATTGCCTACTTCTTTCTGTTACAGACACAGGTATTACCCCGGGTGATTCCTACCGGTTGTATAATGCGAACAAGACTGCAAGAGTCCAAACTTCAAGTTAATAATGGAATTGTGATTACAGTCCATGGCCTACATGAATACATCAAAAAGTTGGTAAAATGCTCAACACAATTTTGAGCCTCTAAGCCTCTGCAAGGATTTATAATAATAATCCACTCCAGGAAAGCTATTTACTTTTGCCACAAGTTTCTACAATATCAATTATGAAACTTTACTGCAGTTGTAGTCTACAGGAAAAAATACAAGTCATATTAAAAGTAATAAGAAATGCTTACAAGGAAATAAATGTTTTATTTCCATATCTCTCCATAAAGTCTCTTTTAGAGATTTTATTCAGAATATTGACATCTGGATTGGTAGTCCCCAAAGGGAACATATAACATCATAAGTAAACAATTTTTAGGAAAAACCAAAAGATGTTCGATTTATAATTTACATAATAGTATATTAATGTATTAATCTTATTTTTAAACATTGTAAGATGCATGTAATATTTCAAATTATAAGAAGTTCTAAACCCTTCTAGCCCAATATGGGTCAGCCCAAGCAAGAGCCACAACGCTTACTTTGGTGATCACTGTTATAATTATGAAGCTTCCTATTGAGATTCCCAGCTTTCTTTCTTGCTGTTTTTATACAACTACAAGAGATAACTTCTGGAAAAAAAGCTCAAATTTTCATAAATCATTTCCATGTTCTAATATTTTCTTAAACTGGATGGTTCATGATATTATTCATATCTTTAAAAATATAAAATATTTCATAAATTTCATAAAATTTAAATTTTATTGACCCTTCTCTAGTAATATTTGGAGCTAACAATTTTTGATTTTTTATAATTTAAGAAAACTCTGTTTTTTGTTGTTTATATATCTTATATCTCATTGCCTTGTGATTCTTTTAAAGATTTGTTTCTGGAGACTGTAAGTGAGCCAAGGGAAGACACAAGGAACAGGACATGTAAGTGATTCTGAAAAAATAATTATGAGTTTTCTTTGGAGGGATAAAGAGAAGAATGCAAATAAACTCATTTAATATGAAGAACTATGTAAACATACAAATGGGCAGAGAAAAATGAAACAGCACTATAAATGTCCCATGCAGTGGAATCCCATCTTATGCTGGGTGAATGTTCTAAAATCAGTCCTTAATTATGATGTTGTATATAATCAAATTACTATAAGGTCAAAACTAGCTTTTCCTCCAACAATGGATCAGACAGATGTTTTGTCAGCTGGCAACAGATGGAAGTTTTGACTGGCATTTAGAGCCATTACTATCTCAATTATGAATCATCAAACATTAAAATTACACTCAGGCTGCAAGATGATCATGTTATGAAAGCCCCTCCGAAACTGATACCGAACAATATCTACCTCTCTAACAAAAGTCTCACTTTCTTTGTTATGTTTACCTTGGGTCAAGAATACCGTAAGTACAATAGCAGGCAAAATATCCTGCATTATTTAATTACTCCCCCCACTTTCCTTTCTCTTTCTCTCCCTCCAAGAACACATTGTTCATTGTGGAATTAAAAGTATGCATGGTTTAATTTCACAGCATGATTGATTTGGTCACTTGGGGTGAGGCATGAAAAAGACTTAAGTTTTCAAGACCAATTTTGGAAAAAAGCTACAGAAATGATGGAAATATAAGACAATGTTCAATGATTAGAACCTTTTGGACATTCTGTTTATATTTCTAGGGGATGTCTAAATATAACTATATCTTATAAATGTCTAAACAGTGTTTTAAGTTTTTCTTTAATATATCAAGTTATTAATGCTGAAATACTTGCTATAATGCACACAGATCTGGATTTTTCAGTTACTTTCCTCCCTCCTTTATACGTTTGTCCCTATAGCTTTTCATTTGTATAACATGCATAACTAGGATACCAAATTTGAATATTCAAAGTTCAAGTATGATGCCCCAGATGCCACTAATTTTAGATGTTAACCTATTAAAGGGAAAGAAGACTACATCTTATTTTATGTAATTTTAGGAATTCAGGGTGAATCACAACTATAATGATTAGTGATTTTGTGTATCTAATGGCACTAGAAAAATTCTCACACATTTTCAAGGGAAAATTATACACTGTGTCATAGAATGAGGGGGACATGTACTGTTTTTAATGTTTCATTTAAGGTTTGAATTTTATTTGTTTCTTTGTGAACAGAAGAAAATTAAAAATATATATGATTTTCTTCTTCTACTCAAGTTATTTACTTGTCTTAAATGTGTGTAGGGATTCTGGGGAGCAAGGTAAGAGGGTAGAGTTGGAGATAAAATGAGAAAAACATTTTGATCTTTATTTTCTTCTTAATGAATGAAGATAATTCATTTTTGATTATATACTTACATCTCTTTATCCTTTTTTGATAATTAGCATTTTAGAGGTTATTTTTGTAAAATAGACTTCTATTAATTAAAATTTTCTCTGTACTAATATTAAATATCAATATGTATAATTCATATTTGTCTTTATGCAAAGCTTGCTTTTATCAATTATGTTATAGGTAAGCTGAAAGATTTATCTTAATATGTATTATAAAATATTTTAAGAATATAGCAGTATGCTTTATATCTTCTTGGCTTCATCATTTACAGCACTTCAATATTTTATAAATGCTAATTTCTCAACCTTTGAATATCAAACTAAATTAAGAATTAAAATTAAAGTGCTTCCAAAAGGTTTATTTTACCACATTCCATATGTAGAAAAAAATAATTATTTTTATATATGATTTTAAAAGCCAGATAGGTTTTAACTTTATTCCAATAAATGCATAAAAATTTTTTATTTTAAAAAAGGTAAATATATAAAGCCATCATAAAACTATCTCAAACTTCTGTTCAAAATTTTAGGATTTCTGCTTATAGTATTTAGCCCTAATGTGAACTAGAATAGTTTTAAAGCCCATAAAATAAATCAATTTGTCTCAGTGGGTGTGGTAGAAACATAAAAGCTGTTTCTCCAAACTATTCTCTCTTATTTCTGGGCACACAGCTATACTAAATTTCCTACAGTCCTTTGCAGTTAGCTGAGTTCAGACTGATCATATGACAAAGCACTATCCAATTAAACATGATAACTAACGATGTATGCTGCTGCCTGAACTGTACCAAAAAAATCTCCTCATCCATGCTATTGACCTTCTTTCTGGCTGGCTTGATAGAGATTACCAGAGTAATTTCATATGTCACATGTTGAAGCTGACAGAGTCACAAGCTAGGAGGAGTCTGGATCCCCAAAGCACTGAACTTTTCATGAGTGAGAAATAAACTTTCTTAGTGTTTTCTGCCACCATATATTTTTTACCATCATATATGTTTAGGTGTTTTGTCATTGCAGCTGACCTAATCTTAAGTGATGCAACGGTCATTTGCATAGCATTTACTATCTTGACCTAGTTGTTTGGCTTTGAGAAATCTCCTTCATGGACGCCATTTCAACTTCTTCACATGTACTATTAAAAAGAAGTGTGATGGTTAAGAACACACACTGTTACAGTGAGAGCCTGTCGAAACCTCCCCTCCACACACACACACTCTGGAACTAGAGCATCTGGGTCAAAAGCAACCTCTAACTGGTTTGATCTTGAACAAGTGATTTAATCTCTTTGTATTTCATTTCTGCAGTTTTAAAACAATAAAAATAATAATATTTACCTCCGTGGGTTATTGTGAGGATTAATTGTTCCATATTTATAAAGTGCTAAAAGTTTTGCTAAGCTCATAGTAAGCATCTAATACATGTCAATCACTATATTTGTTATATACTTGACATCATTCAAGATTCAAGAATATATATTCAATTACTTAAAGCTCATCTCCACTTAGATACATATTCTGGGCTCTCTTCATGTTCTCAGAGTTCTGGAATTGTACCTACAACAGAATTGAGTAGTGTTATATTTTCTCAATCTTCTGATTTTCCTTCTCTATTAATCTGAACCAGTCAGCAATAATTATATTGTCTAATAGCTATATTGCTTTTGAATGACTGCCACATTTCTCTAGCTGTCATGTTGCCTGTTGATCTATTATTTATTATAGTTGGATGTGGTAGAAATACCTTATTACCAATGTATCTATTAATAGCGCAGTTGGCATATTTTTTATTTTTTAGAATTTAGTGATGGATGTTGAAGGTCATCAGATGACAAGATCTGCCAAGAAGAAAATGAGAGTAAACTCCAAGGACAAAAGGCAAAAAGTTATCCTTCTTTTTGTGACACAATGTCACACAGTGTTAGTGGACCCAATATTTGTTATACAAAGCTAAATTTTGGGAAGGTTGTATAATATGGTATTGGAAGACAAATGGTATTATGAACTCTATAAATCCTGGTTTAAAAAAATGTAGACATTTTGTAAAGTCTTGGGATTCAGATAATTAGCTAATGAGATTAATAAAAAGTTACTAATAACTGTCTGTCAAATCAATCTTTGCCTTTTATAAATTAACTCCATAATCCCAATCAAATATACCAACTCAAAAAACAAAGGGAAATGGGTGTCATGTTGGACATAAAAATCTAAGCATCATCTGCCCACATGCCTACTTCTCTTGCATTTGGTGCCTTAATGGATATCATCAGTATTAACCCATTTTTCTGAGCTATTCTTTGATTGGGGGTCCACTAGAAACATTCTTCACTAGATTAAACCTAATCAGGCATAGTCTGCCATAATGATCTAGCAAAAAAACAATAAATATTTCCTAAGCAATTACTATTCAAAGAGCCATATGAGAATAGTAAGAAAAGCAAAAAAGAAGGGTCTCTTTCCTATAACATTTTCAATTTAGTAGATGTATGGAGATAGTTTACAAATAAAGCTTTATGAAAAGCATCAAAATAAATAGTAGAGATAATACATCATATATAAATTCAGAAGAGGGAGAGAGCACTTGGAGTTAAAATGTAATCAGAAGTGAAATTTGGATTGGGTTCAAGGAGGCTTATGATTTACATAAGATAAGGGGAAAAGGAATAATTTTCCTATAGGATATATTAATATATCAAGTCAAGGTTAATGGATATGTATGATTACTTGCTTAAATAAGAAGTAGCTTATAAAACTAAAATTTCAAATCAGGACAAGTTTGTGAAAGATCTTGAAGGGACAGTGAAGGAGTCTGGAGTATATCTAGTGCACAATAAAAAAACCCAACTACCCAAAGATTCTGATCAGAAAAGTTGTATTAGAAAAAGAGCAGTTTAAAAAACATAATTTTGAGAAAAGCTTATAAATCGTATTAAGAGAAGCTAAGATCCCAATCTACTACTCTATTCCATTATTTTAGAATAGAATGAGGGTCTCTAGATGGTAAGGTATTACCAACAACCAAGGGCAGTGAGTTGTGCAAAGCTTAACCAAGAAAAAACAGATATAATCGATTGAACTTACTAGTTTTCTTTCCGTAATGGGATGTAAAAGTGGGAATACCCCAAAAGAATAATAGAACAAAAAATGAAGAACAAAATACAAAACAATAGATGGAAATTTGTTAAGTTAACCAGAACCAAAAGAAATAAAGAATGCTCTGGAAAGGCATAAAATGAAAACAGAGCCTAATTCACATGGTAGGGCAAGGCAGTGAAGGAGATAACAGCTATGTTGAACACGTAAGCAAAATGCAGTCCCACGTTACTTTTAATTCACTAAGCACAAATATGTTTGTATCTCTGGGCCTTGGTATCTGTTGTTCCTCTATAAGCAGATGAATTATTTGTCATTCTGAGACATTCCTGCCAAGAATCCACGTTTCTGGTAGGTTACTGCCAAACCTCCTCTATGATCCTGGTATCATCAGAAATACTAGAGTACCAAGGTTATGTAACTGGCTCAGAAACCAATTGCCTTATATGGTAGTGAATAGAACATAGAGTAATTGGCATAGGGCCTTACTATAGGTTTGAAGGGCAAGGAGACTGATTTCTTTCCTCCTCCAATTTAACTTCTTCCCCCTCTTATTAGAAAAAGGCTGCAGCAGTTTTCTAATTAGGAACAGGCATCACTCCTATGAAGAACTATGGAAGATAAAGAACCAAGGAATAGAGGGGAGATCAATCACTCATTTTGTGTCTGATTGTTTATTTATATTTTTTCCTAGTATATATCTTTTATACTGATTGTTTCCCATAGTAACCAAAGCAACTTTAAACAGGGACAAGTTGTTTTTCTTGCAAAGCTGCAAAGTCAGACTAGCCCTCGATGGTCTGGCCTAGCTTAGCTATGTGTTCTATTATATTTGGTCCCTATGAAAGGAAGCATAGAGAAAGTACTGACTGAATACAAGAGTGATTTTTGTTGTCAGCACACAAGCCCCAAACCAGAGATTATCTAACAACTAACTTTCTTGCTGCCCTACTCACCTGCCTTTCTAAGGAAATTTCTTTCCTACCAAACATATAGTATCAGAAGCACTGAAATTTGTCATGACAAAATCTAGAAAGGTGAGCATAAACATGAGCTAGCTTCAAAGAATTATTAGGCTTTAGAAAGGAATAAAAGATGAGAATGAACCATAAAACATTATTCAGTAGAGAATGAGTACGTTAGATGAAGAGTAAAGATCAAAGATCTCAAAAGGTTAGTAAGATTGGTTTCTTAAGTGAGACGGTTGTATATAAAACTAAAAGATAAACATTATCCAAGATGGAGAAAACCTTAGAATGTGAAGAGATAAATTCAGCTGCTTTATATGTAGTGTGAACACTTCACTAAGTCCAATAGACTTGTGCAGATCAGGAAAGAAAAACCTAACCATAAAACTTCTTTCCCTTGCCTATAGACAATGAATTACACTTTACGCTGGTAGTAGAAATCTTAATACCCTATTTAATCCTGATCTATTTTTAATCTTCTTGGGTCTTTAAGAGGATTCATAAGCATGATATTTTATTATACATTTCAAAGAAGGAAATGAAGTGTTTTTAGCTCCATGGAAGAAAGGAATTAAATCTTGTGATGTATGAGAGAAGCAATTTATGTAACTACTGTAAAACCACCCACATGAGGTCTCACAGCGTCTGTTGTATATGTTTTAGCACATACTTTGGGGTACTGCTCCTGCCTCATACTCCTCCATTCCATTTGCCTCTAAATTGCCAAATTAAGCAAGTTGTAATTTGGGAATAGTAAAAACCAGTTTTAACTTCATTATTTAGTAGAGTTAGTGAATAAATCATTTGGAAAGGATTCTATTACTATAGACTTTTAAGCTTTTTATATTTTCTACTTTAACTGATCTCTATATGTTATTTTAAATATGACTCCACTGATGTGCATTGATGCATGCAAACATTATTTTTATAATAAATCTCTTAATGTTATGCCTAACTAGTCAAATGATTACCTGTCAATATAAGATATTGATTTTCCCAAAGTCAAGGACAAGTGGGCATTATATATTTAACATTTCATGAAAGGTGCCCTAGATTTAGCATCTGCTTCTTTAGAATCTCTCAGAGAGAACATCTCTACATAAGTGAATTGCTTTAACAGGTTTCATTCAAGACTGGTGACTTATGTCTTACAGTTCCAAAAACCACTTCCAACATTTCTTTCTTTACATCTCAGTCCCAGACTGGATTTTATGTAGCTCTACACAGCACATAAGAGAAAATACATGATGTCAAGAGACTTTGAACCTAGAAGAAAAGACCAAATAGGAAAATTATGAATAAACTAAATATATTCTTTGAAAAAGGCAAGTAGATATGCATCTAAGGACCTGAGAGCCTGGAGAATAAAAACCAGGCATATTCTTGAGTAGCTGAGAGGTTCTGAGGCATAGAAGGTTAGCTCAAAAAGCCTTCATGTGAAGGAAAGCTTCACACAATACAGATTTGGAAAGTGATGAAGCATATTAGTATATCTAGAGAAGAAAACATATATTCCTACATGTTACCTTTTACACAATTCTCTCAGCCCCTATTTATAATTAGCTTTTTACAAAAATAAAATAATCTGGATAAGTGCTTTACAAATGCTTTTAGAACCTCAGATTTATCAGGGTTTTTTTGTTTGTTTGTTTGTGTTACCATGTATAACTTTTGGGGGAGATGTCAAGAAATGGTATACATATCCATATATTCTCACTTCTCTTGCTTCCAACAAATTATGTCAAACTAAAAAATGACAAGACCTTAACTCAAATTTGAATGATTCTATATGGTTTTATTTCTGGGTTCTCTATTCTGTTCCACTGGTCTATGTGTTCATTTTTATGCCAGTACCATACTGTTTTGCTTACTAAAGCTCTGTAGTATATTTAAGTCAGGTAATATGACTTCTCCAGTTTTGTTCTTTTTGCTCAGGATGGCTTTGGCTATTCTGAGTATTTTTTGGTTCCACATAAATTTTAGGATTATTTTTTCTATTTCTGTGAAGAATGTCAGAACATTATGTTAAGAGCAATAGGCCAAGCACAGAAAGACAATTTTTGCATGTTCTCACTCATATGTGGGAGCTAAATATTAAAACAATAGATCTCATGGAGACAGAGAGTAGAATGATGGTTACCAGAGGCTGGGAAGGGTAGCGGGCAATGCAGTGGTGGGGGTACATATAAAGCGGGAATGATTAATGGGTACAAAAATATAGTTAGATATTTAAATAGAATGAACAATATTTTATAGCACATGAAGTGACTATAGTCAATAGTAAGTTATGGTATACTTTAAAATAACTAAAAGAGTGAAATTCAAATATCCATACCACAAAGAAATGATAAATACCTGAGGTGATGGATACCTTGATTAACCTAATTTGATTAATACACTTTGTATGCCTGTATCAAAACATCACATGTACCCTATAAATATATACAACTATATATTATATATAAATATATACAATTTGTAATAATTAAAATTCAAAAAAATGTTAAATGTATTTTATTCTGTATATGGGTGAATTTTATGGTATATGAAAAAAATAGCTATTGTTGAAAAGTCAAAAAATAGCAGATGGATTCCTGAACGTAGCCCAATAAAGAAAAAAAAGAAAAAATAACAAATATTGGTAAGGATGTATAGAAGAGGGAATGCCTATACACTATGATGGGAATGTAAATTAGTACAACCTGTATGGAAAACAATATGGAGATTCCTCAAAGACCTAAATGTAGACCTATCATTTGATCCAACAATCCAAAAATAAGTCATCTTATCAAAAGCATGACTTCATTCATATGCTTATTGCAGCACTATTCACAATAGCAAAACTACGGAATCTATGTATCCATCAACGGACAATTAGGTAAAGAAAATGTGTATATATAATGGCATGGAATACCACTTTTTTATGAGCCATAAAAAAGAATGAAATCTTGTATTTTCCAGCAACACAGGTGGAACTGGAAGCCATTATCCTAAGTGAAATAACTCAGAAACAGTCAAATATCCCATGTTCTCACTTAAAAGTGGGAGCTAAATAATGTTTACACATGGCAATAGAGAGTAGAATATTAGACACTGGAAATGAGAAAGGGTAAGAGCGTGGGAGGGTGACTGGTGGATACGGGATAAAAAATTACTTAATGGATATGATGTACTTGATTCAGGTGATGGTTACACTAAAAGCCTGGACTTCACTACTACACACTATATCCATGTAACAAAACTGCACTTGTACCTGCTAAATCTATAAAAATAAAAAATTCTAAACTCAGAACTTTGTGTTATATCCAGGTCATAAAAGTAGGAGATAATCATGGTTTATCTGACTCTTGTTTCAACAGTTAGGATGAGAACCTAGGATTCTTCTCATCCCATCTAAGGATAAAGGGTCAGCTGTCTCTTTCATATAAATAAATAGAGAAATCCTTAAGTTCCCTGGCCTTCACCTTTGATAGACTTTGAAATTTGTATACAGAGGATGCTTGGCCTGGAGTATCATAGATTCACCCCTGGGGTTAGGAGAAGAGTGTGGGAGAACCACATGAATATTACTTACTTTTTAAGTGGATTAATAACATCTCTGATTTAGAATGCCAATGTGTACATTTGGTGCAAAATTAATAAAAATGAGTATTAAAAATCCAATAATGGCCATATCAGTGTTTTAGAACATTTTTCTTTAAGAAAAAGAGACATGGAGGAAAGTAGATTACTGATTGCCAGGAGGTGATGTGTGGGGTTTAAAAAGTGATTGCTAATGGGTGGAGGGTTTCTTTTCAAGGGTGATGAAATAATCCAAAGATTGTGGTGATGACTGTACAACTCTTTGAATACACTAAAAACTACTGAACTGTACACTTTAAATGGGTAAAGTGCGTGTTACATGAATTATATCTCCAAAAAGCCATTTTAAATGTATACATATATATAAAATATATGAAATACGTATATGCTTTTTTATTATTTCAGAGTATTAAGGGTACAAACATTTTGGTTGCATTTTATGTTTTTGCCTCTCCCTAGTGAGGGTTAGAGGCATGCCCTTCCTCTCTACAATGCTCACCATGTCATTTAGTTGTGAGTTTACCCCCACCCCCAGTCCCCTAATCCCTGGAGAATATTACTACCATGTGAGCTACAAGGCTATAATAATTAAAACAGCATATAACTGGCACAAGAACAGAAACATAGATTTTTGGAACAGGACTGAGAATCCAGAGACGAAACCATCCACATATGGTAATCTAATCTTTGACTAAGTAGACAAAATTATACATTGGGGAAAAGAATCTCTTTTCAATAAATGATGCTGGGAAAACTGGATAGCTACATGCAGAAGAATGAAACTGGATCCCCACTTCTCACCTCTCACAAAAATCCATTCAAGATGAACAACAGACTTAAACCTAAGGCATGAAACCTTAAGAATTCTAGAAGAAGATGTTGGGAAGACCCTTTCACACATCGACCTAGGCAAAGAATTTTTGAAGAAGACCCCCAAAGCAATCACCACAGCAACAAAAATAAATAAATGGGATCTGATCAAATTATATTTTTTAAAAAAAACCAACAAAAAGGAGTCTTGGATTCAATCACCAAGTTAAGAGAAGTCTCAAGGGAGGTTTGCAAAGTCATATATTTCTAAAGGAGAGGAATCATGTTTTCTATTTTTCTTAAAAGATCCACAACATTAAGCCAGTAATAATCAAAGACCACAGGTCTCAGCATCATTAATACATGCACACACACACACACACACACACACACAATAGTTCAGTGATATTACCTGGGTGAAGACAAAAGCACTTAAGTGCATGAAAAATCAGTAATCTACACTAGTTGATTTGAATGAGAATGCCCAGTAAATGAAAATATGACTTCATATATATCTATGCATAGGTTCCTATTACCTGAATATAGTTTTCAACCTATCAGTATTTTACGTTCAATGTCTTTGCCATTATTATGTCATTATTCTATGCCTCAGGAGGTGATTCCAGGAAGAGATATCATTTCCTAAGGTCACAATACTTATTACTTTAAAAACTTAAGCAGTCAAATAGGTGGCATTATGATGTAGAATCATATTCCCAGAAGCCTTCATAATGCAAATTCTAGGGTGTTGCAGTGGCCTTTTAGTTACACCTGTAACTTCCAGGATACTTCCTGGGAAACAGATGCAGCATGTTTAGTCTGTTACTGACCTTGAGCTAGTTACTCATTCACAAATGCTTTATTTGAATTCAACATTGGCATTCATATTTGAACTTAGAGTAGCAACAGGGACATTGCTTGCATATAAAAATGATTAATTTCAGAATTCAATTAACTGATAAACTGCTTCATTGTTCTTTTAGATACTTATTCTCTCTCCTTTTAAAAATTAAGCCCTTGTTTTATAATTTTTTACTAAAATTGCTCAAATTAACCTTCTAAGAGAGATATTTTCCCAATGGTATCTGTTTTCCTTAGCTTATAAAAAATTTCTGTTTATCCATTCAAAAATATCTATTGACCATAGTCTATGCATATAACATACTAGACGCTAGTGGGCACAAACAGAAATAAAAACTATTGAGAATTGTATAATCTCATTGAGAAAAAAAGTCAGTGTCAACAGGATGTGGTACTGATATAAATTCTACAGAGATTCAGACAAGGGGAGACAATAGTGAATCTCCATGGTCAGGGAAGGCTTCACAGCAATGGGAGAAAATATTCCCAGCACACAGTAGTAGATCCATAAGAAAAAAAAAGTGCAAAGGCAAGAAAGAAAAAGTTTTATCTGAGGGCCACTGAGGCAATCATTGTTGCTTGATCAGATGGTTAATAAGATAAAGTAGAAAACAGATTTTAAAAACTACATACAGACCAGATTATAGAGCTCCATTAAAGGGAGCCAGCATAATATTTCAATAATTTAAGCAACTGACAGTCCATTAGTCTGATTAAAACTACATTTTTATATCTAGAACAATTGCTTTCTTTCAATATTAGTGATTCTTTGCACAGTTAGCACAGATCTATAACCCCCTTCCATATCTACAAGGAAAAGGAGGAAATCCCTAGCCCAAGAGAGTTATTGTTACTCACTATTCCCTGCGGGTTGCAGTTTCTGCTGCTGCAAGGAAGCAAAGTGAAGGAGTGATTCTGGTGTCTGTAACTGCCCAAGGATTCTGGTTGACCTTGGCAGGAGAGAAACAACTCATCTGCCAGAGGTGCTGAGCAGCTACACAGACCAGGGGCAAGTCTTGTTGCCTCATATGACCCTGAGAGAAGGTCATGGACCCTCTCAACTCATAGAGCCACTCTAGGAGTAGCCTAGTCGCTGGAGACAGGCTGAACAAACAGAAGTAATGTACCAATCTTTTCAAAGCACATTGAAAAATATAACATTTTAAACATGGAATTGTTTCCTCAATTAAACTGCCACATTGTAATTGAAGTATACTATCCAGCTTTGCAGTAAGCCTATGGGCTACAAAATTTCTTGCTCTTAGAAAATGATTAGGACCTTTTATTTATTTGTTTCTCTCTCACTGCCTGGAACAGAATTAATTAAATTAATAAATTAACCTTTTAAAATTAGAGAGTGTTTAAAAATACAGGTAACATTTGAATATGTTTTTCCATTAATACTTTTGAGTATCAAGTACTATGCTATTTCAAATTTTCCAGTCCCCATGATAATTACTGACATCATCTCTTTCAGTTTATAAATGATAAACTTGAGTTAAATATGTACAAATATTAAGTAACAAATTAAAATTTTTTAATTTTTAAAAAATTTTTCAAAAGGTAAAGTAACCTACCCATAATCACACTGTAGGGAAGTAATGAAATTAGGACTTTGATTCAGACTATATGACAATAAATCTTATATTCTTTAAATTACACTTACATGTTAGGCACTGAATAGATAGGATTACAATACAAGGTTTGGGAGATAATAAGAGTGTCTGTGATATCATATGCATTGACAGAAATAAGGAATAAAGGGAAGCAAACTAGTTGAAAAAGAAAGTCAACAATTCTATAATACTTTAGGTATGTTAAATTGAAGTGTTGACTTAGGTAAAATGTGTATTTGTCAACTCAACACTGGAATTCAGAAGAGGAGTTATGTCTAGAATTAAATGATTGAAAAATTTGCATGGTAATGGTAGTTTAAAGTCATGACTATGAAGCCAGTCACAAAGGGCTGGATATTGTGTGACCTCAATTAAAAGAAAGTCCAGAATAGAAAAATCCATAGCAACAGAAAGTAAATTTGTGGTCACCTAGCGCTGGGGGATGGTTGTGGGGATATTGCAGCATGATAAATAAGGGGTACAGAATTTCCTTTTGGGGTCATAAAAATTTTCTAAAAATGTTTAAGTAATGGATACACAACTCTGTGAATATAAGAAAATCCATTGAATTATATACTTTAAGTGGGTGAATCATATCTTAATAAAGCTGTTAAAAATAAAGCTGTAACTATAAATGAATTATCAGAGAGATAACAAATAAAGAAAATAAAACTTCAAAGAACTGAAGAGACTAACTGTCAAGGAATATTTATAAAGGGAAGGAGAAAGAAGGTAGATAAGGAGGTAACCTACATATTCAAAATCCCATTGATAAAATGTCCTGAACTTGAAAACTCAAACATAACTGAAATATTTGACAGTGCCCTAAGAACACTTGTAGTGTTGGAACTGAAAGTTTCAGGCAGATAAGGCACAAATAAATAAAGAGGAAGTAGACCAAGTGAAAGGTATATATTCAAGATTTTCCTGAGGAAAAGGGAGAATGGCACCTAGAAATAGGGACAGGTTCTGTCCAAATCTTGGAATTTCAGCAGATGGAGTAAACCATCTAGTCTACAAGTTCTCAGAATAGGCCAAGAGTGTCAGAACAGCATATCCAAATGTAGTCCTTACAAAAATGCCCAGAGTCAAGAACCACAGAAAACAGAAGCATATGCCAGGACCAAAGGGTGGAAAGCAGAATCATAAAAGTGGCATAGAGTCCAGAGTCATGAACTCTCCAGGAAGCAGTTGAACACGAATGAAAACGGTGTTCATTAGGTCACAGAATAAATGACTTATTAAATATTAATGATGCAATGATAAAGGACAAAAGTCTTAATGTCTTTCTTGATGAATTTTATAGTTGACAAGTAAAGGCAGATATTTAATAATCATTGACACAAATGCAAAGTTCTAACTGGGAGAAGTACTAAAAACAAGGATTATCAAATGGGGGTGATTGATTTTAACATGGAAGTCAAAAAGCCTATATTGAGAAAGCAGTGCTTGAATTGCAATTTGAAAATAAATGAGTTAAATAAAGAAGTATTTTAGGAAAGCACATTGGATACAAAGTACTGAAGAGTGCTGTGTGATCAGAGCAAAGAAGTTAGGAATTCCTTGGTGGTTTCAGACCATGTAGGTCTGTCTTACAGGTCATATCAAGAAGATTGTTTTTATCCAAAGAAAAAATGGGAAATTATCAAAGGATTTTAAAGGTGGGAAGCAGAAAAACATGGTCAGATTAGCATTTGCAATATAGAGAAGTAATTGGAGAAAAGCAGGAATGAATGCAGTTAAACTAGTCAAGATACTATACCACCATCCATGCAAAACATCTTAAAAGCTTGGATAAGGGTGGTGGTAACTTCGGTGGAGATGGACAACAAGGGACAAATTCAAATGATATTTAAGTAGAAATTTTTAGCAGGATTTGTTACAGCAGTGGATAAGGAGTGACAAGGGAGAGAAAAGAGGTTGTTGAGATTGTCCCTGTGTTTTGGGCTTATGCACCGGATGGTGCCATTCTTTAGATAAGTAACAAGGGAAAGGGTAGTATTAGAAAGGAAGGTAGTGAGTTCTGTTGTCATCTCCATATAGGTGACAATCAGAGCACTGTATATGGATGAGAACACCATGGTAATAATGGGTTAACAGTGAGAGGATGATAAGCCCTAGGACTCAGTTTTGAGATAACATGCAAAAAAGAAAAAGGATGGACAGAGATATAGGTGGAAAACTTTGAACGAAAGAAAAGAAGGAAGGAAAGTTAGTTTTACTTTCCAAGAAAAGAAAACCCAAGAAAAGAATTTTTCAAGAAGGAGAGAGTGGTCATCATTTTTAAATGATTTTGGAATATTGAGTGAGATGTTACCATAAATAGCCACCAGAATAAACAGCAGAGTGGTCATTGGTGACCTTATTGAGTGTTGTCCCAGGGCAGTGATAGGGCAGGAAGCCGGGTTGCAATAGCTTGAGGAAGGAATGGGATATATTGAGATAATGAAATTCTGAGAAAATAAAAATAATAATTCTTAAAATATATTTAGTTCTTAAAAGAAGCAGATAGGATAATAGCTATAGGGCATAGGTAGAAGTTAAGGGAATTGTATTCATTTGTTGTTTAATTTTTAATGGCAACAACCATGAAAATATTTTTTAAATTAGTGGGGAAAAAATTCCACTTAGAAGATTCAGTATAGAAGTTGGAGAAAAGATAGTGACAATTCTGAAAGTGAAGATGGAAAATGAAATACAAAACGCAAGTGCAGGGCTTGACATTGCTTAAAGTGCTTTGAATACCCAGGGCTGTTGAGACATTTATGGACCTGTGAATACATGGCGTTGAAGGTAAAATCTCATTCAATGCATAAGTTGCCAAGGCAAGATCAGGTACAAGCTTCTTCACTGAAGATAAAGTAGACCTCTGGATAATTCTAAGCAGGGGAAAGGAGTTAACCATCAGTAAGAGGGGGAGGAAGTATGTAACACCTATAATTGCTACTCTGTGGAATAAGGTAAACAATAAAGAGACAAAAGGGAAAAGATCTAAGTAGCTGCATAAACTCACTGAAGATTTTTTCTGTTATTTTTAGTTTTTGTATATTTAATCTACCAAGCTTGCAGCTTTCTACATTTTTAAATTTATAATTTTATTTCCAGATTAAGACTATTTAATTTACAAATTAAACACCAATAAGAATATTCAATTGATAATCCTATTTCAGGTTTATTTATATTTTTCCTATGGAGTTTAGAATAAAATCCTGGAAACCTAGATAAATGGAGGCAGAAGTGATCTTAGAATTATTTCATAATCCTTTAGAGCAGGCATCCTCAAACTACGGCACGCGGGCCACATGCGGGTGTTTTTGCCCGTTTGTCTTTTTACTTCAAAATAAGATATGTGCAGTGTGCATAGGAATTTGTTCATAGTTTTTTTTAAACTATAGTCTGGCCCTCCAATGGTCTGAGGGACAGTGAACTGGCCCCCTGTTTAAAAAGTTTGGGGACCCCTGCTTTAGAGTCTCTTCTATGACAAGAATGTATTAATAGTAAAATTATATATTTCTTATAACTGAATTATTGATTTAATATAAATCCATCAAAAGATAATTTAAGTATTGCATGTGAAAACATTTAGGAACATTAGTCCTATAGTGCTCTGTTCATTGTATTGTGCATTATAAGGCATTTACCTTCTCACGTAAGTTTCCTTCTCTTTATTGAAAATGAGTAAAATAACAATTATTGTGAAGGTATTATTTTCTAAACTTAAATTGATCTTTTTTGATAGTTAAGTATGCTATACTTTGTGACATTTACATTGGACTCTGAGGTCTAAACATGAATATGAAATACATCAAAAGTAATAAAATACAGTTAAAGTAATGTGAATCTACCCTGAACACTATTCACAAATTTTTTTGCACTGTGACTTATGTTTTTATCTATACCAGTTCAAATGTAAAAGGAAGCCTTACTTTTTATGCCAAATAAATTTTAGTATACTGAACTCTACTACATGCAGGAAGCCAGCAAGGCTGATGGAGCATCTAATGTGCTAATTAGCTGGCAGACCTTCTCTTCTCTAATGGCACATCTTCCCCCATTCAGAATAACCATGACAAGATAGAAGCAAATCACATCTGTCAACTGTTAAAACTGCCATAATGTTCTTTCTAAAAATGCTTCTGCAAGTATTATTATATTCCCTGGACAGTTTAGGAAGGCATAGTCATGATAGCAAAACTATATAGTAGCTTTAAATTGCTTCATAATTGACCATCAGAATAAAAGTGAAAAGGTACATGAGCCAATCTACATACTTCATGGCTATAATAATCGGACCAATAGGAAGCAGGTTCAAATGCAATATATTCCTTCATTCCTTCTTAGAAAGAGTATGCCCAATTATTCCAGAAAGTTGTCTCAGCTAGCTTTGATACTCTCCACAAATTGTAGGTTTCATCATTCCAACCGTTTAGAAATAGCACAAACCAAAATAATGTAACATCACATATAATTTCTATACAATTTCTAGATGTCAACATTTATATAGTATTGTTTTGAAAATTCAACTATATTGGTAAAAATTTGTGAGAAGAGTGCACCTTCATGAAAGGCAATGATGGCTTGCCCTTTCCTACTTATACATCTTGAATTGGCCCTTAGACAATATAGAGAGGTAAAAAAAACAAAACAAAAAAACAAGTAAGGAAGAATGAGATCTGAACTCTAACCCTCACTCAACCATTAAGCTACTCAGAGAACTAGCCTAGTGGTAGTGGACTTTAGAGATAAGAGCTATTTTTAGGTATTTGACAGACTGTCTTGTACAAAAGAAATTAGACTTACTCTATGTGTCTTCAGAGATCTTTTTGTTCAGGATAAGAATGCTTTCGAGCTAGCAAACCCAGTGGGACTAACTCTAAGGGGCAATGAAATTTTCAACATTCACAGGATGTCATAGCAGGGTTCTTGTGACTTGTATACATAAAACAGGAGGGAGTGGTCTAGACAATCTATACATTCCATTCCAAATATGAGATTCTGTGATTCTGGGAGGTTCTCTGAGTCTCAGTTTCCTCATCTAAGCAAGAAAAAGCCATATTAGTTCAGGAGTTAAGCAGTAAAATTTAAAATGAAGCTGAGGGGATGAAGAGAGAAAAAGTAACATGAGCTCTGTTCTATAAATCCTACTAGGTACTTCCGCTATAAAAACTTATCTTCAAGCTTAACTGACTCATTCTTTTCTTACCCTGGTTATGCAAGGGACTGGACTCATTTCTTCAGCATAGTTAAAAGAGATGGGAAAGAAAGCACAATAATAATTTATTACTTTTGGTTTAATATCTCTATATTGTTGCTGCATATCCAGAATTTGTTAAATTTCTGAACTTGCCGAGTTTTCTACTGATTTTACATAAAAATTATCCACAATGAAAAAAGAAATATAAACATCAAACTTCCTATTTGATCTGAAATGTCTTTCTCATATGTTATGATTAAATAATGCATTCTTTTATGATTAAAATAAGAGGTCATTTTATTATGGGTTATAGTATTTTAAATAGTGTATGTGTAGCTTAATATTGACAACATTTTAAATGTAAAAAAGCATCTCATACATCATATTATGATTTCTTATAACACTTTTAATGGGATAGCATATATCTACATAAAGCATGCAGTCCTTTGAAATTACATATAAATATCTTTCCAAATTCTTTGACCTGTCCCAGCCTCACGCTTTAGATAATATTAATTAGAAAGTCAAGAAAGACAAGGGCTTGATTTTAATCTTTCACAGTGCTTTTTTTCTACAAGTATCCACATTTTTTAAAAGTGATTTTAATTTATCAATTCAAACAAAAACTCGTCTCCCCTAAAATTAAATTCTTGGTACTGAAGTTAACTGTACATTAATATCACTTTAATGCTCAGTCTGTTTATTTTTCATGATCCCAAGCATTTAACTTTTACTGAGGGTGACAACTCATGCTGTTCAGTCTAGAATGTCCTTTCCTCCTTTGTCAACTTGGCCAGCTGTTACTCATCCTTCAAGGCCTAGCTCAAATGTCAACGCAATGCTGTTTGCCTCAAAACCTTCAGAGGTAAATAATTGCTTCCTCATCTGTATATCTAAAGAACGTTATATTCGTCTCCAAGAACACATTTGTTCTACTTTAGAAATATTTAGCATTTGATATGGTAATTATATATACAGTAGTACACTGGATTGGATAACTTACCATTATTATACATTTCCTGAGTATTATATTAGAGGAAGCCATAGCATAACAAAATATAACCAAAGGTATTAGGTTTCTATTGCTATGTAACAAATTACCACAAATTTGGTGGCTTAAACAACACTCATTTATTATCCCACAGTTTCTGAAGGTCAGAAATTCAGGCCCAACATAGCTGGGCTGTCTGCTGAGTGTCTCACCACACTGAAATCACACCCCTCACAGGCAGCTTAGGGTGTTTCTTCAAGGCCGGGAAGATCACATCTCTCTGACTTCTGTCTCCAACCTCTAGACACCCTTTTAGAAAATCATCTGATTAAGTTGGGACCACCCAGGATAGTCTTCCTTTTGATTAATGCAACTGATTAGAGGCCTTAAGGACATCTGCAAAATCCTTTTTGTCATATGACATAATCATGGAAGTGATATCCCAACATAGTCACAGGAGAGAAGAATGACAGTGGTCAGGCCTTGCAGTGAGCAGCATATTTCCAGTGACATTGTTTAGAATTGCTGCTTCATGGTGATAATATAAAGAAAAACAACTTCTAGTTAGTTTCAGTATTATTTTTAAATTCTCAACAGATAACACACTCCCATTGCCTGCACTCTGGGTAGACTGCTCTGACTATTCCCCCACTTGGTACGCTACTGCCTATGGTATCAAAACACTTACCTAATGAAATTATTGATGTATCTTAGGAGATTTTTTTTCCTGACAGAATATCAAAAGTACCAACTGGTTTATTCTAGCTGTCTATGAAAAAACACAGATAGAGAAAGATGAGCTACAGAAAGTATTGTAGAATTATGTATCAGAATTTAAAAGAAGTAGAAGAAACAAGGACTTCCTTACTTAAAATATAGACTGTTTCTCACATAGTCTTTCCAGACAGCAGAAGGCGTTCAAAGTAAGAAATGGCATCTGGGCAAAGACTCAGAGCTCTTTTGGCAAAATGTGGCCCTGGTATAAATTTCAGATTGAGAGAGTATCAGAAAGACCCTTTGTTAAGACTTCAGAAAGATTTAAGGCAGTTTCTCATAGATCATCTCAACTGAAAAAAAAAATGACTTCTAAGGATAACAAGGACATAGCTTTTAGACCCTCTCAGATAGATAAAATGTTTTCTAAACATCTTAAGGGAATGCTTTTTAGATTTTCTTGCCTAGGGAAAAAAAAGTCTGCAATGAATCTGAGAGATTTGCCTTTTAGACCCTCTGCACCAGAAAAAGACTCTTGAAAATTGTGGGTGTTGTGCCACAGCAGCCTCCCAGGTAACCAAGTTAGAGAAGGGACTGTCACAGAAAGAAGTGTGGGTGTGGGTCTAGTGGAGTATATTTATAATTAGATTCATAAGAACAAAAATAAGTCTAATTATTGTACTAACTTTTACTGAAGGAATAGATAGTTAAAATGAAAAGATATCTAAGGTCCCTCAAATTTCTATGGAAAGGAAGCAGGCTGTGAAAGCTACTCAGCTGTGAACATGGACATTTCTTATGGAAAACAAAAAATAACTCAGTCTGGAGCCAAGAGCTCAGAGAATAGAACCAAACCTTGAAGTCAACAAATCCCAGGAGAAGAACTAAGACCTAATCAGCATATATTTCCTGGACCCAAAACATGGTGAATTATCACCCGAGCCTAGCTGGATTCCAGAATTGCTATGGAATAAGGACTCCTATATGTCCTATATTTCCTATTTTGAATGGATAGGTCTATGCCATTAACTATGTCCCACCATTCACTGCTGAGTATATGGGAAGCAGGTAAATTGTCTCTGATTTACAGCTCTTCTGATTAAGAAGCAACTTATTTGAGGAGTCTCATTCCCATCTGGACCTGATTAGATAATTAAATTCTAGACTTCAAGTCTGATCCTAATAACATGAGAAGATTAAGCTTTGGGAGTATTGGGAGGGGCTGAGTATATTTTGTACTTGGGAGGAAAAAGAATTATTGGAATTCAGAGGGGAAACTGTGGAAATAAGTTTCTAAAGATGCCTCCCAACCCCCAATGAACCACATATTCTAGGATTCACTCCGGTAATGTGATAGACACCTCCCACATTGAATCTTAGCTGATGTATATTCAATAGACTTCAACCAAAATATACTCCAAAACTAGATATAAAAACCTTGCAGCTTCTGTACAGATCTCTTAGAACACTTACCACTAGGACACTCTATTTATGAATCCAGCTCCCATGCTGTGAGACTATTAAGTGCAAGCCACATAGAAAGGCCAAGTGCAGGTATTCTGGTAAACAGCCCCAGTTGAGTTCCCAGGCAACTCATAGCATCATCTGCCAGATATGTGAATGACCCATCAGTCAAACTCAACAGGTGCAGCTCCAATCAAGAGCTGACAACCACCAGATGAAAGAACCAAAGCAAGAACCACCATCTGAGCAGAGTCAACCCACAGAGTCTGAATAATATAACAACTTTTTTATTTCAAGCCAGGAGACAGCACAAAGTTTTTTCTTTAAAGGGCCAGAAAATAAATATTTTGGTTTTGTAAGCTATATATCATCTCTGTCACATATTCTTTTTTTTTTTAATAAACAACTCTTTAAAAGTGAAAAGATGATCCTTTGTTCACAAGTCACATAAAAACAGGCCACAAACTAGATTTGATCAATAGGTTATAAATTCTGGATCCATTTTAATCTATATGTAATACAGAATGTCTCGTTACACTGCAAGAGATATGAAATGATATGCAAAAGAATTAGGACATATGTCCTTCCACAGTGTCACCTTCTGGGAAGTAGATATAATGTCTTAACTATCTATGCAATTCCATTGTCTATAGCAGAATGGTGATGCCATAAATATTTGTTACCTACAATTCCCTTTAATTATTGAATATGATTCAGTTATATTTCAAAATTCCCTTAAAATATTTCAAAAGATACTCTCCAAAATACTTTATATTCATGAAAAAATAAATCTTTATGTAATATATATGTAATGTTTTTGGAAATAAATTAACATGTAATGTTTTTGGAAATAAATTTTATAAGAAGCCCATTCCAAGAACCATATTCTAAGGACAATATTTTACAGTGAGGCTCATGATAACAAAACATTTTAAATAAAATCTGCCTTTATTTTCCATTGAATGACTTATTTAGCAGCTAGTTAATTTCAATACATCCTACAAAAAAGAAATTTGGAGCTCTGAAATGTTGCTTATGGAACTTCTTTCTAGAAATCAATTATTACTGCTTGCTATTGATTGAAAATGATTCATGAATGGCATTTATTTTTACAGATGAACAGTGATATTTCTAACACTCTTTTCATATTAATCAGGACTGTCTTATTATAATAGCAGCTTCAGGAACTCTGCTGTTCTGCCTGCATTACTGTCAGACTTTGGTTAAGATTTTCCAGGAAAGAGTATGTCTATTACTTTAAATGAAGAAAGTATTTTATGTATTTTTGCTTCTCTATGAATTTGGGACAATCCTATATAAAGAAGCCATACAAAGATTTGGAGAAATATTTCCATGTTTTTATCCACAGTGCTTGCTATAATCTTCAGTGACATTTTTGAAAGTTAAAGATAATACTATAAATAATTATGTCAGGACAAGAGATAGAAATTGGAAAGTGGAAAGGGCAGAATAGTGGGGGGAGGGGCAGAAGAGGTTGAAAGTAGAGAGAGGGAGGGTGGAACAAAGGAGGGAATTATATGCATCCAGATTGGAAAAGAAGTAAAGCTGTCTTTATTAGCAGCTAACACAATGCTTTATATAGAAAATCCTAAGGAAAACACACACACACATACAAAACTTAGAAATGAGTTCAGCAAGGTCTCAGGATAGAAAATCTATACACAAAAATCAGTTGTTAGTCTACATATTAACAAAAAACAATTAGGAGATGTGATTAACAAAACAATTATATCTATAATATTAATAACATCAAAAGGAATAAAATATTTAGGTAAATTTAACAAAGTAGAAGGCAAGACTTGAACATTCAAAATCAAAAAAAAAAAACAAAAACAATGCAGAGAGAAATTAGAGATCTAAGTAACTGGAGAGACATTCCATTTTCATTGATTTGGTGACTCCACTTTTTAGATAGCAGTACTCCCCCAAAACAATTTATAGATTCAACACAATCTAAGCTAGATTTTTTGCAGAATATAACAAGGCTAGAATTAAAAAAGACAAAAAATAAACAAGGGCTGATGAGAGTGTGAGGAAATTGGAGCCCTCATATATTGTCAATAGGAGTGGAAAATGGTACAATGACTTCAGGAAACAGTTTGGCAAGTTCTAAAATATCTAGATATAAACCTCTCAGATGACTCAGCAACTCCTCTCCTAGATATTTATCTGAGATAAACTGAAACACATGCCTATGCAAAGAATTCCATGCAAATGTTCATAGCAGAGTTACTCATATTAACCAAAAACTGAAAATAATTCAAATATCCATCAATTGGTGAATGTATAAAAGTATGACATATCCACAAAATGGAATATTATTTTGCAATAAGGAGCATCAGTACATGCTATCACATAGATGAGCCTCAAAAATGCTATACTAAATGAAAGAATTCAAATGCAGACACTACATATTGTATGGTTCCATCTTTATGAAATGTCCAACAAAGGCAAATCTAGAGATAGAAAGCAAATTAAGGATTACTTAAAGCTAAGGGTGAGAGCAGGGATTAACTGAAAACTCATATGAGAGAATTTGGGGCTTGATGGTAGTTTTCTACAACTAGATTGTGATAAAGGTTGTACAACTCTATAAAATTTACTAAAAATAATTAAATTCTTCAATCAAAATGGATGAATTTTAAATTGTCTCAATCTGTTAAAATATACCAATTATGATTCATATTAAAATTTCAACAATATGTAAAAAGGTCAAACACCTTTATGTAAGCTCAAACAGAAAAAAAAATTGACAAAGGATACTTTTATTAAAAAGACATGTTCTGTGGAACATTGCCAAAAATAAATTTAGTGGTTTTCACTACAACCATTTTGCAGTTAACAAATTATTATTTCCTTTGTTTCAATATGCCTGCACACTAACAAATATCACCACCATATCATCAATACTAATGAAAAAGCAGATTGTAGAGTACGATTTTCTTACCTCTAGTTGTCTCCCCCTGAACAATAATCTACAGATATTGAGATTTAAGAGAAGTAACAAAAATTATTGATGAGGCTCAGACTAGCCATTATTCCCAACCATTCTTTAAAATAATAGCAGGAATCAAATTCCTTATGGAAGCTTAAAAAACATTGCCATCTTTATCTCTAAAGCAAGATTAACAAGCCCTGGAAGTTATAAATCATTTTTCATGATTATAAATTCTAAATAATATTTAGAAAATATAAAATAGTCAAGCAGTGAATAAAAGGTAAAGAAAACACAAAATCAATAATTCATAGAATTTTTAATGATACCATCAGATTAGAAATAAAAGCATAAGTAATAGTAGGTTATAATCTCTTTTATGGCCCTTAAACATTTTTGTATTATCGGGCCTTATACTCCAGAAAGGTATAGAACTAATGTACATATTTATATATAAATAAAAGTTTCCATCAATTTTTAAGGATCAAGTAACCCCCAAAATGCACTCACAGACTATAACCAGAATAAGAATCACTGATACAATGTGAATTAACCCTTGTTATTTTAAAGAGATCAATCCTATGCCTCAGGAGTGGCACACAACACTATGCAAGAAAACAAATGTTGAAAGCAAAGATGTTACTTTTCCTTTAGATGCATTCAGGTAAGGGAAAATAGCCTTTGATTTATTTAATCTGCATAATCTCAGTAAGAATTTATATAGAATTACAGTGTTAGTCCTTGACAGTCTCCAATAATAATCTGATGTAGGTGTTTAACTTGAGTTGTTCAGAAGTTTGATTATTTATAATCCTCTCATGGCAAAAAACAAAAAATCAAGGTATTGATGAAGACAAGAATCAAGTTGTTTGAACTGTTGTGTATTTAAAACCACCAAAAATAGGGATTGTGTTAAATCTGTAGGTCACTTTGGGTAGTATAAACATTTTAACAGTGTTGATTCTGCCAATCCACGAGCATGATATGGTTTTCCACCTGTTTACTTCTCTGCTATTTCCTTCCTCAGTGTTTCGTAGTTCTCCCTGTAGAGGTCTTTTACCTCCTTAGTTAAATATATTCCTAGGTATTTTATTTTCTTTGTTGCTATTGTGAAGGGTATTGAGTCTTTGATTTGGTTCTCAGCTTGACTGTTCTTGGCCTATATGAATGCCACTGATTTCTGTACATTGATTTTATGAAGGGGAGGATAGAATGAGCATATACACACCTAATGGGTACAGTGCGCACCATCTGGGGGATGGACACGCTTGAAGCTCTGACTTGGGTGGGGCAAAGGCAATATACATAACCTAAACATTTGTACCCCCGTAATATGCTGAAATAAAATAAATAAATAATTTTTTTTATTTTAAAAAGTATTACCATCTTGGTGCTCAATAACTCCTTCTTCAATAGGTCTTTAAGCCCTTCTTCCAAATATTGACACATTCCTTTATTACCTCCAAATACTGAACCCTCTCAAATTCCTGTCCAATCACTTTCATATTTCTCAACACAAAATTATTGAAGGGAACAATGTATTTACATTTTCTCCTACTTCTATTCTTCTCTCTTCTACTCATGAAGATGAGTTCTGATCATCCCATGTTTCTTAGAAATGTTATCTTACCTCTGCAGCTTACAATAGCTTTGACTGCCACCACTCATGTTTTCCTTCTCTCTAAGCTTCTCTGAAATATGGTTGTCTTTCTTCAGCTCTAGTTACATTTTCCACAGATCCTTATCTTGGCTTTCCCTGCTTTACTAATTCTTTTCTGAATTGTGAAGGTCAGATATCTCTTCTCTTTCATCACTTAATTCCTTGCAAAATCACCAAGTTCTACTGACTTACATGCAAGCTGCGTATCAATGATTCTACTTTTCTTCTACTATTTCCTTTCCTGAGCTCTTAATCTGTGGTTACATATTACTCTCAGTTACCCAATATATTATTGTCAGAGTTATGCACCTTGTGCACACAGAATGAAGGTTAGACCCTCTGTCCAATATTCAAAATTATTTTCAGTAGAGGTATCTACATGCTTCATTAACTTTATATCCATTCTCATCCCTTGTTCTACATTGCCATTCATAAAATACATCCAGTGATTTACTTTTTGGCCCTATGGAAGTGCTTTATGTTAAAGTTTTCTTTAATCTTCGCCCCTCCCCCTTATATCTGTTGGTTCTTTTAAACTAAGCCATAAACTTATAAACTTCCTTCTCTAGATGTCTAGTTTTACGTAGTTAATAATAAATCCTTCTTTTACAAAATCCTGTTGGTATAGTTGACCCCTGAATATGGGAGTTAAGGACACTGACCCTCTCTACACAGTCAAAAATCCATGTATAACTTTTGGCTCCCTTAATGACTACTAGCCTACAGTTGACTGGAAGCCTTACAAAAAACATAAACAGTCAATTAACAAATATTTTGTATGTTATATGTATTATATAGTTATTCTTACATTAAAGTAAGCTAGAGAAAAGAAAATGTTATTAAGAAAAATCATAAAGAAAAAAGAATATATTTACTCTTCCTTAAGTGGAAGTAGATCATCATTAAGGTCTTCACATTGAGCAGGCAGAGGAAGAGGAGGGGTTCATCCTGCTGTCTCAGGGGTAGCAGTTCACCTGTCCTGTGAGTTTTTTCAAATTGTCACAAGTCTCCAAAAAATTCTCCAATATGTTTATTTAAACAAAACCACATATAAGTGGACCTGCACAGTTCAAACCTATTGCTCATCATGTGTAGACTGTACTCTTTTTACATTTGTAGAAACACCACATATTTTGTGGCACTTGAATTCTACTTTAAGGGATTTATCTATTTTTTGTTAATTTTTAGTTCCATGAAAGACCAAATAATGATCAACCTTTTATTTTTCCAAATTCTTGGAAATGTTCTTGTACATAGCAAAAGTACAATCAATTTTTAAAGCGGGTTGAATATTAATGCTGAAAATATTGCTAAATGATCTTTTATGTCATTAGGATGACTTCAGAAGTTATTATTGAATAATCATCTGGAATAATGAAAGATATCCAAAATTCAATAATTTATTAATTACAAAATCAGTGTTTTTGTAAAAAAAATAAGAAAATATGAAAGATTTCAGCAAGTGCAAATGTCTATAGAGTTTGTTCGAAAATACTTTTACATATTTTAAGAGTGAAACAAAAAAGCTAAATCATGTGAAGAACTTATATGATCTATTAATAGACTATTTATATACACATATAATTCATCTACAACTGAAATGCAAATATGTGACCACTCCCATATGGAAGCTACAGAGTAACCTTAATAAGAATCTAGTCTTTGTATTTGAAATCTTAGCATTTTCTCCAGAAAACTGAGACATTACCCCAAATTATATGGGTGGGAAATAATATAAACATTTCTATAGTAGTTAAGTATCTTTCAATTCAGAAAATGTTTATAATTATTTCTTAAAATTAATTTATAATTAAGTATAAGAATACTTATAAAATCAAAACAATATTTTAAGTGAAGAAATATATGCTTATTGGTTTTTGTTCATTTATAGTGTTTAAGAGAATATTGAATATTAGAGTAAGTTTTAATAACTCTAAAATGCATAATTGAATTAATGCACTAAACTTGTGATTTAAGTTGAAATGGAACCAACTTTATCTGTTAGAATATTAACTGAATTTATGTTTTACCATATCTGCAAGTTTTATATATTGGATTTATAAGAATTATTTAGTGAATGAAAGAGTTTATCAATCATAAAATTTAAATATTTCAAGGAGAAATTTAATACATTGTATTTATACATGATATTTAAATTATTTAAAATTCTAAAGAACTAATACTCAGTTTTTAATGGGACCAAACATTATTAAACCACCTCTGGCAGTGATTACAAGAATATATTGCTTTTTAGAAGCATAATAAAAAACTTTTCAAACTTAAAGATTAAGAGCTAGTTTTTTTTTTTGTTTAGAACTTGAAAATTTAAATATTGATTTCTTAAACCCAAATTAATTTCTAAATTATTTACATGCAAAAACTCTCCTCAAGGACACAGACTCATATACATACACACTCACACACAGTCTTGCCATTAATATTTCATCAGAGATATGCAAACACAATGCAGAAAAAATTTACTCAAGGTCACATATTATTTTAGTGCTAGAGTCATAAGTAGAATATAGACCACAGGACGTTTATGTCAGTGCTATAGTGAACTAATTTCAGAAAAATCTAAATAACATGTACAGCAATTTTAATGAGCTACTCATTAATCAGAATGTGTCTAGATGAGGTTACAGAATGAGGATTTAAAATTATAAAATATGTGATTTCATAAACCTAACTCTCTAAAAAAATAACACCTCCTCAACTTCCATGCATTACAACTTTTCCTGGTTTGTTTCAAATAGGGTAACCTATTCTTGAGGAAAAGCAGTTGTTGTATTAAGGACATTTTTTTCAGAACCAGAGGCACCACTTGAGTGAATTATTTAATATCCACTGAAACACATAGAGCTACTTCATAAAAACAAAAAACAGCCACCATTACAGAAGCATTTCACCTGAAGGGAAGCAGCATTGTCTGCAAGTAATTGAAGAGTAATTTCAAGGGGCCTCTGCTGCTGTTTCCTAGATCCACAAAGTTCAAAGTTAAAGAAAAACAGTTTAGCACACAAAATAGATTAATTTATGTTAGATTCAGAGATAAAACTATGCCTTATATAAGTGTAACTAAATAATAAAATTACTATTGAAAAAGATCATAAAATTTTCATCTTAGCAATCCTGAAGGGAAATTAATCTTCTATTTTGAAAATTAAAAGTAAAATTTTCTTTGCCTGCATAAGGGTGAATTAGATGACATTTCATGTCAGAGTGATATCTCTTCTTACCAAAAACAATAGGACAAAGAAAATTTAAATACCTCACCAAAGCTTACAAAGAATGCTAATTAATGTGTGAGGATTAATGGGAATGTTGTGAGAGAGAACATTTTTATTTCAATCAATTTAAGTTGGTATCAAATAGGGGAGAAACTTAAATCTTATATGTGACAGATATAATGAAAATTGTTTTCACTTATACACACATTCCTTATTAAATGTACAGCTTAAATTTTTCTTTAATAATTTATATTACATCTAATTGGTTATTCACTTATATTTTTTGATAGAGAATGCATAGCCCCCACTTCAAAGAAAACTAATGAGTATCTAGATGCCTTTGTTTTATACATTTGAAAATTATCTTGCCAATAAAAATGGATTATATGATCTCATTCCGTTGTGTATTTCACAATTCCATTGAACAAAATAATTTGGAAGGCAAAAATTTCCCTATAATCTGCCATCTATATACCTCATAGGACCTGTTCAGGGCCAACTTACTGACTGTGCAGAGAATGTTTACTATGCTCAGTGAGTACCTCCAAGTGCTGTCATTCAGAGTACTAAATACTTTGGGTAATTATCATGAAAATATTTTTTTCAACAAAGTGGAACTACCATTTTTCATATGAGCAGACACTAATCTACCCATCTACTAGAATTCTGTTTGCTTGTCTATTTGGCCATTTATATATGCATTTTAACAAAACTCTGTCATTGGCTAACTGTTAACTCTAACCTGTGAGTAATTAAATACTAAAAATTCCAGAAAATATCAGAAATAATGATCAATTTACTACATTTGAAAAATTACATTATTTCCAAATTATCCATCAGGCTTATGTACTCATGCCAGTAATCACAATTCAAAGTACTTTCATCAAAAAACTTTTTAATTATCAATATTTAGAAAGTTAAAAATGCTACAAATATCAATCTATAGGATGACTTTTATCCTGAGCTGCAAGAATTTTTAAGTCTCTCCTCTTTCTATCATGAAGTTGCCAATTTAACAGTTGGTAACTTTTGAATGCAATGTTGAGTCTCAATTTGTGTCTGCCCACAGAGTGTACCACAGGGTAGCCTGGTAAAAAATCCTTTTGTGGCTCATTTTCTTTTCTCTCTTACTCTTATTACATCGTTTGCTACTAATAGTCTTGGTTCCTTAGTCTATTTTTCTCTGAATTATGCTTGCATCTCATTAAGAAGCAGCTGGGAGCCTATGACTAACAAAATGGACTATTATACCAGCAGAACAAAGTCATCTCTCTCAAAAATGCCTACTTTTGACTCTAGAAAGTGGCAAATAGATGCTGCAGACATTCAGACCAAATATAGAGTTTTATTATAGACTAGACAGTTATTTAAATCTAGTCTGTTGTCTTTAATGAACTGTATCAGTAATATCCAACATAAATCCCACTAGAAGTTTTATTCACTGTTCTTTTAGCTTCTCAATTATTATTTTTTAATGAAGCATGGTCTTAACTCTAATCCAAGAAAAACAACAAGCAAAAGCACATATGTAAAATGAAGAGGATTAAGGAACAATAGTAGAGGGAGGAAACAAAAAATACATTCATCAGAGATGTTAATCAAGGGAGATTTGTGTCAGGTTGATTATTACAATAGCACCCTAAGCTCCTCTCATTCTATGTGCAGTTAGTTACACCAAAGGGGTAAAGCAGTCAGGCCATCAACACTGACTAAGAAAAAGCCCTCTTTACTTGTGTTAAGAAATATCAAAAATTTAGTCAAAAGATGATAGGGAGAAAAAAATAGAAGATCATTGTTTCAAATGAAGAAGTTATAAGAAGATTAGGGGGAAAAAATCTGCCCTCACAAGAATTATTATTATAAAATACCTTTTATTACTCATGAATGTGGATTTCACAATCTGGTATCATAGTTTCATGTCTTTTCATTTACTCTGTTTTATTCAAGTGCATATGCATGTCTTCACAACTAGATTATAAGTTTTTGAGGGATAATAGAGCCAATAATAGATTTGAATTTAATGTCATTTTCCCCAAGATGTAGTAAAAGAGATGCTTAAGTAATATCTTTGAATGAAAAAATATCCTGCATATGAAATGGTATGTCTTTTCAAAATACAAGTTGACTGCCTTGTGTATAGACCAAATAAAAACTTGTGGTTGTGCCAACTTCTAAAACTTCCTGAACAGTGAGAATTAGATTATATTAACTTCTACTAATACATTCTGTTCTTCTATACATTTATAACTACATTCCTCAGAATATCTGGATTGTCAAAAATCACATTTAAAAAACAACTATTTCAAATTATTTGCTGCAACAGCAAAATAGCTCTGAGCAAAGCTAATATTTATAACTGATATATTAATAATTTGCTCACGAATAAATATCATGTCTTTCCTATCACTTCTATAATAGTCCTTGTATAACTCTTATTATCTCTTGTTCTAAACAAAACACAGAGAGACTCAAACAACTGGCTGTGTGAGAGCATCAACATTTTTAATAAGAGGTGCTATTTCTAGATTGCCTTCCTCTCACCAGAAATAGGAGTCTACATGGCATATATCAGTTTCTAAACAACCAATTGCTTTGTACGTCATCTGCTTGATAGAAATTCATTCTGTTCAACATTTAAAAGTACTTTTTGACCCCAAAATATCACAATCCATGTGTCAGACTTGACATTGTTCATGAAGTTAGCCTGCTTTCTCTCACTGTCTTTCATTAGATTAAAATGAACATAAACATAAGAAAAAGAAAACAAAATCAGGCATCTCAACAACAATTCTTTGAAGATTATTTATAACAAATATTTCTTAATTTATTTTCTTTCTCATGAAATGTAATCATGATATATCTGAGAAGCATTGTGTCCCTGCCCTTTCCTGCCTTACTAAATTACTCCAAAATACAATATATTTCTGTTTCCCATTACCTATATATATATGCTCCATCAGAACTACCTTTCTGTAGTTCTCTGTTCAAGGAATTATTAAATCATGGCCCCACTGGCATGCACAATTACACAAAGGGTCACCTAGGGGGCAGAACACAGAGCGTTGCAAATTTGGCATCTTTAAAAAGTTCGATGCAGATGCAGTGTGCAGACATCCTCTACTTATCCATTAACATTCTATCATCACAGTGCCTGAATGACTAGCAGTGTTATTTTCCAAAACTTACTTTAAAAAAAAGAAATTATCTTAGGCATGGCAATTAAGTGAGACTACATTTGCACATAAACCTAATGCATTAACTGGCATGTTCATTTGGATCTCCAAATAGTATCTACACCTGTTTCTCAGTGTGTGAAATAATTATCTTTGTCTCCAACTCATTTTGATTTAGAAGAATACTCATAAAGTAATTTATTTTCTTTGAAAAGTTCTAGATTATCGAGGCACTGACTTTCATTGAATACATCAGATGTGTTTGACTTTTGAAAAGTTCTTCAATGTAATTGAAATCTCACTGCCTTCTAACCAGGGAGGAAGAAATGGAAAGAGAGTAGCAACAGGGAGCAGGAGATAATATTTTACATCAAGAGAGGACTTCCAAAACTATGTCAAAAAGCTTTCTGAGAAAATGGATGTGAATTTACTGCCTGAATGAGTCTGACCCCATGCATCACCTTCCAATGAATGATAGATCATTCAGTACATGGTGTTTGCTTTGTCTATGTTCCCATATTTGACACTTAAAGGAGACAGAAAAACATAGAAACCCTTCAAAGACTAACCTTTCACTACAGCAATTGCTTCTGAAATATATGAGTGACAGAAAGAAAGCTTAGAAGACTACTTTCTGATAAATATGTGGCATTTTATAAAAGAGCTAGATCATAAGGTATTCCACTTACCTCAGATAAATTCAAAGTCATTGATGCCATCTCTACAACACACTGAATTAAGTAGCACAAATTATATTGTAAAAGCCTTTTACAAAAGGTATTGGATGAAAACAGTTACGAGAAGTTATTTCTTATTTATGTGAGATGATCAAATAAATACCAATGCAATTATACAAACTCAATAGAATTGGCACAAATAATCTCTCCAGATACAATGGGGACTTCATAGATATACTTAGTACTATTAGAATTTGGCCTTCCATATTTTTAACCCAGCAGTTTCGCTCCTATAATATTTAATAGATGTTCCCAATGGTACTTTTCTCAGTACCGTCTTTCAGATTATTTTCTCAGTAACATTTTTCAGATTATTTTTTGATTTCATAGATCTATGAATTTTCTTATTTGTTTTTATTTTTAATAAATTTTATTGTGAATGCTTGAAATTTACATGTCATGAGATACATATAGATAGGAGAATGGTTACTATAGTGAACAGATTAACATAGATATCATCTCACAGAGTTACTTTTTCTGTGTCACAAGAGCAGCTAATATCTACTTTTTAATAAAAATCTCTAATACAATATAATTTTATTAAATTTAGTCCTCATGTTGTACATTAGCTCTCTAAACTTGTTCATTTTACATACCTGCTATTTTGTGTCCTTGGACCTACATTTACCCATTTCCTCTCCCTCCCACTCCCACCTACGGTAACCACTGTTTCATTCTGTATCTTTTTTTTTTTAATATTCTACATATAAGTAATATCATACAATATTTTTTTTCTTTCATAGGGATTGTGTTAAATTGGTATATTGCTTTGGGTAGCTTTGAGTAATATCTGGATTATTTCACTTAGTTTAATGTCCTCCAAGTCCAACCATGTTGTGACAAATGGCAGGATTTCCTTCTTTTCAAAGTATATATATCACGTTTTCTTCATCCATTTGTGCACCTGCAGACATTTAGGTTGTTTGCATATCTTGGCTATTGTGAATAATGAATGCTGCAGTGAACATGAGAGTGCAGAAAGCTTTATGAGGTGGTTATTTCATCTCTTTGGATACATACCCAGAAATGTATCAGTACTATCAAACATAACATAATCCAGAGTATATCAGTAATATCACACATAACACCCACTATAAATTTTATTCACTGTTCTTTTAGCTTCTCAATTATTATTTTTTTATGAAGCACGGTCTTAACTCTAATCCAGGGGAAACAACAAGCAAAAGCACATATGCAAAATGAAGAGGATTAAGGAACAAAATTAGAACAGGAGAGTAATTGCTGGGTCAAATGGGTAGTTCTATTTTCAATTTTTTTAGGAACCTTCATACTGTTTTCCGTAATAGCTGTACTAATCTACATTCCCACCAAACGTGTACCAGACTCCCCCTTTCTCCACACGCTTGCCAACATCACTTTCACTTGTCTTTTTAATAATAGCCATCCTTACCTGTGTGAGGTGATATCTCACAGTGGTTTTAATTTACGTTTTCCTGATGCTTAGTGATGGTGACACAGTTTCATATACCTATTGGCCATTTTTATGTCTTCTGTGGAGAAATGTCTGTGTAGGTCCTTTGCCCATTTTTAAAATTAGGTGATTTCTTTTTCTGCTATTGAACTGTAAGCATTCTTTATAAATTTTGGATACTAACCGCTTATCCAATAGACGGTTTACAAATATTTTTTTCCAGTTCATAGGTTGCCTTTTCATTTTGTTGTTTCCTTTGCTGTGCAGGAGGACTTGTTTTTAATGCAGTCCCACATACTTATTTTTGTTTCTGTACCCTGAGCTTTTGGTGTAATTGCCAAAAAAATCATCACCAAGTCCAACGCCAAGGAAATTTTCCCCTATATTCCTTTTTAGGAATTTTATGGTTTCAGGTCTTATATTTAGGTTTTTTATCCATTTTGAGTTGATTTTTGTGTATGGTGTACGATAAGGGTCCAATTTTATTTTTTGGCCTGTCAATCTCCAATTCTCTCAGCATTATTTTTTTTCTTTTTTTAAACTTTTTATTTTTAAAAAATTATTATGGGTACATTGTACCCTACAGGTAATTTTTCATCCCTCACCCCATCCCACCCTCCCTTCTAACTGAGTCAACAATGTCCCTTATACCACTCTGATGACCATGTACACCCATTCTTTAGTTCCCAATTATAAAAGTGAGAACATGCAGTATTTGTTTTTCCATTCCTGAGACACTTCACTTAGGATAATGACCTCCAATTCCATCTAAGTTGCTGCAAAAGACATTATTTCATTTTTTAATGGCTGAGTAGTATTTCATGTTATATAGATATACTGCATTTTCTTTATTCACTCATCAGTTGATGGACAATTAGTTTGATTCCCTATATTTGCAATTGTGAATCGTTCTGCAATAAACATACAAATGCAGGTGCATTTATTATATAACGACTTCTTTTCCTTTGGGTAGATACTAAGCAGTTAGATTTCTGGGTCAAATGGCAGGTCTACTTTTAGTTATTTGAGGAATCCCCATACTGTTTTCCACAGAAGTTGCATGAATTTACATTCCCACCAGCAATATATAAGCATTCTCTTTTCACCACATCTACATCAACATCTATTGTTTTTTGACTTTTTAATAATGACCATTCTGACAGGATAAGGTGGTTTTCTCATTGAGGTTTTAATTTTAATTTCCCAAATGATTAGCAATGTTGAACCCTTTTTCATGTTTCTTTGGCCATTTGTATATCTTCTTTTCAAAAATGCCTATTCATGTATTTTGCTCACTTTTTAATGGGATTATTTGTATTTTCTTATGGATTTATTTGAGTTCCTTGTAGAGGAATTCCACAGGGAACTCTACAGTCTAGATGTTAGTCCTTTATCAAATGTTTAGTTTGCAAATATTTTCTCCCATCCTATGGGTTATTTACTATGTTGATTATTTCTTTAGGGATGAAATTTTTAGTTTAAATTTTAAGTCCCATTTATTTTTGTTTTTGTTGTATTTGCTTTTGGAGTCTTAGTCATAAATTCCCTGTCTAGGCCAATGTCCAGAAGAGTTTTTCCTACATTTTCCTCTAGAATTTTTATGATGTTAGGTCTTACATTTAAGTATTTAATCCATCTTGAGTTAATTTTTGTATATGGTGAGAGACAGGGATCCAGGTTCATTCTTCTGCATGCTTCTCTACAATTTTCCCAGCACTATTTATTGAATAGGACACCATTTCCAAAGTATGTTTTTGTCAAAGATTAGTTGGTTGTTGGTATATGGTTTTATTTCTGGGTTCTCTATTCTGTTGCGTTAAACTATGTGCCAACTCTTACACAAGTACCATGCTGTATTGGTTACTATAGCCTTGAAGTATAAATTGAAGTCAGGTAATGTGATGCTTCCAGATATGTTCTTCTTGTTTAGGATTGCTTTTACTATTATGGCTTTTTTTGATCCTATATAAAATTTAGGATTGTTCTTTTTCTAATTCTGTGAAAAATGACATTAGCATTTTGATGGGAATTGCATTGAATCTTTAAATCACTCTGGGTATTATGGAAATTTTAACAATATTGATTCTTCCAATCCATATGATTGGGATTTTTTTATTTGTTTGTGTCATCTATGATTTCTTTCATAAGTGTTTTGTAGTTCTCCTTGTAGAGATCTTTCACCTTCTTGGTTAAGTATAATCCTAGGTGTTTTCTTTTATTTTTACACCTATTGTGAATGATAATTAAGCTCTTGATTTGATTCTTAGCTTAGCTCTTATCACTGTATAGAAATGGTACTGTGCATTAATTTCATAACTTGAGACTTAATTGAATTTGCTTATCAATTCTAAAAGTATTTTAGAGGAGTCTTTAAATTTTTCTAGATATAACATCACATGATTAACAAACAGAGATAATCAACTTTGATCTCAAAGAAAAGTAACAAAACAAACTCTATACTTCACTCATGTACACTTTGACTTTTTGATGTTCTGATTTACATCTTTTTATATTACCTACTTCTTAACCAAATGTTGTAGTTATTATTGTTTTTAATAGTTTTGTCTTTTAGTGTTCATACTTAAAATATAATTGGTTTACTTATCTCAATTACAGTATTAAAATATTCTGAATTTGTCTGTTTTATTTATTTTACCATTATGTTTAATATCTGCTAATGCTTTCTTGTTACGTGTCAACCAACATCCATTTCTTTCATATTGAAGAACTTCCTGTACCTTTTCTTGTAAGACAAATTTGGGGTAGATGAATTCCCTGAGTTTTTGTATGTCTAAGAAGTCTTTATCTTTCCTTTCTATTTGAAGGATATCTTTCCTAGGTAGAATACTTTTGGTTGGCCACTTTTTCCCTCAGCACTTTGAATGTAACATCCTACTTTCTCATGGCCTGCAACGTTTTTGATGAGAAATCTGCTGAAAGCCTCATTGGGGTTCTGTTGAATGTGATATGTTCCTTTTCTCTTACTGCCTTGAGTATCATTTCTTTTTCTTTGGGTTTTGCTAACTTGATTATAATGCTCCTTGAGGATTTCCTTTTTTAGTTGAATTCATTTGGTGAGCTCTGAGCTTCCTGTACCTAATACTGTCATCTTTCTCCAGATTTACAAAACTTTCAGCTGTTATTTTCAGAAATATGATTTTTAGGCCTTTTGTTCTATTATCTCCTTTGAGAATTTCTATTATGCAGAACACTATGGTGTCCCATAATTCTCATAGGTCTTTACTTTTTATTTTTTTCTTTTTGCTCCTCTGATTGGGTAATTTTATAAGTTCTGTCTTCAAGCTTGCTAATTCTTTCCTCTGCTTGATCAAGTCTGCTGTTTAAACTTTCTGTGAGTTTTTTAGTTCAGTTATTGTATTATTTCTAGAATTTTTTAAATTGTTTCCATTTCTTCATCAAATTTCTCATTTTGTACCTGGATTGTTTTCCAAATTTTATTTCATTTTGTTTTCTACTCATATTTTCTTGTGATTCTCTGAACTTTTTTTAAAGGATTAATCTGAATTCTCTGACATTTCATAGTTCTTCAATTCCTATCGATCTAATCACTGGAGCTTTGTTGTATGCTTTTGGTGGTGTCTTACTCCCCTGAGTTTTCACAATCCCTCATCTTTACATTGATTCCTGTGCTTCTGTAGACAGCCACTTCTTCCAGTTTTTGTAGGTGTTTTATGGTAGTGTTAGAGCTTTACTGTTTAGTATTGGAACTTAAGTGCTGGCCTATTGTTTATTCCTATTCAGGGAAAAAGTTATAGTGAACACTAGAACTAAAACACTACACTTGAAATAACTCATTGCTCTGCCATTTTTTTTCCCAGTATGTGTAAGACTTATACTGAGTCCCAAATGATAAACATTGCCCTGGAACTCTGTGGCTGCCCTGCTATTGTTACTTAGTCTGGGAAAGATTGAAGCAGGCAGCAGAACTTAATCCCAGCCTTTCAGATGTTTCTATGCTGGGGGAAGGCTCCACATTAGCACCTGGACTTTGTGGGGAAAAAAATTGGCCAGAAATTTTCAAACCTTCCCACGGATTTTATTCCCTTCAGTGTTACAGCTCGGGTCAGTCACTTAAACACGTCATTCTTGCTGAGTGGAGCACAGAGTAGTCACCAAGATATTCACACCAGTCACTGCAATTAGTGTCCTGCTCTTTGTTCCAGTTCACCCCAGATGGTTCAGCCCTCTTACCCTCCAAGCAGTTCCCATGGAACAAGATCAGAGTGGGATTCCCATAAAGATTTCCAGACTGATGAGAAGATCAAATGTCCACCTCCAATTTCCTCCTCTCACCTCATAAACCATGGCTGCAGGGAAATCCTCTGTGAGTGGCATTATGCCAGGTTAGAGGATGGGGCAGCACAGTTTTAAATTACCATTTTTCTTACCAGTCATGACTCTCTAAATTCTGTGAAACTAAGCATTTTCTCCACATTTCCCCTGAATTCTAGTGAAGTCAAGGTGGTATTTTTGTCTTTGAATAGTTTCTAGTTGTATTTTTGTGGGGAGAATAATGCTAGGTTATCTTCTATTCTGCCACACTTCTGATGTCTCTCTTAATTTCCCTTTTGATTTCTTAATTGACCCATTGGTTCTTCAGGAGCATGTTGTTTAACATCCATATATTTGTTAATTTTCCAAGATTTCCCCTATTACTTATTTCTAGTTTCATACCATAGTAGTTGGAAATAATACAAAGTATAATTTCAACCTTTTGAATGTGTTGAGACTTGTTTCAAAGCCTAACATATGGTCTATCATGGAAAATGTTCCATGTGTTCTAGAAAAGAATGTATCTTCTGATACTGTTGAAAAGTTCTATATATGTCTCTTAGGTCTATTTGATCTAAGGTGCAGTTCATGCCTAGTACTCTCTTATTAATTTTCTGTATGATTAATCTATTCATTGCTGAAAGTGGAATGTTGAAGTCTTCTACTATTATTGTATTGCTATCTATCTCTTCCTTCATGTCATTTAATATTTGCTTTATAGATTTAGGTGTTCCAATGTTGGGTGCATATATGCTTGTAATTCTTATATCCTCTTGATGAATGTATCCCTTTACCATTAACCAATGACCATCTTTGTCCCTTGTACCAGTTTTTGACTTGAAGTCTATTTTATCCGATAGCAGTATAGCCACCCTTGCTCTCTGTTAGTTATTATTTGCATAGAATATCTCCTTCCATCCCTTCACTTTCAGCTTGCATGTGTTGATAAAGCTAAAATGGGGGTGGGAGGACAAGATGGGTGACTAAAGACATTGCTTGCCAAACTGTCTCAGGGAGGGAATTTAGATTTCAATAAAGGAGGGAGGAGAAGAGACACAGATTGGGTGCAGATCATAGAGAGAGGTACTGGAGTTTGCTGGGAACCTCACAGAGGAAAATTGTGAAGCAGAAAAGAAAGAAGATAAAAGAAAAAAGACATCAATGAGGATTGAACCCAGAGAGGTTCTGAAACCCAGTGAAAGGGTAAGGAGAAATCCCTCTCTCCCTTCCATGAGCTTTTAGTGACCAATAGGCTACCAAGTTTTTTGGAGGCTTTTCTACCCCCATTAGACCAGGCACAGTGGCAGCATGGAATAATGGTGAAAACTTACATGATCTCCAAGTTTGGTCATTCAGTGTGGGGCTCTCCTTCAAGGAGAGTCTCATAAGAGGCCAGAGAATCAGCTTTCTTCCATTCAGATGCTTCCTCCCCTTCCCTTGCCCTAACTGCTGCAACTGGGAGTGCAGTTTGAGCTAAAAATTTGACAAATGTCCTCTTCTCCTTAGTGGGCATGTGCTGCAGGCTGAGGTTCCCACGGAGATTGGGTTCCCCATGCCTTTACCCTTGGGGGCTTGTAGTGGACCCAGGGTGTCGAATTTCGGAGCTCCCTCCCTGCCAGCCTTTCAAGGAGTTGCACACCAGAAGATCAGACAAGCATACAGACCCCATCCCCCCTATAATCACATGGGTTACTGGGAACAGAGAGGGGAGGTCTAGGAGCAGAACTTGGGTGATGAGTAAGTCCACATGGACAGAACTGATTAGGAGAAAACTGTGGGGTTCTGAGATGTGGCAAACTGAGAGAGTTCCCACCCCCCAGCAGGAAAACTGCCCTGTTGTATTAGGGTGGATCCTTCTGTGAGAAAGACCCTGCCCCCAGGAGCTATAACAACCAGGCACAGTGCATCCAGGCAATCAGGCTGATCAGGAGCTGCAGTTCCTCCCCAACTCATTCCAACAAGGAAAGAAGTTTGAGCCAAAAAAGCACTGGCTACCTCACTCCAGCAGGTGCATTCTCAAGGCTGAGGCTTCCACAGAGAGTGGAGCCCATAGCTCTTTCTTTGAGGAATTATAGTAGACCCAGAGTGCACAATATGGGAGCTCCCTACACACTGGCATTTTGTAGAGACACATGGTAGCAGGTCAGACATGCAGGCTGGGGAAATGTTTGAGGCTCAGACAGTCAGATTGTGAATCTCACATGGCTCAGTCTCCACAAGCAGACTTTCTGGTTATGTGAGGCCACTTCAACCCCTCCCTGGTGGCTTTCCCCAGAAGGTGGGGGCAAAGCTTTGAACCCTGCCAAAAAAGCTACCTTACCAGCTGTTGTGGAGCTTAAGGGCAGGTTCACCCAACCCAGCCCCTCTCAGCCTCTCTCCCCCAATGCACCTTCACTGCAGCACAGAATAATGAATCAGCTGGAAGTTCCAGGTCCCTACCCATCACTTGGGGAATCTGAGTGTTCTACTTGAGGAGCATGAGCAAATCAGAGGTCTCAAAAATAATACTAGAGCTTGTTTCTTCTGGCAAGCACAACTTACTGGCAGGGAGGTCAATTTGGCCAGGTATTTAGAGAGCATCTACTGACTCCATCATGATGAGATCAATTCTGACTCACAAGCACTACCTACTGTCTGATATTAAACTGGGCATGCCAATAGAATTCACACAGCTAAAAAGTCCACAGGGCTGGGGAAAGAGAAAGAATTTCACATTTACGTGTATAGAGCTTTTTATAGTATTCATAGATGATATTTTTTATTTCCATGGTATCAGTTGTAATTTCTCCTTTTTCATTCCTGATTGAGTTCATTAGAGTCCTTTCTTTTCTGCTTCTCATTAATCTAGCAAGAAGCATGTCAATTTTGTTTATTTTTTTCAAGGCTATAGTAACTAAAACAGCATTTCACTGGCACGAGAACAGAGACATAGACCAATGGAACAGAACTGAGAACCCAGATAGAAAACCATCTCCATATAGCCATCTAATCTTTGACAAAATGGACAAACACATACACTGGGGAAAAGAATCCTTATGCAATAAATGGTACTGGGAAAATTGGATAGCCACATGGAGAAGACTGAAACAGGATCTGCGCCTTTTGCCTCTCACAAAAATCAACTCACGGTGAATAACAGACTTAAACCTAAGGCATGAAACTATCAGAATTGCTGAAGAAATTGTTGGAAAAACTCTTACAGACGTTGGCCTAGGCAAAGAATTTATGAAGAAGACCCCAAAGGCAATCACAGCAACAAGAAACATAAATAAATGGGACCTGATCAAATTGAAAAGCTTCTGCACCACCAAGGAAACTATCACAAGAGCAAATGGACAGCCTACAGAATGGGAGAAAGTATTCGCATGTTACACATCTGATAAAGGGCCAATAATTAGAATCTCTACAGAACTCAGGAAAATCAGCAAGAAAAAAAAAAATCAAACAACCATATCAAAAAGTGGCCAGAGGACATGAACAGAAATTTTTCAAAAGAAGGCAGAATAATGGCCAACAAACATGGAAAAATGCTCAACATCTCTAATCATCAGGGAAATGCAAATCAAAACCACAATGAGATATCACTTAACTCCAGTGAGAATGGCCTTTATCATAAAGTCCCAAAGCAACAAATGTTGGCATGGATGCGGAGAGATAGGAACACTTGTACATTGCTGGTTGGGACTGCAAACTAGTACAACCTCTGTGGAAAGTAATATGGAGATACCTCAAAGAGCTACAAGCAGACTACCATTTGATCCAGCAATCCCATTACTGGGCATCTACCAGAAAGAACAAAAAACATTCTATAAAAAAGACATCTGTGCTCCCATGTTCATAGCAACACAATTCAGAATTGCGAAGATGTGGAAACATAAATTTACCTTTGCCAGTGAGTTTTATACTTTCATATGTTTTCATTATACTAACTATCACCCTTTTACTTCTAGTTGAAACATTCCCTAAAGCACTTCTCATAAGGTTGGTCCTGTGGTGAATTCCCTCAGCTTTTGCTTTTCTGAGAAAGATTTTATTTCTCTTTTAGTTCTGAAGAACACCTTTGCAGCCTATCATATTCTTGATTGGAAGTTTTTTTCTTTAAGCAATTTGAATATATTATCTCATTCTTTTCTTGCCCATAAGACTTCTTCTCAGAAATCCACTGTTAGTCTAATGGGAATTTTCTTGACACTCTTCTTTTGCTGCTTTAAAATTTCTGTCTTTGACATTTTGATTATAATGTGCCTAGGTCAGGGCCTCTTTAGGTTGAACATATTTGGTGACTTTTAAGGTTCATAAATCTGGATGCTATATTTTCTACATAGTTGGGGAATTTTCCAGAATTATTTATTTTTATAAGCTTTTTGTGCCTTTCTCCAATTCTTCTCCCTCTAGAATCCCACAGTGAAAATATTTGTTCACTTAGTGGTGTCCCATAAGTCCTATAGGCATTATTCACTCTTTTTTCTTCTTTTTTTCTCCCAATAAGTTATTTCAAACACCTATGTTCAAATTCAAATATTCTTTCTGTTTAATCTAGTCTGCTAATTGAAACTCTCAATTTTATTGTTTATTTCATGCACTGAGTTCTTAAGCTCCAAGATTTCTGTTTCTTTTATATGATAGCCATCTCTTTGTTGAATTTCTCATTCAGACCATAATTTTTTCCATGATCTTACTGAATTCTCTTATATATGATTGAGTTTCTTTAAGATAATTATTTTTAATTTCTTTTCAGGGACTTCATAACTTTCTATTTCTTTTGGGTCAGTTACTAGTGACTTTTTGTGTTCCTTTGGTAGTGTCATGTTATCTTGCTTTTTCATGTTTCTTATAACCCTGCATTGATAGCTATATATCTGGTGAAATAGTCACCTCTCACAATTTTATAGAGTGGTTTTTTTTGTTTTTGTAGTGAAAGACTTTCACATGCAGGTGGGTCCTAACATGTCTGTTGGGTGTAATGCATTTGCTCTGGTTCCAGTTGGGTATAGTGGTATAGTCTCTGTGCAGCTTCTTCATCTGTAATCAACATCAGTGATGGCTGTGGGTGCCTCAGTGGCCTAGGCTGTAGGAGTTTATGGCATCAATAGTGACACAGTAGATTGTTAGGATTTTTAATGGCATGATCTTTTTGTTCTTGTTTTCCTCACAGTGGTGAGACTTAGCTGAGGCAATCTCTCTTGGGGTTGAGTCTGACATGGGCCACAGGCAGCCTCAGCAGCACTGTGTTCCAGTGCACAGGTACTCAGAGTGTCTGTGGAGTTGGGGTCCTTGGCTAAGTATCTTGTTGAACTACTGTGGCACGTGTGACATGAGTGTAGATTCACTCTCTAAGGCTTGGATGGATTGCACCTTTCCCACCAACCTGAGAACTGTGACTCTTAGGCATTCCCCAGTAGCTCAGGCCAAGAAGAAAGGAATGTAGCTGTGACTCTGATCCAGGGGGTCTGGGCACAGCACTGGCACAGATCCTGGGAGGAAGAGGTATTCCAGATGTTCAAGCCCTGGGGAGAAGGGTACAGCCGCAATTTGAGATCCAGAGCCAGGAGAACACAGTGGCAACTCAGGCATCAGGAGTGGGAGTAGCCTGTAGAGGTAACTATAAACCCTGGAGCGACAGGACACAATGGTGACCCAGGTTCTGAGGCCAGGTGCAGTGGCAAAAAGGACCAAGGAATGGTGAGACACAGCTGTGGCTTGGGCTCCAGGAGGCAGGGAACAGTGCAATTATGGCTTCATTCCCCAGGCAGATGGGGTGTCTCAGCATCTAAGACTCCAGAGGCTTGGTCCAGATCCAAAGAGGTGGGGCATTACAGGTATTCAGTCCAGAGGGCAGGGTAATATAGAGTAGCAAAGGTTATGTTTCCCTGGGTAGGGGGGCAGATGTCACACAGGCTTGAGCACCAATGCTGTGGCTGCTCCCCTGGGCCAAAGCTCCAATTCCGTGGGGCTAAGACACTGGGTTGGTTCAAGCGCCAAGGGAAGACAGCTTCTCTGCTTGTCTAGAGCACCTGGTCCCAGAGGGACAGGGCTCTGTGGTTGTAGCTGCTCCCTTGGGTAAAGCCTGGTTTCCCTGGGGGCACAGTGGGTTAGTTCAGATGCTGATGGGGTGTGACTGCTCTGCCAGCTCAGGTGCAGCTTCTCTGCTGGGCCAGAGCATCTGTTCCTTGGGGCTTAGGGCACCATATGGGATTGGGTGTCAGGGTTATGGCTGTTCTGCTGGGCCTATACTCCAAGTGGCCAGGGGCTACTGGGATGTGGGAAATAGAGCACAGTCTGCTCCCAGGTTTGCTTTGCTCAGATTTCTTATTTTATGTGTGTAAATGCAAGTACTATTCTACTAGAGAGGGTACCCTGCACCACAGCTTGCTTGTTACCAAACTATCAAGCTTTTTAAATTTCAGTGTAACTATTAGTTAATCTAGAAAAATTTCCTTAACTCCCAAGACTAGGTTAAGCACCTTGAAAGAAAAGCTCTCTTTTGTAACACATAATGTACTTATTACTAATGTAAGCTCCGTGACTGAGGAAAATGTCCATCTTGCTTTCCACAGCTCTCTATCAATAGTTTTTGAACTGCATCAATATATCTTAATCATATACTAAGGGAATTCAATAACATTTTTACTCCTCAGCCTTATCTGACAGCAAAGATCATACAAAAGCTTGGCTACTTAGAACAGTTAAAACAGTAGGTGTGCAGGTAAGACAATCTTTTAGCTTTGTCACAAAAATAGATCTGGGTATAATTTTTGTTTCAACTCTAGAGCACATAATTGAAATTAAGCCTGAGATGATCCTTATTATTCTTCCAGAAGCATCCATCTACCACATCACAGAGCCACTGACTCCCTCCATTTTGGTAGATAAAGTGAGTGAGGAAAAGGCGATTGAGAGCCCAAGTGTAGACAAGCACCAGAGTACTGGGAGCAGAGGGAGGAGGAAGGGGATGCTGAGTGGGAATGTCTGCCGTCAACTCTCCTGAATGCTCTTTTCCACAGCCCAGATGGACTGGTGCAGAAGGGACAAACCGCCCAGAGCCCAGCTCTTTAACTATCCCACTAGCCTTTCCTGCTTTGATAATGAAATGAGAAGAACAACAGAGATTCCTTTTCTCAGGGGCCTATTTTAAGAAATAAAGTAATTATATGTATCAGTCTTGAATACTGTATAAGATTTGAAAATTCCTGAGGATTCCTTTAAGCCTGACATTTCTTTGCATTACTATCTATATGAAAACAAAAAGTAAACTTTAATGCTTTTCCCTCGCAGCACACCTTATTTTTTCCTCATTATTTTTGTTTCCCTCAAAACACCATATTTATTTTTGCCCATATTGTTCTCTTCTCTAATTTTTCTGATTTGGTTTCCAGTCCTAACTTGGGTTTATCTCTTCATGTACTTCTTGATATTGATCAAGCCAGGACCCTCTCCTGAATCACATCATGACACTTGACACTGTTCTAGCCTCCTACCCACCTGGACTCATCTGAGCACACACCTCTGCTGACACTGGATTTGTTTTAGGTTCTCTCCTGGCTCTTAGAAATGACTACCTTGGTTTAGAGGAACTCTTCATCCCCTGTTTGATTGTAATCACTTAGTTTTCAATTCATTGGAAATTAATCTATAATTGGTGAAATTTTTGGCAGATTTGTCTGTCAGGTTCCAATCCTGTCAAAACTACATATCTGATATATCTTATATGGATTCATCAAAAAGGGAACTGATGTGGAATTAGAGTGGCTGGGGTGCTGGAACTACTGATCCTCTCTCTACCAATTACATTCATTCAATTTTATTCACTCATTGCTCATATGTCTTGGATGAATGTTCACTATGTAGAATTATAATGGTATTGATGGAACCATCCTCCTGAGTGTCAATAAATGCTTTGCTGATTAAACTTTGAGGTTGTTATTTTGTTCTAGGTATTTGCATAAAATCAACTATTTTACACATAATGGAAACTCAATAAATATTTGTTGAATTAAATCAAATGTTTTCTAAATATTCAGCTTTAAACAAGTCTGAAGTATAAAATACATGGTGGCATTATTTCGCATTTGATGTGGAGCCAGTCCTTCTGTAGCCTGTAACCTTTTATGTAGGCTATAATCACACACAGTTCTATTTTGGAACTTGGACAATCACAAGGCTGGAGATCACTTTGAAATCAACCAGCTTTTCACACAGCTGCTGTACCGTCTTGTGAAATATTTTAGATATGGGGAATATTCAGTTGGAAAATGCAGACTCTACCAAATGACGTATTGAAAATGCAGATAGTTCCCAAACATGGTTAGGACAAAAATGCTTCACATTTGAAAAATATTTTGATATAATCTTAGTACCTAGAAATACCTACAATGGTTGACAAAATGATTATAGTTGTTTCAGATCATTAAAATCCATAGGGAAACCACCTCCGGTATAAACAAAGCAGCTTTTAAGAATAATTCACCTTCAGGTAGCACTTGAAGATCCTGTGAACTGTCAACAGACACATTTACACCTAAATGTAAAGAAATTTTAAAGATACAAATGAAACACATATCTCAGTATTAGTTATGAATGACTGATAAGTGGTTGTGTGATACCAAGATGGTTTTTGCTTGTATATAAGCACAGCACTTGGCATCAACCCATGAGCTAATCTACAGTCAGAGTTTCTGTTGTTGACATCTTTTTCTCCCAACTGTATGTCACATCAGGCTCCTCTGTTTGTAAGGATCCCTCTAAAAGCTGTCTCAAAACAAAGGTGTCCAAGGAAAAAGATAAAAAGGTTTTGTAAACAAAAACTTTTAGAGAATATAGGTTTCTGTATCTACATCTTGGTGACTCACAACACATTTTAAAAGCCATGGCAAATTCTATAGTTAAGAAATCATTTAACTTTATTTCACCTCACAGTTCCTTCTTGTTTACTTTCATTTAACATTATTAATGTCTCATGGACATAATTTTCTCTACACACTTTGTGAGATGGTGCTCTAGAATGTAATCCACAAAGAGGATATCCTGAATATTTCAAGTCATTCTACCCTTTTCATTGAATTGAGAAATACTAGAATGCCCTTTGGGCCCAAGAGTGTCTTTATTACATGCTCCAGGATTTGCAAACCACTGGCTCAATTGAATAATGCATTATGGGCTCTTCTCCGAATCCAATTTTTATAGCTACTAAAATGTTACTTTCTTGCTAAATGCAGAACTCCAAAAATTATCTGACATGGATTTTCCAATTAAAGATATGGGCCTGCCAATTCTTTAATTTTCTGGAACTTCTCCCTTGAGGAAAGAACAACTTTTACCTTGTTGTTTTAGAATAAAATTTATTATTGGCATTTATTCAATATGTTCACTTAGTTTTAGGATTATTTTAATGAATATTATTCCAATGCCATTATATCCCAGTCAATATGCTGTACACTCAAAATAAAAAGATGATCATGATATGGACCCTGACCTAAGAGAATTCATAGCATGAAGAGTAAAGAAGTTAAACAACTAAGTGCAATACCATCAGAATTATACTTTGTAGGTTATTGCAAAATACTATGCTAATACATTGATATAATTAATTCTGCTTTGAGGGACTTGTGCATCAATTTCAAGCTGATAAACAAAAGAAGATCATATATTCCCCAGGTCAAGAATTAGTTCATTTTTCCATTCTTGAGATACTTCGCTTAGTAGAATGGGTTCCAGGTCTATCCAGGAAAATACAAGAGGTGCTATATCACACCATTGTTTCTTATAGCTGAATAGTACTCCATGGTATACATATACCATATTTTATTAATCCACTGATGTATTGATGGGCACTTGGGTTGTTTCCATACCTTTGCAATTGTGAATTGTGCTGCTATAAACATTTGAGTTCAGATGTCTTTTTTATAGAATGTCTTTTGTTCTTTTGGGTATATGCCCAGTAATGGGATTGCTGGATCAAATGGTAGATCTACTTGTATCACTTTAAGGTCATTTTTTAATGAATATTGTTTAATAAGTATTTACTGAGCACCTACTTTGTGCCAGGCACCCTTCTAGCCCCTAAATGAACACAGTGAATAAAAGAGACAAACATACCTGCCTCATAGAACTTATTTTCTAGTGGTAGAGATAGATAATAAATAAGAAAATACATATATAAATAACATAACCAAAGCACATACTGAGTTAAAAAATAATTACTACAAAATGAAACAGGGCAAGGAAAAGTAATATGAAGAATTTGTGGCAGGAGATGAGGGTGAAATTATAGATAAGTTGGCCAGGAAGAGCCTCATTGTGGCGACTTTTGAGTAAGGACCCACAGGAATTGAGAGAACAAGCCCTGTGAATATCTGGACAAGTTCTCTCCAGGCAGCAGGAACTATGAGGGCTAAGACCATATGGTGGACGCATGCCTGGCACGTGTGAGGGAGTGAAGAGGCCAATGCAGCTGCAGTAGTAAAGCAGAAAGAGGGAACAGGGAGAGATGAGGGCAAGATCTAAGGAGACCAGATCAAGCAGGGCCTTACAGGTCCCATTAACGATTTTTGCTTTTACTAGAAGTAAGGTAACAAGCCATAGGAGAGTGTTGAGCAGAGAAGTGCCATGATCAGACTTACATGCACCTGAATGATGAACATAGCACTGTGGGTGCCATGCTGAGAGAAGATTAAAGGAGATTAAGAGCCAAGTAAGAGAGATGAGTTAGGAGGTTTTTAAAATAACACAAATGAGAGCTGATGGTGGCTCAGGTCACAGTGACAGCGTGGGATGGGAGAAGTGTTTGGAGTCTGAGTATATTTTGAAGGATGTGCTAATAGATATGGAGCCCAAATGAAAGAGATAAGTCTAAATTACCCCAAGTTTTTGGACTGAGTTACCTGGAAAATGGAATTTCCATCAATCAACTGAATTACAGAAGACTTGGTAATGGACTGGGTTTCTTGGAACAGGGAATTTTCCTTGGAGCTTTAAGGCCCCTTATTTGCATGGGCCTCTTCCCAGACCTGGAAGGTCTGAAAAACATGTTCACATCTTTCTGTAAAATTTGCCAAAGTAAGGTACTTTAACATTAGGTAATACTACTGTTTCTCTTTATTTTGTCCTCCTCCATCATAATTCTCCTCCTACTTGGTAGAGCTGAAATGGTTGCATGTACTTTTGGGATCCAGCTTAAGGTCATTTAAATTGAAGACATATTAGGTTGAGTTTAATGAATAACATGTATCACTTCTGTGTATAGTTGTTGCTAGCCATCTTGACTAGGAATAGTTTATAGGAGTTTACGGTTTACACTCTTACTGCTTATGTGATGATTCATCGGGCATCATGACACATGGTACCATGGGTTGTAAAATGAATCACATGCTATGGCATTGAAGACTCAAAGCACCACTGACAATGAGTCCACAGACAGCTTTTAACCATCACTTTGATTTTGCCTCAGTTGCTGCAAATTCAGTATCAGACAAAAATGTCCGGAAAAATCAAGCCTTTATCATGTATACACACCAAATAGTTGATAAAGGGTCAGTCCTTCTGACCTCTACAATGGAAAACAGGGAACTCCCTATAGCCAACATTATACTTAATGAGAAATTTCCCCAAAATGGGAAAGGGTAATTGTCACCAAAAATGACAAAGGTACACATCAAGTTTTATAAGTGTAACATGGCTATTAATAGACATAAGTATAAAAGACCAAAGCTAATCTACCAGGCATATAAAGTAACTTAGGAATGGATAACAGCAATGGATCACACACAACTGCCAATATGTTCTGATGAATAAAAGAAAACCTAAAGAAAAGAGAGACGCATAAAAAACAATCCTGAACAAAACTTAATAAACTATTTTCTGCTTGGTAAAACCTGTTAAGCACTCAGCACCACGTGATCCACAAGCTTTCAGAGTGAGTAAGGTCAATGAACACCTAGCTAAGCATGACCAGTGACTAAGCAAAAGAATTAATGAGTGTAAGAAACAGACCACTACTTGTGTCTGTCAATGGATACTAAAATAAGCATCACTAAGTAGCCTCAATAGTCTGGAAAATCCAGACACACAAAAAAGTCTGCACCATCCTCCATGGTGATACGGACAGGTTCCTTTAGCTAATAATGTCTAAAACTATTATTTATTGGGTATATAAAGCTATTATTTATAAGGACACCATGATAATTCTTGGACATAATATTATCTTCACAAGAGCTCTGTGAGGTGAATATTTCATGCCCTTTTTCCAAAGAGATTCTGAAGTTCAAAGAATTTGGAAATTTTCTGAGATTATGAAGCTATTAAGAGACAGGCTAATATAAGCAGTGCTAGCTCACTGTCATTTCTTAGAATTGAGTAATATTCCATTGTAAACATATACCAAATTTTAATAATCCACCCATGAATTGACGGACACTTGGGTTGTTTCCACGTCCTTGTAATAGTGTATCCTGGATTGAGCTTA
>VBSM01002121.1:23556444-23594632 GCA_008086735.1 Cheirogaleus medius
GTAGATGTCTGGGTCATTATCATAAAAATAGGTCTGGGTGAATAAGTTAAGAAAACCCAAAGGTACTACAAATGTTGCCTCTATTTTTCCTATGAAAGAAATTCAACTGTGTCCCCAAAGGCCTCTGAGATTCAGGTTCACTACATAAAATGATCACATGGAGAGCTGAGTGTGCAAGGGTATGTCTCTCTACCTGGAAAATGAATCACATTTTCTCACACACAAATGGTATCTGATGGCCCAGCCTTACTCCTAACATCCTACATCTTCCAAAAGGAGGACTCCTTTTCCTTATTTGTTTAAAGGTGACTTTCAGGCTAATGGTGCTCATAATTAGATTATTGAAAATGTTCTGCCTTCCTCCAGGCAGCAAAACATCTGTATCTGGCAACTTCAAGTTTTCTTTACAACAGTGGAAATGGAATGACTATTTGTTTCCCATCTCTCTGCAATGCCTGGAAGACAGAAGGAAAGCAGGAGCGCAAAATATTGTGGATTGTTTTGGCAGCCCAAGCAACCAGCTGTTGACTGGAGTTCTACAGAACTAGCCAGGGATGTCAGTAGATGACTCTGGCATCTGTGTTATGAATGACATCTCAGGATAAAATCCCCTCTCTAGTTTCTTGGCAGCTTAAAAATCAGAGAGTGAGATGAAAAACATGGTTCTCAACGCCTAAATGAGTTGTTGGAATATTTTGGACCTGCTTAAGCCAGCATGAGATTTATAAACATCTCTAACTTTCAGTCCAGGTTTGAACTGATATTCAGCACCCTAAAAAATAGTGACTTACAGTGCAAAGCATCTTTAATAGGTTCAAAGGTCCAAAGTTCCATTACCTCTGAAGAAAGAATATTTATAGAGGTTTTTCTGATCTTTCATCTTCCAATGATTGCTTTTCCTAATCAAAAGTGGCAAAGTAAGTCTTTTTCTTTTACTATTTGAAATATAGGACTAATCTTTGGAGGTAAGCAGAAGGAAATTATCCTTTTCATTAGCAATAGCTGTTTAAATTTCAAAGATTATATAAAAAGACATGTCCTTGTTCTGTTTAAAGCATTTTAATCCTTTCTAGTAGCAGTCTTGGCTATTATATCACAGTTAAAAAAAATACTAGCAAATATGTAGACCCAAGATGCTCAGTTTACAAGATGGGGAAACAATCCTTGCTAATAGAACATGTCTAAAAATGAGGCAGGAGATGAAAAGGTGAATTAATTCACCATATGCCCAGTCAATTAAGTAAAGTCCTGGCACATTAGAAAATGCTTATCTGATTTAAATAGAAAATGCTTTCCCCCAAATTGCAAAGGAATGAAAATAAAAATCAAATCATACATTGATGACTAGTTACTGACGCCAAAATGCTTTATAAGAATATATGTTATTTCAGTAAAAAGAAATTGAATTTCACAATTACTTTTGAAAATATCTTCTTACCTCAGGATCCACTCACACACTCACACTGACCCAGACTGGGACCATTTAGGCACTCAATTCACCTAATGTGCACCTCTCTGGGATGTGGGAGGAAACCTGAATACTCAGAGAAAACCCACACAGACATGGGGAGATTGTGGAAACTCCACACAAACAGTAGCCTCAGATGGGAATAGATTTTTTTTCCTTCATCAACATTATAAGGAAACAACATTAAAGGGAACAGTGTCATTCGAGGACCTGCTATATGCACACACACACACGCATACACATATATGTGTATGGTTACTAGTAAATATAAATATGCTTCGTTGCTAAGTGCAAACTCCTTAACAGGAATATACCATATGTTGGAAAAAACATGGAAAAATGAATATCTTCTGCAATATTCTGGAATTGTATATCTCAAGAAAAACATGGTTAAAGGATGATTTTTTGGTCTGGAAAATGCTGTAGATCTTTTTAAGCACCAATTTTGTGAGGAAAACAACATTTAAAGATTTAAAAATATTTAAGTTACTTTATAGGATTACATGGGAATAATTACATAAGCCATATGGTGATACTTTATGAAATTACATTTTGTCTATAAAGTCTGAAATTCTGTTACTCCCAGTTTCCTTGATGTTTCACTCAATTATTATATAATACAAATTTCAAAATAAAAAATTATTGAACACTTACTATGCAGGCATTGTGGTAAGAAATTTATAATATTACCTTATTTCGTCCTCACAACAATCCTGTAAGTACCATAATTATCTGTATTAGATGGTGAAACAATCTAAAAAAAAAAAATGAAAACAGCTCAAAGCCTTACAGCTTGTTATTCCATACCTTAACTCCTAATACTATACTCTTAAAAATAACTGTATATATCTTTCTCATCAGTTGCATTTATTCTCAAAATTTTCAGGTTAAAAGTAGGCAAATATCCCTATCACTAAGATTTTGTTTACACAAGAGATAACCAGATCCACCAGAGGCCTGATCTTACAACTGGTGACTGCTCAGTGGAAGTGAATTACAATGATTTGTCACATCTAGTTTGTTTATATAGGAAAAAGAAGCATAGGAATTACTATATGTTTGTTCCATAAACAAAGGATTGGTAGCAAACAACTCATTAGCACATTTGTCTAATAATCCATACAGTCAACTGTGCAGTCAGGGCTGCATGCCATGGTGGCCAGGGATGACAAAAGAGGATGGAAATGGAGGGAACCATTCTAAGACAGTGTCCTTTCCACTGGTCAATATAGTCAACCCAACACTCGTCTCCTGATCACCCTTTAACCACATGTGATTCACTGCAATACAATACCCTCTGATCAGCAATTCTTTAATTAAAATCAAATGAACAGGTGGAAAATTTATAACCCAGTAAACAGTGTCTTAAATGGCAGCCTGACTCATTAAATAAAAGTTAAATAATATAAAATACTAACTTAAAAATATCAAATATTTTTGTTTTATTTTTATGACACTTGTAAATATCATACCAGTATGTTATTAATTTTCAATATGTTTTTAAAACTAGTGTTGAAACATTTCATTCAGTCAAGGTAGGTACTAAAGATTTATTAGCTATTCTTATAATATAAATAACGTTCATATCTATTTTAACATTAGCTAGAGATATTTACTATTTGGAATAAAACCCTAATCTTGGAGGCAGACAGAAAATTATCCTTTTCGTTAGCAATTATATGTGTATTAAGTGTTAACATAAGTCATTTTCTGTAAATTATAGTCTCTTCCGGATTAAAGATACATTGTATTTGACAGTTTTCATTAATCTCCTTCAAATTTCATAACTGTGGAATTCTAATGGAGATGTATATTCAATTGCCTTTGCTGATAACCAAAAATGCCACTGGATTTGTGGGTATAGAAATAGGGAAACATTACTTTTAGGGCTATAAAATATCTTAATCTAGATATTGATCTTTCTCAAGTATATAGGATAAGAAGCAAAGTCAAAAGTTGTCTCTTACGCTATTTATATTAGATACTAAGATTTCATTAAAAGAAAGTTCTAGCAATTATCTAGACATACTTCATAAAAGACATTTTTCACTGCCTCACTATAGAATATAATTCCAAAACTGTGTGTGTGTGTGTGTATATATAATTTCGTCAAATATTTAGGTTTGTGTGTCAATTTTGAAAACAGTTCACCCAGATTTCTGATTGGATTGTTATTGCCATCCTCACCACAATTGGATTTAAACACACTTGAGCAAAATACTTAAAACTGGAATTAATTAATAGCAAAGAAATAATAGATGATTTCGTTATTTTTCAAATAATGGAAGAATGACTTTCTTTACATTCACGACTGAAAAATAAGAATATTCTACAAAAATGTCCCTACATAGGAAGTACCTTAAATGCTGAGCTCTAATCGTGGGTTTCTCCAGTCTGTCAGTCTTAAAATATTGCAGAGATGAGCTCCCAGATGCCAGTTGGCAGTCCAATTTAAAGAAGCAGCAGCCTAAAGAACCGTACAAAAGAGCTTATAGGTTATCTTTATGCTGCATGTCATGAAGTCTACTGCCATCTTATGAGTATTCACAAAGGACACTATACTATGAAAGAGTTAATTAGGAACCTAGGCAAAATTCATGTGGCTAACTTCCTTTTTAACCCTATTTATTATAATTTTTGTAATATTCTGTTTGTGCTTTCAGACTGCATAATGAATTCATTTGAGGATTTTTGAATATATTCCTATCCTTCAATTAGATGAACAAGTGAAAAAGTTATTCCTCTAAGAATGAATTTGATAGAAAATTTTACTTGTTGGCCTTTCATCAAAAATACCATTGCATTTTCAAAGCAATTGTTTGAAGCAATCAGTTAAATATCTGAATTCTATATAGGTTTCTCATTTTTTGGTTGCTCAGGGGAAGTCTGGCTACAGTATCCCACTGCTTTGAAATGAACAGAAGCAAGGGAATATAATGGTAATTTAACTTTAAATAAACCTACTGCTCAGCAATGCTCAGCAGCCATAAATGAATAGATTTTTTTAGAAGCTGTGAATACTTTATCAGAGCCATTGTTCTTTTTAATGTATTTCAGAGGCATTGCAGTTACTGTAATTCCAAGTGGCATCCGCTTAAAGTTCTCACCAGATACAGTTTATACTTCAACCAAAAGCTTAAGAAAGGTCAAGGTGAATATGATCATGACTACACTAAAATAAAGGCCCTAGATGTACAGGTTATAAGCAAGCTGAATACACATGTGCCTTAGTTTTTGTTTTGTTTTGTTTTGTTTTGCTTCTGTAAGAGAATACCAGAGACTGGGTAATAAAGAACAGAAATGTATTTGTCTCATGGTTCTAGAGGTTGGGAGATCCAAGAACATAGTGCCAGCATCTGTGGAGGGTCATCCAACGGCAAAAGGCACCACGTGGCAGAGAAGTGGCACACTTGAGACAGAAAGGAAAAGGGACAGGACTCCCAAAAGAGCAGCATTAATCCATTCATGAGGATGAAGCCCTCATGACCTAATTATCTCTTAAAGGTCCCACTTTCCAATACTGTTACAATGGCAATTAAATTTTAACATGAGTTTTGGTGGGGACATTCAAACTATACCAACATGCTGAAAGAGTGCAGGATTAAGTAGATGGCCAGAGAAGTTCAAGTATTGAGGGCTAAGTATTAGGTTTATTAGATAACTATGTTTCTTTTTTAATTTCACTTCCTTATGGTTCTCTGATTGCCTGAGTTTGAAATATTTAATTACCCACCAGCATGTCCAAGAAAAGAAAAAGGAGGGACATCTCAATATTGCTGCAGCCTTGTTAATCTGATAACAGGTCTATACTTGCAAATTGGAGCTGATGGTGAAAATTATATTTTTTGAGGCATTTGTAGATTCAAGTGAAAGTCAATCAGGAAGCATCATTCATTTGTCCATTCATTTTTTCATGCTGGAGAACAGTGTAGAACATTGGATAGGGATGAGAGCACTCATTTGTTTGAATACTAGCTTTATCACTTCTGTATTATATAACCTTAGTAAGATGTTTGACTTTCCTATCTATACTTCAGATCATCATCACAAAAACCTCCCACCTAACATTCATAAAAGGATTAAATGAGAATTCCATTTGGGAAGAACTGAATTAGAACAGAGAGATGCCCTCAAAAACCCTTACTTTTAATACTATAACCCTTGCATTTTACTTGCTATGTAAAAGTGCAAGGCTAGAAGCTGAGAATATAATAATGTATGATATAGCCTCACATTCAATAAACATAGCCTCATCAAGGAAACAGAAACAAATAATTATAATAGAATGTTTATTATAAAACTGTGAACAGGGTTTTAGAAAGACTCTTCACATACACAGGGGATGAAAGGAAAGGATTCCAGAAGAAGATACTATATGGGCTTATTTCTAAAACATAAATTATTTCTGATAGGATCCGATTTAATTAAATCCTTTATTGCTACTTGAAGACTTGGTCCCATTGTCCAACTTTTATCTTGTCTTCTAATCTTTTACTCATTTATATTTGCAATCGCTGAATGGACATAATGTACAACAGAGAAATACAAGAAAATAAAGAAAATATACAGAAAATTGGTCATGGATGATAGCTTGCATCCCCCATTCACAGTGTCAACACCTCCATGCAGTCTTAGTGATAGGCTTTCTTTGACTTAAAACAGCTAAATGTAGTAAGATACAGAATTCTACAAAAAGCGACCCAACATAACTTTCTAATAAAAGCCAAGAAAAAATGTCCTTTTCGAAAGACATAAAATTTCTATTGTATGCCCAAAATTCTAAAAAACAAAGTAAGGCTTTGAAGTAAAGACCTGGAAAATATAATCGTTTCAAGTAAAAGAGAAAACCATGACGTAATAGACTCCTTGATTCCAAAGGTCCCAAGAAGTTTAACCCTTTTAGTATAATTACTTGAAGCTTTTGAGGTCCCTAAGCCAATAAAATTTTCAATCATGATAACTAAGGAAGTAATCATAATTGTCATGTCTGTGTTAAGATTAACCAAGGACATATTAGCTACACCAGGAGAAGACAAACAGGGCCAAGTGAAAACTATACAAAACTTGCCCACCAAGTTAGAACAAGTACTCTCTCTTGGAAAATCTTTATGACTCATGCTTAGGGTTGAAATTACAGGAAGAGGTTGATTAAACCTTTGTAGTAAAAGGAGAAGGGTACATAGAAAAGGAATGGTGATTAAATCTTGCTTTATCTGGCCTACTAGTTTAGGTTCAGTACAAACTTCACAGTCTTTTAACAGTCAGCTAGTTTAAACTGCTGTGTTACAGTTACATGATCCCTTTTGGATAGAGGAGAATTGCTACAGCTCAGTCAATATGTGAAAATACTATCATTTCTCCAGCTAAATCTATTCTCTATCTAGAACATCCATAAAACATAGTATGACATTCATTCTCATTTCACAAATAGATCCCCTAAAATGTATTTAAATGGCATTCTGCTTCAAGACAGTGACTTAAGAACTTTTGAGATTCTATGAATTATTTCTCACTAGTCAAGCACATAGAGTGTTGAGGGAAGGAAAAAATAAACATCAAGGGGAATTTCAAAAGACTTCAAACTCCATATGGGAAAGGAATGAGAGAAGCAAGCAAATATGTAACACAAAAGCCCTTGAAAAAAAAAAACAGCTTTGAGGAAAGCTATTTGAGCACAAATTTTATTTTTATTGAGAATAAAAGAAGAATCAGCAATATCCAGCATTCTAGTTCAGTTTTTCTGCTAAAGGACTAAGACAAAATCCTACTGTAGTACATATGCTCTTGGGAAACAGCTTGAACATTAACATTACTTATGCTCTCAGAAACTTTGGAAAGAAACATTTTAAAGTGAGAACCAAAATATACCATGTTTCTTGAATGGGGGTTAGAGGACAATGGAGGCTTTGACACACCTAGGCTGAAAATTAAAATGAAATGGCCACATTTACATACAGTAGGAATGGTCATTGGCTTTGGGGAAAAAATAGAGTTGGCAGGTGGCTAATTGTGAGAACAAGCAATTTCTCCAATTGTTGGAAAGAAAAAGGGGGAGGGGGAGTAAGATTTGGAAAAGTCCTGGGTGCAGAGCACAATAGAAAGGAAAGAGTCAATAATTTTTCTTCTAATTTCAAAAGTCAAGGACCATGGATTAAGGAAGAAATGTGTTGCCTGGAAAGTTGTAGGCTCAAGATGGCTCTCTAGGTGGATTCACCACTTCCCAGGCTCTCAGGCTCAGAAAACAGATTTTCCCAACACTAAGAAAAGAATTTATCCACAAATTAATCAAGTTTACAGAGATTGATTCCTGAAAAACAGAATGCCTGGGAAAAAATAGAAACAGACAATTCCCAGAAAGAAGTAAAAATTAAAAATGATAAACCCATGAAAACATATTTAGCCTCACAAGTCATCAACAATTTTTTGTACATTTTTTTTTTTTTTGAGACAGTATCTTGCTCTGTCACCCAGGCTGGAGTGCAATGACCTCATCATACACTTCACTACAATCTCAAACTCCTGGGCTCAAACAATCCTCCCTCTTCTGCCTCCCAAAGTGGTAGGATAGCAGACATGATTAACAAATTAATATTAAAACCAAGAGATACAATTGTTAATTTGCACAATTAAAAAAAATTATACTAGTAAAACCAAATTGTTGTCAAGGATGCCAGGAAATGATCATTTCCATCCACTCCTTTTGGAAAAATAAATTGATGCAAATATTCTACAGGATAATTTAACAAAATGCCTCGAAATCTGTACATGGATAGTTTTGGCCCATATCTAGAAAAGTATCTTGTTAAAATTAGTCAGAATGTATATAAAGCTGTATATACAGGGATGCTTTTCAAAATGTTGAAAAAATAAAAAAAAAATGGAAAAAGCCCAAACTTGAAAATGATGGCTTGGGAATAATCTTAGGAAAGTAGAACTGGGAGAACTATAATGATTTAAGAGTAAGCTCAAATTATTTTAACTACTCTGTTTAGAAAGAGACTTTGTGAACAGAAGGCAGATGGTCTGCTATGGAAACATAGAGAAAGGAGATCTATTATCCAAGGGCCTGAGCTAAAGAAGGCAAAGTTGAACATCATGGTCATGTCTAAAATGACTATTGAGAGAACACAGTCTCAGAAAAACTTATCTCAGAGACAATTTTTATATTATCTAACACTCTTTATTCTGATTGTGTGTCCACCAGACCAATTTCTGATACCATATTTGTCTATTTTATAAAAATAGGGATGATATCATCTGTTCTCTTGAAAATTATGGTCTGCTTGATAGTTAGATTTATCCATGAAATTTATTCAAATGGCATTCTTTTTTTAAGCCATCTTTGCTTTGACTTTAAAAATTTAATAAACTTCTAATTTTAGAAAGTTTTAGATTAACAGTAGGTTTCCAAGATAGTACAGAGTTCTCATATATCCCTCACCTAGTTTTCCCTATTGTTAACATCTTACACTACTATAGTACATTTGTCACAACTAAGGAATCAACTTTGATGCATTACTGTTAATTAAACTACACATGCTATTTATGCTTCAAATTTTTAAAAGAAACTAAGATTCCATACCTAGAAATATGGTGGAAATAAGCCATATACAAACTCTAGAAAATTAATATTTTTTAATAATCAAAAGATCTAAAAAGTGTGTCGAGGTACAGAGACTAGGAATAAAGCAGAAATACCTATCAAGAGAGAAACAAAAATTGGTCTGAGATTCTATTATTCAATTAGGTGATTGGCAAAACTTCAGAAGCTTCATAATATAGCTTTTTGGGGAAGCTATGGGGAAATAGCTATTCTTTGTGCATTGCTTGTGGGAATGTAATTGTTAGCATTTCTATGGAGAATGATTTGGCAATATGTATCAAAATCACAAGGCATACAATCTTTCACCTATCATCTCATCCAAGAATTCTCCCTACAAGTATGTTTGGGCATGTGAAAAATGATGTGTGTACAAGATTATTCACTATCTTGTGATTATATTAATAAAAGAATACAAACAATTCATACACCTATAAATAAATTATGGTATATACTGAACAGAATCCCTTACGAAACTAATGAGGAAGTTATCTGTGATTGTTGGAACTATTCCTCCCTATACTCTTTCATCATGGGCAGAATCTACTTTCCCATTTCACTGATGTCAAGCTTACTCACAAGTGGCTTTGACTGTTGTGATATAAACAGATATGCATAGGACAAGAAAATACTCCTACAAACATAGGAACTTTGTTATAAGAGAAATGCAACTGCAGATTTTATTAGTTTTCTAGGACTGCAGTAACAAAATACTACCAACAAGAAGACCTAAACAACAGAAATTAACTGTCACATAGTTCTGGAAGACTAGAACTTTATGAACAAGGTTAGTTCCTTCTGAGGCCTGTGAGACAAAATCTGTTCCATGCCTTCCACCTAGGTTCTGGTGGTTTGGTGGCAACATTCAGCATTCAACATTCCTTGGCCTGTAGAAGCATCACCCTGATCTGTGCCTTTATCTTTGCTTGGTAGTATCCTGATATGTGTGTCTCTATCCAATCTTCCTTTTATATAAGGATGCAATCATATTCCATTAGAATCCTCCCATGCCAGTATGACCTCATCTTAGCTAATTATATCTGCAATAATCCTATTTCCAAGTAAGGTCACATTCTGAGCTACTGAGGGTAAGGCCTTTAATATATGAATGGGTGGGGTGTAAAATTCAACCCCTAACACGGACCAATGGAAAACAGATTCCATTTCATAAATAATGCTAGCACAACAGTGTGGTCATTCTATAAATTTACCTAGTATTTGATTGGTGGATATTTAGGTTGTTTCCAGTCTTTTGTTACTACAGACAATAGATGTAATAAATAACCTTGTAAGAGTAATAAATGGAAAGAGATAAAACTGAATATAGCAAAATCAATTCTAGGTGGACTGAATATTTAAATATGAAAGACAAATGTTAAGTTTTATAAGATAATATACATAAATTTTCTTTATGACCTCAGAAGAAGGAAATATTTCTTAAATAAGGCACAAACTATATTATTACATAAAAACTCACTAGGTTTTACTGCATCAAAACTAAAAAATAATGTTCTCTAATGAGACAGTAAGGAAATGAAATAATAATCCTGAATCTTGGCAAAAGATATTTTAAAAGCTTACTGAACGTCAATAAGAAAAAAGCAAATGGCCAAATATTAAAACAGGCAGAAGACATTAATGGGTAATTCATAGGAGATAAACTATAAATGATCAATAAATATATTAAAAAGTGTTCAACATATTCCATAATCAGGTAATACAAATTATGACACATTAATATATTGTTTTATACCAGCAAATTGCCAAAACTAAAAAATGTGACAAACTCAACTGCTGGTAAAAATTAGAATCCACAGAAACATTTATATACTATATAAATATGTGTATATTCTATAATATAGCAACATCTTCCCTTTGGTATATACCTTAGAAAATGTCTTTACTAAAGAGCAAGGAGATTCAAGAATTTTCATAGACAGTTGCCCATAACAACAAAAAATAAAAAAATAACTCAAGTAATCATCAAAGAAGAGTCTTACATACAGTTATGCATGGTTTAACAACAGGGATATGGTCTGAGAAACATGTCCTTAGGTGATTTTATCATCATGCAAAAATCAGAGTTTACTTACAAAAACCTAGACAGTATAGTCTACTACAACCTAAGCTATATGGCATATATAGCCTATTGCTTCTGGACTACAAACCTGTACAGCTTGTTACCTTATTGAATACTGTAGGCAACTGTAACATGATAGTAAGTATCTGTGTATCTAAGCATATCTAAACATAGAAAAGATACAGTAAAAATATGGTATTATAATCTCAAGGGACCACCATTGCATATCTTCTGACTGTAAATGTGGTTGGTACACTTACACAATCTAACAGCAATGAAAATTAATGACTTTACATTTATACTATTTAAACAACATGGATGAATAAAAAGTTAAACAATGTTAATGAAAAATCAAACCACAGAAGAATACATCCAACAATATTCCATTTTATAAATATCAAAATAAGGAAGATAAATAATACATTGCATATGAATATATACATATGTCATAGAAAGAGAAAAATAAAAAACATTTGTTTATATTCAATAAATTTTAGGAAACAAATGAAGAGTCAGGAAATAAATACTAAATGACTTGATAAAGTCTCTTTTCTGTAAATATAGTTTGGAATTCTAGTATCTTTGTGAAAAAAAGCTATTGCAAAATTGGCACCATGTTCCCTCAAAAATATATGGTTTGAAAATACTCCATAGGTGTGAATTTAAGGTTTAAAGTCTTATGATTTTCAGGTCCTCAATTCCAAGTTACATCTATATTACTTTATTAACTATTTCAGGTAACTCAGTAGAATATATTTGTATATCTCTTCCCAAATAAACATTGTGTCTTAAATTCCTTTAAGAAGGAAATGATGGGTTTAACCTCCATGTTAGTTCTCAACATGCCTAATAAACACTTATTTTTTCTGTCAAAAAAACTCAAAATCTTTTTATTCCTTAAAAATGTATATGAATCTATGTACAAAGTAACTCCATATTGTGACATTAAAAAACTTGCCCAAATCCCTGCAATCAGAGGGATAATTCTGTTCTCTAAATAAGGCAATAATTTAAAACAAAAAAATAATTTTAATAAAATAAAAATTCTTATTTCAAGGAATTGGCTCATGCAATTGTGAGGGTTAACAAGTTTGAAATCCATTGGGCAGGCTGGCAGTACTGAGGCAGGGATTAACACTGAAGTCTTCAGGCAGAATTTCTTCTGGAAAACAGTTTTTGCTCTTAAGATTTTCAACTGATTAAATTAGGTCTACCCACATTACTTAGGCTAAACTTCAATTCAATAATTCAATTTATTGTATGCTAACCACATCTGCAAAAATATCCTCACAGCAATATCTAGATTAGTGTTTAATTAAATCATTGAGTACCTTTAGCCTAGCTAAATTGACACATAAAACTGTCACAGCAAGGCATATAATCTCTGTCTGCACCCTATTGGCTAGAACTCAGTCATAGTTGAAACAAAAGAAAGGAGGGAGGAAGGAAAGAAGGAAGGAAAAAGGAAAAGAAGAGGGAGGAAGAAAGGGAGGAAGAGAAGGAGGAAGGAAGAGATGGGGTATCTAAACAATCTTTAAACCTCAGGAAGAAGAATTGTGGTTATCAAATAAAGTAGCCTTTTTTGGTCATGATATCTGCTAAATTTTGCATGGGAATAATTAAGCTTGCTTAGGATAAATGCTTATATAATCATTAGCATTCTTTTTAACAAAATTCTTTAATCGTTGAAGATTTCATATCTGTATAGGCCAAGGATTAGTGGTCCTTCAACAGTAGTACTTTATTGGAGAAAAATCCACTATAAAATACTTCATTGTAAATCCTGTGACACACATCAAAATGAACATTAAAAAACACTAAGTTTATATGAGGCCATAAATACCATGGTTTATATAACACATACTTCAGAACCTTGAGGCAGTGGTCCTAGATGCCATGAAATGCCTTGTACATTGGAGTACTCAATACTCAATTGGGTACCAATACCTTTATGTTTAAATAGGAAACGTAAAGCAGGAAGAGCACACTTCCTGATCCCTACAGAAGTATAAGAGCAAAATGTCTTTTACATTTATTTCTATTATTCTCGCTTTCCTGCATCTGTGGCTGTTATCAGAATTAAAATTAGCCAACATTTAAAAGTGTTTCTTAAAAAAAAAAGTCTTAAAGAATAATTCAATTGTCATAGATTAGCTTATTAAATACAAATTAATAACACTATCCCGATGTTGTCATAAAATAAGCCCTACCAGGATTTCTAAGCATTTGCGCAATATGAGCCCTACCCTGAAAATAAGACCTAGTGATGGGCATGGCTATGCAGCCTATCTGCACAACCCATGCATTTCCTCGTGGTGAGGTAAAAAAGAGGAGCAGCCCTTCTCATCTACCCCATCATGACAGCTACCATCCCAGAGGTGACAGGAAAGGTGCAGGCAGCCCCACCAACAAGGTCGGCTCCCCCTGTCAGGTCCCGGCCATCCTGTGTGTGCTGCAAAGCTGAGGCTTTGAGGGGAAAATAACACATCCCCTGAAAATAAGCCCTAGGGTGTCTTCTTGAGGAAAAATAAATATAAGACCCTGTCTTATTTTCGGGGAAACATGGTAAATGGTTCAAACATTCAGAGAGAAAACATTATCAAACTTATTCTTAGCTTTTCCTCAGTTGGAATCCTTCACAGTGTTTTCTCAGACTTCTTAGGTGAACCACACAAAGGTAATTCACTTGTCAAAGAATTGACATATTAAATCTGTAGAAAAACTAACAAAAGACTTTTTAAAATGTAAAACTCAAACCAAGTTTTCCCTATTTGGGGAAAGAATTGTTTGAATTCTTGCAGCAGCTTAGTGAATTGCAGAGGTTCTGATGCATGTTAGAAATACTCAAGGAGCTATAAAAAATATGGATTCTAAACTAATCACCCTGAGATTGGGGTCGTGCTTGGCATTGATATTTTTAAAGTTCTTCTAATTTATATAGGCATCCGTGCATGAAAAGTCCTGAATATTGGAAAAAGAAATGAACCTCCAGTTATACAATACACACTGAACATATATGTTTGCCTTCGTTCATTTCTTCACCTCTCTGAGTCCCAGCAACTGGATAGATGAGTCTGCCCTGCTCCTGATAAGAGCTTCACTTCCTTGTATGTATACTTCCTAAACTTTTATCCTTCCTAACTATCCTTGATGAAAACCTTTATTTGATTTGCTTCACTACGCAGAGTTCTCATGAATGAGGTGGGAAGGTAGGGCTGAAATTCTTAAGGCATGTGTATTTGTCTCTCCTTTAGTCTTTTATTTTTAATTTCAAAATAGTGAGGGGGTACAAAGGTTTTTGTTACATGAATACCTTTTATAATCTTAAGCCGGGGCTTGTAGGGTGCCAATCACTCGAATGGTGTTCATTGTACCAAATAGGTAAGTTTTTACCCCTTCCCTGCTTCCCCCTCCTCCTTTCTTGATTTTCAATGACCTTTATATCTCTTTGTGCCTGTGTGTGCCCATTGATTAGTTCCCAGTTACTAGAGAGTACTTGTGGTGTTTTTCTATTTCTCAGATACTTCCCTTAGGATAATGGCCTCTAATTCCATCCAAGTTGCTTCAAAAGACATTATTTCATTCCTTTTTATGGCTGAGTAGTACTGCATGATATATATATATATATATATACCACCTTTTCTTAATCCACCCATGAATTGATGGGCACTTAGGTTGATTCCATATCTTCGTGATTATGAATGGTGTTTCAATAAACATTTGAGTACAGGTGTCTTTTTTATAAAATGGCTTATTTTTCTTTGGGTAGATACCCAGTAGTGGGATTGCTGGGTTGGATGGTAAGTCTACATTTATTTCTTTGAGAAATCTCCATACTGTTTTCCACAGAGTTGCACTAATTTGCAGCCCCACCGACAGTGTATAAGCATTTATTTCTCTCTGCATTCACACCAGCATCTATTGCTTTCTTGACTTTTTAATAATGGCTATTTTTATAGGTGTAAGATGATATCTCACTGTGGTTTTAATGTGCATTTTCCTGATGATTAGTGATGTTGAACATTTCTTCATATATTTGTTGGCCATTTGTCTATGTTCTTTTGAAAAACATCTGTTCATGTCTTTTGTCCACTTTTTAATGGGGGTGGGTTTTTCTTGCTGATTTGGTGGAGTTCTTTGTAGATTCTGGATATTAGCTTTTTATCAAATATATAGTTTGTGAATATTTTCTCCCATTCTGTAGGTTATTTATTATAAATAGACAGTGTAACTGTTCATTATTTCCTTTGCTCTGCAGAACCTTTTTAATTTAATCAAGTCACATTTATTTATTTTTGTTGTTGCTGTATTTGCCTGTAGCTCTTAGCCATAAATTCTTTCTTTAGGATAATGTCCAGAAGAGTTTTTCCTATATTTTCTTCTAGAATTTTTATGGTTTTATGCCTTAAATTTAAGTTTTTTATCCATCTTGAATTAAGTTTTGTATATGGCAAGAGATAGGGGTCCTGTTTCATTCTCCTGCATGTGGCTATCCAGTTTTCCTAGCACCATTCCTTAAATAGAACTTCTTTTCCCCAGTGTATGTTGTGTCTCCTTTGTCAAAGATCAAATGATTGTAGGTAGATGGTTTTATATTTGGGTTCTCTATTTTATTCTGTTGGTCTATGTCTCTACTTTTATACCAATCCCATGCTGTTTTGGTTACTATAGCCTTGTGGTATAATTCAAAGTCTGGTAATGTGATACCTCCAGATTTGTTCTTTTTGCTTAAGATTGCTTTGGCTATTCAGGCTCTTTTTTGGTTTCAAAGAAAGTGTAGGTAAAATACCTAGGAATATACTTAACTAAGGAGGAAAAAGATCTCTACAAGGAGAACTACAAACCACTGATGAAAGAAATCACATGTGACACAAATGGAAAAACATCTCATGGTCACGGATTAGTAGAATCAACATTGTTAAAATGTCCATATCACCCAAAGTGATTTAGAGATTCAAAGCAATCCCCATCAAAATACCAACGTCATATTCCACAGATCTAGAAAAAATAATTCTACACTTTATTTGGGATCTCCTTTATTCTTGTCATTTGAAAATGGGCAATTTTTAGTCATCCAATGAAACTCTGGGTCATTGCCCAATATGCTACAGGTATAAATGTCATGGGGCCAAATGGCACCAAACATTTGAAGCTCTGGCAGGATTTTGCCAAGGGCAATTTAGAACTTCTGTGACCTCCCTGGAGGACCTACAATATGAATATGAATATCCACGGTGTGGTGCCTTAGAATCAAAGGGTTCAAAGATTTCAAATATTCAGTTGTCAGAATTTTTAAAACTGATAGGAAGATTATTTTAAAATGGAAAAATTTTAAATTTATTTTCTTAAAGAGTCCTTAGAAAAAGCTAACAAAAAAAAGAGGATTTAAAATCCAAACTCCTTCTTCTGATCCAACTCAGGATTGTCTGCCCTCCTGGCTCTCCTGTATGTTGTTACCTTCTCCTCCTGGCACTGTTGCTCTTCCTGTATCTTCCCCAGACCACTCTCTCTTTCTCTTCTGCTGGCTTTTCCTAAACAAAACTTCTCACTGGGTAATAACTCTCCATAGTGTCTTCTAACATAAGTGAGGAAGAATATCACCCATTCCACTGGAATTGTAGCTTCAAACATTGGTTAAGCTCAGACCTATAAAATCTACATTACTCTTACACTGAAAAACAAAACTTCAATAAACAACTGAGAATTGGTCTTAAGTCATATAGTTTAGGACTCTCTGACCTTTCCCAATTAATATATCTCCCTTTGAGACACAGAGATATAAAAAACTGGTTTTTTAAAAAAAGCAGAATAGATTATAAAACTATACCAAACATAGGGATCAAAATTTGAACACAAATGAATAAAAAAAGAGCATAAAAGAGTGTAAGCTTTCTTAACAGCTATCCCTGATGTCTTTTCTATCAAAACTAATTAGTTAAAACGTCAGTCCTCTAAACAAGGAAAACTCAAATTCATCCTAGACTTTAGAGACTATACCAATCTCAATCAGAAATAACATTATATTTGTCCTATGCATCATCTTTGTTGATGGTCTTAAAACTGAGGTGGTAGATTCATTTAGGAAGCAGAAGATAATATGTTTTCATATCTACTCCCTGTAAACAGAAGACAAGATATTCTCCTCTCTTTCTCCTGTCAGAATTAGAAGATTTGTCAAAAAAAATGAAGGTACTTTAACTCAAAAATAGAAAAATTAAAGACTAAATTAACCTCTCTTCAGTTTAAACAACAATGTCACCGCCATGTCTAATCTAGACAAAAACACCTATTCACATTATAAGAAAAAGAGACACTGAAAGAACACCAGCTCTGTCTTAACTCAAAAGATAGAACATCAAAAGACAAAGGACAACATTTGTGTAACAGAGTAACATCTTCCAAGGATGTACCATCTCTTTTCTGCCCCAAATTGTCCTTACTTCAAAAAGAAAATATTTTTATGCAACTGACAAAAAAAAGCTACATTCCATTTCTAGTTGACCCTAATACCTTTTTATTACCCCTTCAGTGGAGTAACAAAAATATTTCAGGGGTAGGAATCTCAAATACTTCTCAAATTCTGCTTTTGTTTCAACTACTTTTTACCACTCTGGAATGATGCATTAGTCAACATGCCTTTCTACTTAGAGATTTCACTGCCGTTAATCTGCTGGGACATAATTTATTTTAAAAATGAGGCGTGTCTGTTAAATTTGGATCAGACAGCCACTTTCCAAACATAATCTCCAGTCTATGGTTTGATGATAGCACATATTTTACTACTTGATACCTAGTCTGTTGATACCTTAACATCTGAATTTTTTCCCAAGAGCTTCTAGGCTGAAAACAATTCCGATGGAGGGCACATAAATGAGGCTGGACCTACAATGGCCTCAATTGATTAGATTGAGCCCTTAGTAAAATTAGTCCAAAACTCACTAAAAAGAGATAACTATGACATATTCTACTTATGTACTTTCTGAAATAACTCATTAGTCCCTTTATTAGCCCCTGTATTACCTACCCCTGCTCTGTTCGTCGAAAAGACAAATAGGTGCTGTTTTGTACAAGTTTTAAAGTCCATTTAAAAAGCTTCTCTGCTTCTTGTGTTCCACAACCCTAATATCATCTTATCCTTGATCACTGATATAGCTATTTGCTTTATAGTGTTAGATCTATACTCAGCACTCTTTAGTATGCTCTTATACCCAGACTTACAGAATCTATTTGCATTCACTTGGGAAAATCAACAATACACTTGAATAGTTATAGCCCAGGATTTACAGAAGTGCCCTCTTACTCCTTGAAAATACTTAATCATAAACTTAGAGCCATTCAAGTCCAAGAATCCATTTTTATACATGATGTTGATTATCTTCTATTATATTCTTTTAGTCCTACAGAATTAATTCCCTTCGCTTGAGAACAGAATCTTGAGTAGCATACTCAAGATTACCATTAATAAATCAAAATGACTTCTCCCATATATAAACCACAGGAACCCCCAAATGACCCACAGCCTGAAAACCTGGTTTTCTGGAAAATTACACCACTATAAGACTGCTCTAAAAGTTTATTGGAGGGGACCTCATCAGATACTATTAATCAGAGACACTTCAGTAAATTCTAATCAACCCTTGAATTCATATTTACCAGTTAGAGAGAGAAAACAATGAGAGAAAATGTTTGATACACACACACACACACACACACATCAAACTTTGTATATATTCAAAATTTGTCCATACACTAGGCTACAAAACAAATCTTAAGAAATTTCAAGACTGACAGGAAACACAGTGTGTTCTCTAGGTTCAATGAAACTAAAATCAAAACAAACAGAAAACTGGAAAACCTACACATTTTTAACATTAAGAAGCTATTAAATAACTCATGGATCAAAGAAGAAATTATAATTTAAAATAAAACATTTTAAACAGTAACAAAATTCTGCAATGACAAAATTTTAAGATATGGCTAAAACTCATAAGAGCCTGAATATATCATGGAAAGACAGAAATATACCCAAAATGTATCCTGAGAGAAGGCCAAGCTTCCTCTAGGAAAAAAGATGAAGAAATGGCATTTCCACAAGAACCTAAAATTCCAAAGAACTATAGAAACTTCACTTCCTCATGCATAAAATCTATGTAAATTGACATTTTTCTAGAGCTAATAAATATTTAAAAAGGTAAAAAAAAAACCTCTAATTGGATGGAAATTTACAGACACAATTGCATGCATGTACTAGAAAATAAGACTAAAAATGAGTGATTTTGTTATCTATATTAAGAATTTAGAAAAGAACATCAAGCTAAACTTTCTAAAATAGAAGAAAGTAAATAATAAAGATCAGAACAGAAACTAATAAAACAGAAATAAACAATTAAAGGATCAATAAAGCCCCAAATCAATTTGTTGGCAGTCCTAAAATAAATGAAAAATCTCTAGTAATAATCAGAACAAAGAGAAAGCACAGATAGCCAGTATAAGGAATGAAGAAAGACAAGCTAACTACAGGTGCTGCTGATGTTAAAAGGGATGAGAGTATATTATAAATAACTTAATAAATTGAAATTTTAGATAAAACAGACATTTATAGAAAGACACATTGCCAAACTGTTTTAAGAAGAAAAAAGAAACTGCAATATTCCCATTACTCCATAGGCAACCTCCTCCAAAACTTGCTCTGTCAAACATTTAAGAACAGGTAATTTCTATCTCACAAAAGCTCCTCCAGAGACTTAAAAACGATGGAGCACTGCTCTTTTCACTGTGTGAAGCTAGCATAATCTTTATAACAAACCTATAAAGGACAATACTAAAAAAGAAACATTCAGTTCATCCTAATTCAAAAATCTATACACAAAAGTCCTAAGCAAACTTTTCTCAAAATGAATCCAGCAAAATAAAAAATAAAAAAAAGGGTAGTATAGCAAAACTCATTTGATTTACCACAGAAATGCAAGGTTGATTTAACATTAGAAAATAAATTAATATTATCTGCCACATCAGCAGATTAAAGGAGAAAGTTTAGGCCATCATGTTAGTTGATGCAAAAATAAAAAGTGATAGATAATATTCAACATTCACTTTCACCATTTATTAATTATATTTTAAAAAAGAACATCTTTGATAATGAATTATCAGTGTAGTTCTATGATTGCTAACAAATGTATTACTGTTGCAGGATGTTGATAGTGGGGGAATGCTATGAGCTGAATTGTGCCCCCCAAATTATATACTGAAGCCCTAACCCCCAAGGTAATATTATTGGAGATGGGGCCTTTAGGAGGTGATTAGGTTTAAATGAGGGTATGGAGGTGAGATCCTCATGATGGAACTAGTGCCTTTATTTGTCTGTCTGTCTGTCTGTCTCTCTCCCTCCCTCCTTCCTTCCCCCCTTTGTCTCTCCTCCCTCCACCATGTGAAAATACAGCAAGAAGGTGGCCATCTGCAAGCCAGGAAGAGGGCCCTCAACCAGGAGCCAAATCTGCCAGCTTGTTGATCTTGAACTTCTCAGTCTATAGAACTGTGAGAGATAAATGTTTCTTGTTTAAACCACCCAGTCTGTGGCATTTTGTTATAGCAGGCTGATGTGACTAAGACAGGGAGGCTGTGTATGTGGGGAGGAGATGTGTAAGAACTCTTTATACTTTCTACTCAGTTTTTTTGTGAACCTAAAACTACTCTAAAAGATAAAGTCTATTTTAAAAAATATCATTTTAGCAAATTAAAAAGAACTTCCTTACCCTGTTAAAAAGCATTTATGGAAACAAGTCCACAAGAAGAAACCTCACGCTTAATGGCAAAATACTGAGATCTCTCTTTTGAGGTTATGCTTAAGATATGTATGCCTATCCTACTCTTAGCACCTCCAATCAACTTTGTTTGCACTGTTGTTTCTAGGAACGTTGGCAAAGAAAGAAAAAGAAACAAAATTTATCCAGGTTGGAAGAGAAAAAAATAAAACACGTCATTATTCACAGGTGATGTGATTGTGCGTCAAAAAACTTAAAAACAAACTATTTGAATAAATAAGAGTTTTGCAAGGTTGGGAGATTCCAAATCAATATAAAACAATCAATAGTAGTTATTTTCCAGCAAACAGCAGATATGGTACAATAAAAAAAACTATTTAAAAGAGCATAAGTATAAAATTCCAAAACAAAAGATGTATATGACTTATGTAAGGAAAATTATAACATCTTAATATTTTATTAAAACCTATGGAAGACCTAAATAAGTAGAGAGAGAAACAGAGTTTATTAGAAGAGCAGAAGACTCAATAATATAAAAATGGCAAAACTCTCCTAATTGATATATAATTCAATCCAAATCCAATCAAAATTCCAAGTTTTAGTGTCATTGTTTTTGTATTTGTAAAGTAGTACTACTTTAGAAAGCAACGTGAAGACAATATATCTTATGACCCATAAATTCCATTTCTAGGAAGAAACAGAACCCTAGAAAATACATTCTATATAACCTTAAACATGTGAATCCAGGATACATGTCTGAACATGAGAATAGCAATATTGCCCATAGTACTAGAAACTGGTATATTAATTTTCTATTGCTGCTGGAACACATTACCACAAACTTAGTGGTTTAAAACAACACAAATTTAATTTCTTATACGTTTATAGTTTAAAAATATGAAAAGGTATCACTGGGCTAACATCAAGGTGTCAGCAGGGCTGCATTCGTTTCTGAAGTCTCTAGGGAGAATCCGTTTCTTTTCTTTCTCCAGCTCCTAGAGGCCATCCATATTCCTCAGCTTATGGCTTCTGTCCCTAACTTCAAAAAGCAGCAACATTGCGTATCTTTGATAATTTTTCTGTAGTCATATACTTACCCTCTGACCTCAGCCTGGAAAAGTTACGTTTTAAGGAATAATGAGATTAGGCTGGGACCTCTTCTAGAATCACTTTTTTATCTCAAGGTCCTTAACCTTAATCATGTCTGCAAAGTCCCCAAATGCATTTTGGCATGTAAGGTAACATAGTCACAGATCTTGGGACATCTTTGGGGGACTACCATTCTGCTTACCACAACTGGAAATAACACAAAGTTTAGTGGGCTAGCTTATGTTATGTCAACTTAGTTAAACCAGGAACTATGTTTTCCAGAATACCCTTCTCTGAGTAGTTCCAAGTAAACATTGGCAAACAAAGGAAAGAACTCTGTGAGATCTGGAGAAGAAAGCAAAGCAGCTAACATTATTCCCAGAAGGTCACTATGGTAGGTAAACACATGAAAAACGTAGAGGTGCCTAAAGTGTCCCAGCTTGCCCTCACCTCCTCCATTTCCTGCTCCGTTTATCTTCCCTCTTGCTGGCCTTGCTGATCAAAGTTGACCCCAGATGCTTGGTCTCTCCAAATGCGTAGGCCTCTCCACAAGCTCCCTCTTCATGGGCCCACTTTGGTAGTGGGACATGTTTGACTTCTTGGTTTCCCCTGCAAGCTTTGACTTGCCACTTGTGCCTCTGTCTCAGGAGGCACCTGGTTAGTGACACTCTCTTCCCTCTGAACCCTGAATGAACTCTCCTTTCCAGAACTTCACTTTCTCAGCTACTCCCACATTTGTGTAATGTCAATTGCTGTAATAAATTTCTTATGTTTGTAATTTAGTGGTCCTGCTTCCCTAAAGAAAAACTGATGGATGCAGTGAACAAAAGTGAAATTGATTATTAAATTGTGGTATATTCTGCCTGTATAGTATATCTCCTAATGAGAGAGAGAGAAAAAAAAAAAGGAGAGAGAAACAGATTTCAGTGCATGCATGAAATGAGTACCTGCTGCCTCAAGTAAATCAGAAAACTTTAGTTTGGGTCTGGCCCAGAAAAAAGACTTCTTTGCCTCTCTTTTTTATAATGCTAACCTCTTGACAAAGTCCAGCAGGCAATTAATAAGCACTGGCTCCAGAACACACTGCTCTCCCTAAGGAGACAAATTCACCATCTGACAGGGTTTTCCCTACAAACAAAAACACTCCAAGATGAAGAAAGGGAGAAAAACTCTTTAGCAATGGATTTTATGCTAAGAGTTCCCTCAGAACCTAGAGCAGTGTCCCTCTTATGCTTCCCATTTATTAAGTTCTTACTAGTATCTGCCACTGTGCTAAGCATCATTTCACTTAATCTTCGCAAAAACCCAATGGAAAGCTGATCTGGCTTCTCATTTTACATTTGGAGATTAGTGCTCTAAGGGTTTAAGTGGCTTCCTATAGGTCACACAGTGAGTGGAAAATTTAGGCAGGAAACTCAGATCTTGCTGATTCTAAAGTTTGCATCTAACCAGCATGGGATCCAAAGTAAAAATATATATATTAAGTAAAGAGTCGAGTTCCATGAAACTTGGCATTTGCTATTTGGACAATATTTACTATTCTCATTTGTTTCAAGGAAGCCAGCCTCGCACCCTTGGAGATGAATTCATAAAAGATATGAAAGGAAGATCCAGGCCGTGGGGAACAAGGCTCACAGGTAGTGAGAGGCAGTGAATCACAGGAGTTTGGGCCTCACACTCCAGAGCCAGGTCAATCTGAGTCTGCATCTCAGCTCTGCAGAAAGAAAGACAGAAAGAATAGAAGGGAAGAGCTCTTTGGTAGCTGTGGTGTTCTATTATTACATATGCAAAATGATCAGATAAATTGATATCAACAATCTGAAATTCCATAATTTTTCTTTTTAATTTTCTCGCTACTTATTGCAGGTGAGACAAAATGTTGCTTTGCTGAAATAATGGAATTACTTTTATTTTCCAATTTCTATTCCATGTATTCCTATAACAAACATTATTTCTATCATCTAGGTCAAACTGTCTTCTTCAAGAAGTCCAGATTCATATGAGCACACAACATTAAGCTGCAGCTTAGGTCACACTGAAATGCTCAGGCCATGGCAAAACAACTGTATGATCAGTGTCAGAGCCAGGTCTTGGATGGCATGGCACACATCAAGGAAGAGAAGGAAACGTTTGGCACAGAGCTAGACTAAAGCAGAAACCTACATCATGTAATTAAGTCACTGAGTAAATACCAGGCTAAGTACTTTGGGATGACCACATTAAGGTAAGGCTAGTGCAAGAAGTTGTATGTTATAGTTTCATGCTAAATCCAAAATCAGAGTGTCTCTTCAAGTAGCAACAGAGCAGTTAGCAAACAGGGATCCAAGTATAGGCAAAATGTGAATGAATATTCACTCAGGCAGACTTGATGTTGCAGAAGACTGTTAGCACCTCACTGAAGTATATCATAGCAAAGGCTAATCAAAATCATATCCATCCCATACTCAAGGCCTAAAATTTCACTGCCTATGATATTAATATTTCTTGTGCAAAATTACATCCAACCACATTGTTCAATAGGGTCTAATAGGGGTTTTGCAGTGAGATCAAATGGCAATATCAAGGGATTCCACAATAAAATATCACCATTGTAGAAATGTCCCAAATTTAAATACAAAATCCCATTCATTGCAAAATGTTCTATGATAAACTGAATCTAAAAATTAAATCCTTTTGCAAACTAAAGCCCAAATATAAAATCCCAAAGTCCAAACTCAAAATATCTTGTCTTTGTGAATTAACATTCAGTAATTATCTCCCACCCTCACCTTTTAATTCTGCTCAATCTCAGCTGTTACAGATAGGGTTCTTTTACCAGCTGAAGCCCTGGCTCTTTCACTGGAATCAGTATAGTCCTTTAGGAATTAAGTTGTTGAATTATTCAATAAATTTCTCTTGACCCTTAAAGAATTCAAAGTATAGTAAGACACAAGACTTTCACAGTTCTGTTCTGATACCCTCCAAACTTAGAAAATAAGCCAATTCCAAGACCATAGAACTGTTATTAGAAGTAGGTAGGAATGTAGTTGGGGAATCCGTTTACATTGTTTTGTTTTGTTTTTTCAATCCAAGAGCTGTGAACATAAACTCAAGTGGAAGACCTAGCCCATAAAGATTTGCATTATGCTAATCTTGTTTACCTTATCTTAGAAGGGGTAGAAATCCATCAGCTCACGCAAGTGGTGACATTGGAAACATTACTGTATTTTCTCAACATATAGAAAATTTCTAATGGTGATAAACCACACTCACTAATTCTCATTTGAAATCTTTCTTTTCAACCAGCATATTCCCCTTCCAGTACTGAATTAAATGAGGACTCCCCCTGGAAGTATTGTTTCCACTCTCTTGTGAGCAGGCATTTTCAGTTCTGTATCACAGTAGCTAATTCTCCTGCCTGTTGTAAATTCTTCAGGATATTTCACCTGCCTCCTAAGGAATGTGTCTGCTTCATGTAGCTATCCTTATAACATGCTATGACACATTACTGTTCTGTGCATGGCTCACTCATGTACTGAGTACTTGTATCCTCCAAGCAAAAGTTGTATTTTTTCATAGCCTAGAACACTGACTCCAGTGAGAGGCAAGATACTTTATTGTGTTCAATAATGCACAAGGGCATGAAAAAGATTGGGAATCACTAAAACCAATCCAGAGCCAAATTGAGAACACCTGTGAGGTATTTCTTCAGCCTGCAAACAATATGAACACAAGATTATTTTCTTTTTTAATCCTCAATGCCATAAACTGTTAAATGCAGTTTGGAACAGTCAGTCTCACTGTATGTGACCAGGCCTGTCACTATCAACTTATATCTAGAATTTCCTCCAATCTCTGTAGCCCTCACAGGACTCAGGTGCTTTTGCAAGTTAAAAGCAGCAAACACTGTTCTGCATTTCATATAAGTGGAATATATTTTCCCTGTAACAAATCATTGCCCCTGTTATTTCAGACTCAAAGGATTGTTGATAGAGGAACCATATAATTTATCGAATATTTTTGGTGATAAAAGGAAGCACAGAAAGCATTATCTGAGACTTCCCGGAGCAAATTGGGACATATAGTCACCCTAGTCACTGAGCAGCAAACCAACAACAAGGCAATAGGTTAGTAAGGTAAAATGAGATCCCGAGAATGTGCACTTACCGGGAGCCAGGACTGCTTCCCTGAGAATGAATCGGGGCTCCACCAACATGGCCCAGGGAGGAAAGAGCCTCACCTTAGAAGACAAGGTGTTTACCAATGGTTAATTCTCCATATTTATCTTCTACTTTTCAACAATTTTTGACATGTTGGATTCTTTTCTCTCCGTTGAAAATCTTCGCTTACTACTGGGCAATCACACTTATCAGATTCTCCTGCTACTTCACCACTTTCACCTCCACAGTTGCCTTTGTTGGCTCTTCCTCCCCTGAAAGACTTTTAAATGTTGAACTGCCCCAAAGCACTCCACTTGACCCTTTTCTTGGTACCATCTCCCCTGAGGTGACTTTTCTTTCCATCAGTTGGATTCAAATAATGTCTATGCTGATGATCCTCCAAGTTGTGTCTCCAGACTAGTCAATTAACCTTTGCTATAGATTCATAAACTAACAACTAACTTGTCATCACTACGGCATGCTAATAAAGATCAGGTAGAGAATAATTTCTACCCTGGGGAATACACTTGTCCTCACACCTTCAATATCTCAGTAAATGGCACACCATTCACATGTTTTCTCAAATCTTGAATTGATCCTTGAGTACCTTTTCTTTTATTTCTCACACTCAACAACCATTCCATCAGTAATTCTATCTCTATCTCAAATACACATCCTCTATTGGGTCATTTCTCACCATTTTCATTGCTATATCTCTAGTCCCAACCATCATCATTTCTCACATGGAATATTGTTTTAACTTCTTACCAGACCATTCTTTTACCCACTCTTAATCCCCAGTGATCCCATTCTCCACAGTGTTTTCTGAACTTATATCACTATTTCTTCCTTTTCTTAAAACTCACCATTGCAACCAGAATAAAACTTCACCATGACTTCTAAAATCCTATACAATCTGCTGCTTGCCTACCTCTCTGATCTAATCTCCCTCCATATTCACTACATTCAAGCCATGCTGTCCTTATTTCTGTCCTTTTGATAGACAAGAGTTGTTCCCATCCCCAAGGGCTTTAATATTGCTGTTCCTTCTGTTAGGGATGCTATTTTCCAGGATTTTTGCACAACTGATGGCACATTACTCAAGTTCCAACTGAATTTTCTCAGAGACTTTCCTTCTCCATGCTAAAGTGACCACCTCCCAGTATCTGTCCTATTTTACATAAATGTGGGGAGGGGGTGTATATAACTTTTCAATGCCTAAAAATCTAGGCCAATGTAACTTCCTGAATGCAGACTCTGAATTATTCACTGCTTAAAACAGTACCTGGCACCTAGTAAGTACTCATTAAATATTTCAGAACTGACAGATCTGGGAAATCTGTCATTCTGAAAAGTATAACTAAAATTCATTGAAACAACACCTATATCTCAAAGCTGCATGACCAGATTTTTATTTTCACAACCAATTTCAATTGTGACCTTTTTGTTCATTCCCCAATTCATGTTTCATCTTCTTGCACAAGACTGATACACTTGCTTTATTTCAACAGTCCCAAAATAGGTATCATAATGAACTCACAATATCTATAAGTCAGCAAATTTATAATATACTTGTTTTGTATGTACCATGATACTTAAAAATGTTTATGCAATTTTTGGTCCCTTTTTCTCCTTTGACAGCTGAACATAGCTATAGGTCTTACAGCTGTCTATTATATAAATATGGTTTCTTTGTCTTGTTTTAATGACCATCACACCCGCTTGCATCCATACTTCTCATAACTTCCAATATCTGAGAGTTAGAGAAAACTGGAAAAATAATTCATTTCTTGATGTGAAGCTACACTTGTTCATTCCCTGCCTATGACAAAAAAATGCATGAATCTCAGGAATGCCAACACTACACACACACTCCTCTGAGCTCTCACCAAGTGGGCTTTTTTTACTCACAGCTTTACAAATATATGCAGGCACCTTGGAAAGTTAATACCATATTACCATTTTAAAATTATATTTTTTAAAGGTCTGTTTCACATTTTTAGGGGGTGGAAAAAAGACTGGCTTTTCTATTTACAAAAATAGTACATAAAAACAAATTTGCTTCCTAAGTCTTGTCCACTAGTTAAGTAGAATTCGTGTTATGAAAAGCTACTTTTCTGTAGTTCTTGTTCTCTTTTTAGTTTCCTTTTGCAAATGTCTACTTCCTAGGAGGCATATTAAAGGAATTAAGTTAAATTTTATGAAAACCACTCTTTCCGAGTAAACTATAGTGGACTAGAGGTTAGCCAAGATCAGAATTTAAGCAGACTAAAGTCTCTGTGGCAGGCTACAACTGCACAGAGGGTGCAAAAATGTGAAATTAGGCTTTCCAAGAGACATTAGCACTCCCATGTTCATTGCAGCAGTATTTAAAATGGCCAAGATGCAAAAATAATCTTAATGTCCATTGACAAATAAATGGATAAAAAAAAATGTGGCATACACATACAATAGAACATTATTCAGCCTTTAAAAAGATGGAAATCCTGCAATATGCAACAACACAGAACTGGGCACAGTGGCACACACCTGTAGTTTCAGCTATTTGGGAAGCTGGGAAAGGAAGATGACGTGAAGCCAGGAGTTACACACTACAGTGTGCTAATGATGGCACCTGTGACATGGTAAACCTGGAGGACGTTATGCTAAGTGAAATAAGCCAGTCACAGAAGGACAAAGACTGTGTGATTCCACTTATATGAGGTATCTAAAATAATCAAATTCTTAGAGCCAGAAAGTAGAGTGATGATTGCCAGGGGCTGGGTAGAGGGGGAAATGAGTTGCTAATCAATGGGTGTATAATTAGTTATGTGAAATGAATAAGTCTTACAGATCTGCTGTACAACATGGTGCCTATAGTTAACAATATTATATACTTAAACATTTGTGAAAAGGGTACATCTCAGGTTAAGTATTCTTACCACAATATTTTTTTTTAAAGTTTAGCCTATGTATCAGCACTATGAGAAGACTTGTATTCTTTTCATTTAAGGGCACTCTCTAATTTGGCAGGAGTATGGCCAATTTACATTTTTCCAGTTATGTAAAGAGTTATGTGTGGAAACTTGGCTTAATTAGCTCTGTTTCTTTTCAGTGATATTTCAGCTTCTCTGTGGTTGGTACTCTGAACAATAGCTGCTTGGCTGTTCTGCCCCTAAATCTAGCTCAGGTTTTACCATCTTGCCCAGTCTTTGCTTTGTCCACCACATACTGTACCAGCTGTGCTGGCACCACTGGGCTGGCTATATGCAGGCAATTGACCCCAATGCTGATTTTTCTACTGTGCTAAGCCCAATCACAGAACCTATGTTATGCCTATTTGATATATCAAGTGGAGTTGAGAACAGCTATACCAATACTCAGGAACATCACAGGAGACAAGAGCCTGGAGAATTCAAGTAAGGGAATCACAGCCTCAAAGGAAAGATAACCATAGGGCATTAGACAAGAGAAACAGAGAGACACAGAGCGAAGAGAAAGAGAGAAGGAAGGACATTGTTTAGCAGTGCACTGAATCAGGCAAAATTTTTAACAAAGTGTTATTCCTGAGATATTAGTGACCTCGATAATAGAAAAACAGAATTAATTCTAAACTGATTCAATTGTTTAAAAGTAATGCTAATCAAGTCATATTCTTAAAGCACATACTATTTATGTCTAATTACTTTGTAGGAAAGTATTACATATTGTTAAATGTCAGAGAAACCTGAATGAGTTCTAGTTGGTTAAAACAATAAATCCAAGCTGTCTGTGCCGAGTCCTCATGGCTTCAGTGTTTGCTTCTCTGAATTAGCTCATAAAGTATGACTGCACCTTAGAGAAAATCTGATTTCACTGAAAACCACAGGAAGAGTACCAATTCAGAGATGAATTTCTTCAGACTAATCCAGTTGCTAAAAGCAAAATGTAAAAAATTTTAAACATAAAAGGGGAATTGTTGGACAAAAAAGAAAAAAGAACTGGTTTTAGCTTTAGTTCAAGTTTGCAAATAGAACTTATTTGCCATTTTGGGTATTTGGTTTCTACAAATGGCAAATCCTTTTATTTCTATTTGCTCCCACAGAGATATATATAATAAAGGATTATGATAATCCATTTTAATGGCATGCTACAGTAATAGGAATCTTTTTACCCCAGCAACAAATATTTCCCAACTGAAAAAAAATCAGAATCACATATAGCTGAGGGGAGGAAGACAGCAAGTAAAAAGAGGGAAAAAACTCTTTGCAAATACTTCTCACCTATATTTTTCATTATCTCAGTCAAAAGGAAGCCTGCCTTTCCTATTCTCTCTTACTAAGCAATGCTCATTTCTTCCTGGTCATTCCCACCTTCCAATGGCCACTGTTTCACTAGTTGAGAAAATAAAATTTTATGCTTAAATAATAGATGACGTTTTCCCATAAGTGTGCAGCCTCCTTATTCTCAGACTATAAGAAAATAAACACAGTATATTATACTTCAATCTGTAGTAAATGCCTTTAAAATTTCTGTGCCTTAATTATCCTTGTTAAGTCCTGGTAGGCTTTGTGTGCATGTATAGTTACATGTGTATATATGTGTATTTGTACACTTTAATTTTATTTGTTAAAGCATAAATTGACATATAATAATTGAAAAAATGTATTGCAAGAAAATATTTCTTGGATATGATTGAAAATAATGGTGCATAATGAATATGTACATTTAATATAGCAAATGTAAGTATTATGATACTACTAATGCATTGGGTGTCTTACTAATACGTATAACCAAGCAAGCAAAATTTATGTAATGTGGACCACAGAATCCATTCTGAACCAATCTTCTGAATAAAAATGTATTTATAAAATTAGAATAAGCAGTTCATTTCTCCATCAGTCAGGAAGGATGTGGTGAGGTTGGCATATGCATCAAGGGCAGTAACTACCATGGCTTCCAGCACTTTGATGAAACCTCAGATGTGTGGCCTTCTGGCCAGGTGTCTGCAGTTTCATATTGTCGGAGCATTCATTGTATCCACGGGGTTGCAGTTTTGTATAAGTTTGCTATGGCTGAACCAAGAAAGAAGGCATATGCAGATGTCTACAGAAATTATGGTTCTGTGAAAGATTTTGAGGAGAAGAAGAAGGATGGTATCTTTCAGAGTGCAAAGTGATTTGGGAATATAAAGAATTTCTTTGGATTGACTTACATAGAAGTTTATCACTGACCTGTGTTCCTAAGTTATGAATATGTGGGCTGAGGAATAGTTTCTTTTGGTAAATAAACAATTAACAAATACTGTGAAAAAAATTAGAAGAAATGCTTCCCTTCTCTGTGATCTTAATGGCATTAGGAACCTCTAAAATTTAGAACTGAAAAGAGTGGACACTGCTTTTCTACTTACTCTGGAGAAGAAAGTAAGCACCAGAAGCATGGGTGGAATTCAGAGCAGCATCTCAAACAGCATAGCCACAATCTGGGTGAAAACCTTGGCCCCCAAAACACCCATCAGCACCCCTTATCCTCAGGCAGGGCTCATCAGTGCTTGCTTAGGTGCCTTCCAGCATTCTTCCCTTCCTGATTTCACTAAGAATCCATCTATCTTCATCATAGCCCAGGTATGGTACCTCAGGTAAAGCTGACCAACCCCAGTGCCAAAGGTAGCCTTAATTTATTTAAAAACAATCCCATTGATCCCACTTGCCAGAGACTGGTCCAGTGTGGTTATGTGTGGTAGGCCATGGCCAAGCCTGCTGCACTAAATCTTGTTTAGGCCTGATAAATGTATTAATAGTAAGAAATACAGCATGGAAGAACACACTTGAATTCCCTTAGGTGGTAATCAGTGTAAACTCATAGTGCGTACTACATCCTGACCAAAATAGTATAAAAGGCAGCAAATGCAAGCGTCTTGGCAGATGCCTTACTCTGCACAAGCTTCACCAAACTTTGGGAGTGCAGACTCCAAGAAGAGCAAAGGGAGATCCTGAGGCCTTCTACTATTGAAGAATTCTTTATGTATATCTTCTTCATTGCCTGTTTGCAAGTTCAATAGTAAACCAAACGAAAAGTGAACCAAGTCCTATGTATTGTCACCATTTTTCAAACATGAAATAGAAATTTTTTCTGGCCAGTTCTGGGAAGAGTCAATAGGATTAGTAAATACAGATCAAGAAAAAACTAAGATAAGGATGAGACCAAAAGGCTACTTGTGGATCCTGGACATCCTAACCACAAGAATAAGGGTCACTTTATTCCACTGTTTGAAATATGAGGGAAAACATCTGGGAAAGCACAGGTTATTTAAGAAGTGAGTTGTTAAGACAGAAGATTTGCCAGCTCTGCCAAATCCCTCCCTCAAACTATCACCCATCAGCTCAAAGCCACTAAGGTGTGGGCATCTCTAAGGAGATTCAGGAGCATTGGGGTATGGAACACTCACACCTAGGCAGACATGTTTTGTAGGCATGGGATGGGGGTCTGGATACAGGGCTGACTTTGGATACAACCTGAGTCTTTCCCATAGAATTCTTTAGCTGTGATGGGATTAGTAGAAGTGCCCATGGGCCTGGGAGTCCAGGCCTTCTAGCCACAGGTTTACTACTCTTTCCACTTTCTGGCATCTCTTCTTGGAGGGCTCTGGTTATGGGTTCCCAGCAACAGTAGCCATGTCCTTCCCAGGTTCATCCTTGAGCCATAGTTCCAGGTAACATCCCACTCCAGTTGGACCAAACTGGTAACACAAAACTAATGTGGATTAGGTAATTGATTGCTTAGCAATGCTATAATGAAAGATACCCTGAATTGGTATGGAGGGGACAGGATGGCTTGGTGAGTGCCACCCCATTATTCGTTACAGCTGATAGGCCCTATTCCAAACTTGTTGGCTACTCTACTGAAAGATGAGTAAAGCAACAGGTACATAAGTGAGTCCCAGGCCCTCTCCCAGTAAGGAAAAAAAAAAAATCTGACTAAGGGACACAAGAAGGGAAGGGATGCAGGCTAGCAGCTCCAGAGTAGAGAGGGATGGTTCTTGTTAACTCTTTTTACATAAAAGGAAGTCTCAGGTTTGTGGAGAGGCCCTAAGGGCCTAAAATAATGATTATGGTCCTATTGGTGCTTTGTGAGGCACCTGGTACTGCAAACTTTGGGTAAATTCCATAACTGATGGTGGGGGAAGGAGGAATAGGATTATAGAAACACAGAAATGTCTGGTGTGACCCAGATCCTGCCTGAGTGTGTATGTAGTATCTGAGGAACCTTGGTACACAGTATCATGCTACACCTGCAAGCCAGATGGCCCCTGTCCCACTGCCTGTGTCATGAAGCCCAGACTCTAGGCACCATACCACTCCAACCACTCTATTTCTCCTTCTGCCTGGAAACTGCTCAGCATTCATGGGATCCTAATCAGTAGGCTCCACTTTCTAGCTGCAGAGACATTAGGGATGAGTGTTAAAGAGAGAAGGTGTGTGGCAGGCTAAAAGGTATGCTTCAAAAATCACCAGGATATCCAGGCTGAAAGGACATTTTCAGAACTGGTTAAAGAAGCAACTGAAAACTTGGGACCCAAGACACATGGTACTTAGTTCCGACCAGGTTTGACAAAGAATAGTGTACCTCACTGTGTTAAACTGGTGGTGAAAATATTAAAGAAAATATTACTCTCCAGCTTTAGAGGGGAAAATCCCATGATGAAAGTATATTTCTTATAAATATGGAAATAAATGGGAAACAGAGGTTATCACTCTCAGTAGAAATGCCCTTATAAGGTCTACATAATTTAAACTTAAAGCACGTGTTCTTAATAGAAGCCAGTAAAATGAAGAGGTACCAAAATGAAGGGTTGCACATGGACCAAAATCCACTAAATACCACTCTTTAAATTCAAAGAGCAAAGTCCTCATTGTCATTTATACCAGTCCTTAAAACTAGATCAAACTTTTGGTCTGGCTGTCCCCCACCTTATACCAAGGAAACATTGAGTATACAGATTAGATTGTTACTGGATTTTTTGTGAATGTTCTCCCTTTGTTAATTGGTTGGATATTTACTAAGATTACATATCTGTTGACTATTTTGTGTTGTGCAGACACTATTCTCACTTATTCAACATTTTAAGTGTTTTCCAAAATAACAATTCATTGTATAGTATAGCCACTTTCTTTTATCAAATCAGATAAAAGATAGAGTCTAGGTAATAGTTTATAATAAAGATAGAAAAGGAAAAAAAATTAGAATTGAATAAATCCAAGAAATTAACTTGAAAACTGATATGAAAATACCATGCAAACCATGAGGAAGTCTATCTACTTTGTCAGTATCACATGAATGATATGTAACCTCTATGAATGAGTAAAATAAAAGGATAAAATAATTTCACATTGATCTTTAACCTACCAACAAATTCATAAGTACTTAAGAAACTTACTCTATCTTTGTATAAACATGAATTATGGCTATACTTGGGTTCCACAAGAACCCAATTTTAAAGAGCATCAGAAAAATTGTATTAACTATTTTATATTAATGAATAAGGATGAAACAAAAAGTAAATGGGAAATAATTTTATTTTTATGTCATCAAATCCATCTAAACAAATGCAAATTCCTTATGAAATGACCAAGAAAAGCTCAAACTCTAACGTAAAATTCTTAAGGTTTTAAAAACAAATGATTTATTCTGTGAAGAGAAACATTAAATTTTCTATTCCTCATTACTTTATCCAGTGAAGCAATTCTAGTTTTTTGTGCATTGTACCATTAACAATGTGCATAGTGTTCCGAAATGAACTGACAATTTCTACAGAGAAACAGCTGTCAATCCACTAGTTGATGAGCAGGCAGATATAAAGGCTTTCCATATTTAGTGTTTCCAAGGAAACCTTTCTCTCCGCATACGCTCATTCAACATGTGAGCTTTGAAGGGATTGTATTTTCTCCGTGTGCATGTGCAAGGAAAGTAAAATAGAGGTGTAAATTAAAACTCCAGAATAAAATATTTGTTCCATGACAATAAAGAGTGTTGAGAGAATCAGCTAACCATATTGATTTGATTGAACGCAAGCAAGATGATATTTGAAAAAAGAGAAAACTAGAAGAAATAAATATGCCCTAGGGAACCTGGTTAGTGAAATATTTCAAGAGGGAATGCCACTGTAAACAACACTAGAATGTCAATACAAAGAGAGGTGAGACAAGAAAACAAATAACAGCAACAAATGAAGAATTGAAACTAAAGAAAAACAGAGGCAATGAACTATGAAAAAAAGCAAATCTGCACACATGATCTTATCAATATTTATTTATAGCAATGCTATATGAAGAAAAGTGACTGATGTGATCAATTCCAAAAACCAATGACTCAAGAAGCTGTAAAAGTTTTAAATTAGTCAGAATAGTTGATTGCAATATCCTACCTTAAAAGTATTTGATGTCTAACTTCTCTTGTGTACTCAATAAGAATCTAATACTACTCATTTACAAAAATTGTGACAGCTTCTGAAATACTAAGATATGCATAAATATGGGACTACTTCTAATTATAATAATTGTATTGAGGGTTTTATTGTGCTTTCATTTGTTTAATGTTAATATTTAATATTAACATTTCTAATGCTTAATTAATGTTTCAATGAAATACATAAGTATACATATACACACTTCATTGAACATCTGAGAATACACATGCACACACACCACTTGAAAATGTTGCTGCTCTGCTAACACTTCTACCATCCAAGGGAACCCTAAAGAATGAAATAATTAGCCTTTGCACCTTCTATATTATCACTGAAACACGCTAGTGCCTAATACATCACTTACTTTATCTTCTTTCACATGCTTTTGAAGGACACTCCAATTTAGGTATATAAATTATGGTTAGGATGTTTCTTTTCAGTCAGAGCTATATCTTCACCATAAAGTAGCTCTATTAATGAAGTCCAGGGCAATCCTTCAAATGGAATTTGTACAGACTCTATTTTGGGGGAAAACCAACCTTCTCACAGCCTTTCAGATGTGTGGCACGGCCATTGGAATGTTAAAGTTGTTTCTCCTTACCTTGATAAAGTATGGAATTCACACACTGATAGAATAATTGTTATTGTGTCAAAGCCCAATAAGTTATCCTTTCCAAGGTAAAGATCTAAGAATTTTATTTGCATGTTCTGGACCTATGATCTTCAATAATATTTAAATTTAAAATAAAGCTGTCCTCCAGGGAATAGAAATATGTGCACGACTTCATTATGACTTGACTTATCTCTAACATGACCTCATCTCTGTAATCCAAAGATAGCTGTGAAATGAAGAGCTAGTACACTATCGTTTTGACAAACCTTCATTCCCCCTAAAATAAAAGATATCATTCAGCTAAAAAGTGGTAGTATTGGGATTCAAACAAATTAAGGGAAATTGATAGTCATCTTGCACTACTATGAGAAGCATATATCATTTTGGCAATTTAATATTACATTTTTCCCATAAAAATGATTTAGAAGTTCTTTATCAATAATGACAATGAATATCTGAACTTTCCACTTTCATAAATGTTCAGTTCAGTGTTACAAATTGGAAAGCCAGTAATGAAAGTTCTGAGATTCAGATTTAGAACTTCAGTCCAGTGAGGCAATACCCAGCATCTAGACCCAAATCCCTTGTACATGTGCTTAAATATTAGAGTTTAACTCCTCTGGATTTCAATGTCCTTACATGTAAAATAAAAGGATTGAATTAAGTGACCTCTAAGCTCTGTTTTTAAGTCTATGATTAGACAGAATAATAATAAAAGAAATTGATGAAATATGAAATTATGTTTTGTAAATGGAGCCTCCTGATTTACAAAACATGCATTTGTCTATAGAACTAAGTAGTTTTGCAATATCACAAGTAAACCATTTTGTGCATATTTCTTTATCCACAGCATATGTTACCCAAACTTATAGCCCACTAGGAGGATTCATATTAAAATAAAAAAGGAATATAAACACCTCTTGCAAATTCTCATGAGGTAGGACAATATGTAATTGTATTCTGTTTTATAATTTTTTGCTACATAATCTATTTTATAACAGATTTATTCAGATATAATTCATATTCTATGATATTCCCATTTTTAATGTGTAAAATTCAATGATTATTATGATATTCTGTGCTTTCAGCCCTATACCCACTTAAAGCCTGTGTCAATCTGCCTAAAAGAACATGTGGCTTCTTAGGTCAGACACTGTGGAGTGGCTATTCCTACTTCGATTTCGTTCTTTAAAATTCTCCAGATGTATTCAGAATCATGTCAAAGTTCTGCATGTTGTAATTCACTGAAAAATGAAAAATTTAGGCCAAGAGTTAGTCCTTTGACACAAGCTGAACAGTCTTCCTTTGTATTTCGTTTTTTCATACCTTTTCCATAAGCTTTTGTGATGACTGAAAATGACAAAGAGGGAGTAAAAGCAAATGTCAGCCAAAAGAGAGTTGAGTGGAGTAAGTTAAATGTTCTTTTCTAAAAGGCCCTTAAAGTGTGGCAATTATAAGGAGTGAGAGATGAGTTATGAGTCAGGATTTGTGCTCTGAATCTGATAGCACTTTGAACATATTTATACAATGAAGAAAAAGGAAGTTCAGCAAAGACTATAAAATACCTGATAGTTTTGCTGTTTCCCTCTGTATCTTTTAGTCCTCTGGGTTTTTTCAAATTATTGTACCTAAATAAACCAAAGAAGTAAAGGACATTTCTCCCATTCTATAGGTTGTCTGTTTGCTCTCGTGATAGTTTCCTTGGCTGTGCAGAAGCTTTTTGATTTGATCAGATCCCATTTATTTATTTTTGTTGTTGCTGTGATTGCTTTTGGGGTCTTCTTCATAAATTCTTTGCCCAGGCCAATGTCTCTAAGAGTTTTTCCAACATTTTCTTCTAGATTTCTTATAGTTTCATGCCTTAGGTTTAAGTCTGTTATTCACTGTGAGTTGATTTTTTATGAGAGGTAAAAGGTGCGAATCTGGTTTCAGTCTTCTACATGTGGCTATCCAATAAAGAGCTGATAACCAGAATCTATATAGAACTCAGGAAAATCAGCAAGAAAAAATCAAA
>VBSM01002121.1:23594732-23608997 GCA_008086735.1 Cheirogaleus medius
GATTAATAAAATGTGGTATATGTATACCATGGAGTTCTACTCAGTCACAAAAAAACATGGTGATCTATCACCTCTTGTATTATCCTGGAGAGAGCTGGAACCCATTCTACTACTTCACAAGAATGGAAAAATAAGCACCAAATGTACTCACCATCAAATTGGTATTAACTGATCAACACTTATGTGCACATATAGCAGTAACATTCATCAGGTGCCGGGCAGGCGGAAATGGGGATGAGGGGATGAGTATATTCACACCTAATGGGTGTGATGTGCACTGTCTGGGGGATAGTCATGCTTGAAGCTCTGACTCATGTGGGGCAAAGGCAATATATGTAACCTAAACATTTGTACCCCTGTAATATGCTGAAATAAAAAAACCCAAAGGACATGTGTTTGTGTATGCATGTATATATATATTGTGTATGTATCAACCCATCACAGACTGCTTTGTATCTGTATGTTTTGCTATTAACTATATTACTAAATCTTTCAGTAAAATAGATTCTCTACATATTATTAGATATATGATTTCATCCTGGAGTCTCTATAATTCCTTAGCACATTACAATAGATTCAATATGGTATGAGAACCCCAATTAGACATTGTGTTGCACATCCAACTCCGGTATTTTGAGTCCATGTTCATAAATTATCTTGCTTATTTTAATTTAGAGGCTTTGTAGTTAATGAATGTTCAACCACTGTAAATGCTCTCTGGCTGAGCATACTATGCTCTTCTCTTTTAACCACTATTCCTGGGACTAGTAGAAATATACACATGAGTAATTGAGCCCATAATTACCAAAATGCACACACAGTTGGACATTCAAAAGAAGTCTAAAAGCTTTTTATCCTTTTCTGCAGTTGCTTTTTCAACCCTTAATTTATCCCCTAACATGTGAGCTTAAAAAAAATACTTAAAAAAATAGATTGGCTAATTCAGGGTTAATGACTTTCCCATTAAGATAGAGAACCAGACAGTAGGAGAGGATTTGTTTAATTCTTCTATTTAATCTTTATTCAGCCTCAGTTAATGTGAGTTTACCCAATAAAAGTTTTCCCAAATATTTCCCTATGTCTTTCCACTCCCTGTCTACATTAGGTGGTACTTTGAGCTCTCAGAACACTTTGTACTCTCTCAGAGCATTTATTACATATTTATAAGGTAATCACTAATCTACTCCTTACAAAGTTAGCTTATTTAGTTCAGGGACCATGTTGTTCATTGTTGAAACCCTCGTGTCTTGCCCTGTGTTTAATACATGTTTGGTAAACGGTAATTAAGGACTTCATACACTCAAAAGCATGAGTTCCCCTGTCCTTTATTCCATTTTTGTACTCATTTATCTTCTATTACTTGTTTTAAATGGGTATGGACAAGAGCCCTATTTCAAACTACCATTTTTTAATTCCAGCTAGGGTTTTCATTTGGCCTTTTTGGGTGAATTAGATTGGATTTCCATTCACCTTCCAGTTTAAGAATTTTTTCTATATACAAAATTCATTTTTGATTCAGAGCAATCTCTCTACCTATAATGCAATGACCCATTCAAATTTTAATTCCAGAAGGGAGACCCCATTACATGCAGGATTAAGATAATCCCCAGTGGATGATTTCAGGGGCCCCAGGAAAGACCCCTATGTAAATTCCTTTCCTGTGAGTCTGACATTGTCCAGTCCAGTTCTTGGTCTTATAAATAAAACTTGAGCTGCCTAACCCATTATCAGCTATTAGCAATGGCATCTTAGTGTGAATTTATTTTACTCTTCTTTTCCCAACATCTAGCTGAGATCAATGGCCCTAAAAAGTAAGGTTTTTATTAGACTAGAAGTAAAAGATAAAAGGTCCACTCAGGAGCCTGTGACACTTACTTCCTGGGAGGGAAGACAGGGGTGGTACCTCATTAGCTGTCTGTGCAAAGCCAGAGAGCAGCAGAGGACACTGGGCCTGAGAGGTAAAAAATGGAAATACCTATTCACCACATTAAGGCATTAAGGGAAGAAAGGGGCAAAAGACAAATTTCCTCAACTTTAAAATGTTATGTGTGGTCTGTTGTAATATATTTTTTTAAATGACAATGACAGAGGAGAGAGGAATAAGTGGTAATTTTACCCTTCCAGCTCTAACCCTACTCTACTTTCAAATTTTACAAGTAGTCCTGCAATCCAATATTTTGGCAACATGTCTTCACACAAAGTAGATGTGCAATCACTTAGAGAATTTATGCAATTACTTCCATTTGTCTTGGTTTTGTGCATGCAAAGTGAAAGACAATTTTGCATTGCAGAAATAATCCTTCATATAGAATAGCTGCATACATATGCCTCAGACTTAAAGTTCACCTCTTACACAACCAGAGCCTCCCCCAAAATAAATGGTGACAGTATATCATTTCAGCTGGAGTCACTTATACAAATATCTACCACTGGCATTCTGATGCTTAAGCTATTATTTCATTTTAAACTGACAATAAAAATCCTGCTGGAGAGTTTACGATATGTAATCAAATCAATGTCACCAAAAGGATGAGGAACATATTTGTAATTCAGAACCTAGAAAAGGCATGAACTTGTTTCTGGGTTACAAACAGAAGGCTCTCAAGCAGTGGTTCCCAACCTTTTGGCACCAGGGACCAGTTTCATGGAAGACAATTTTTCCATGGACAGAGTGGAGGTGGAGGTGGTGGGAGAGGGTGTGGGCAGCAGAGCTTTGTGGCCTGGTCTGCAGCCCAGGGGTTGGGTACTGCAGCTGTGAAAGAAATACTGTTGACACTAAAGATACAAAGAAACACTAGCAATAACTAACACTACACAATTCTTTACTTTTAGACTATACTAAAAACAGAAACATTTCACAACTTGGTTACTTACATGGGTCTCAAAACTACCTCGAAATGTACTTGAGGCAGGTGTATTTATCTTAATTGCACACAGCCAAGACCAACGTTACATCAGAAGTTATTAGGTGTGGCAGGACTGATACCAGTTTTCCTACACCTTAGTCCATCATTTTCATCATACCTGGTTACACCAGAATGCCTTAACCCTTTTGTTATCTTGGAATGTACCAACACCCTAGAACAGAAGTCCACAAAACTTCAGATTTCACAGACCAGTAAAAAATAAAAAAATAAAGTCAAAAAATTGGAGAGACTAACATCTTTCCAATTCTAAAGCTTTATTTGTCTAACAAGCACCTCTTATCATCATAAAAGAGAAATATTAATTTTCAACAAGTTGGAAGCACAGTAACCCCAAATAAAAAGCTTTCCTTTCAGCTGAATAAATTTAGCTTTATGGAAAAGTCACTCTCTTGCCTTTACTTTCTAATTTTAACATATACAGTACAAAAGAAAACTCTTTCATGGCCAAGTGTCATGAAAATCCTTCTTAAGATAACATAAGCTCCTTGGCAGAGCCTCAATCATGGCTAAAAAGGAGTTAATTCGTTGTAATTCAATACACATCTATTGACTACCTATTACATGCAAGGCATTGATCCACATTCCAAGTAATAATAAGCATCAGAACAGCCCAATTCCTGCTTTCCAATAGTCTATCATCTAATAATGAAGATAAGAAACAGCCAATATAAGGAAATATTAAGAGAAGTACCATAAGAGAGGTATAAACCAAGCTATGAAGGTTGAAAGAAAAACAGAGTAACATTTACTTAAGGGAATCAGGAAAAGTTTCATGGAGAAATGAGAAAATGAAACAGGCCTTGAAGAATAGGTGGTACCTCAGGAAACAGAAGAGGGGGATGGAGGGAAAATGTGTACATGTGTGTATGTGTTTTGGGGAGGTGAAAACATGGGGAAAGAACATTCCAGAATGTAACAGAAGCAAGGCATAAGATACAGAGTTCACAGTATATCTCAGCAATAGGCAATGTGTAAGTATTAAAAGTTTTGAGAGGAAAAGACCATAGACCAAGAATGCTTTCAGAGGAACCAGTTTTACATATTTATTTGGGAAAGTTATTGGAACACACATTATTTCAAGTGTAAGATTCAGTGATTAAATTCCAACCATTGTATTCATAATCCAAGAGGCTAAAAAAAAGATTACATAAAATAAAACATTTGTTACAAGTCTTCCTTTGCATTTTGATGATCCAAAAGATGTGCCCCTAGTATTGGTTTCCAGGATGAGGAAATCACACAGCACTGGCCACAGGGCACGTGGAGTAAAAGGAAAGTGATCTGGGAGAGAAAGCAGACTTATGGGGACAAGCTGCTATAGAGTTGACAAGGGCCAAGGGGGGAGGGTGGTTGGAAACTCATTCTAAACAGGTATTAAAAAGTCAATCTACTTCCAGGAGGGCATCAACCAGGGTGACCAAAAGCAACAGAACCCTGAACAAGGGTTGGAACTAATGAGAAAAATCAACAGGCATTCAATTTCCAGCTGAAGTTCAGAACTGGGGGATTCTTTCACACCTTTCACACTCTTCAAAAGCAGATTCTAAAGACACAGAATATGGGGTTGTGAAACTCCAGTTAGTCTATAGACCCAGGCCCAAGAAAGTCAAGCAAACTGACCTGTCCAGGGTAGTGTTTAGGGAGCTACCATCCAACAGCATTACTAATATCGACAAAATTCCAAAGTTTTAGCCCTTGGCTATAGAACAACAAAAACTTTATTTTCAAACTCCAATATCCAATGCTATAAGACCCACATACCTCATACTCAACCAAATTAAACTGGTTTCTAAAAGAGCAAGGCAGCCAGAAGATGGCAGAATTCTCATCCAAAGGTGCACTGATAGAAGTAGTACGGGTCCAAGCAATGAGATGCAATCCTGATTTTACTTTTAATATCCTCTTGCTTATTATTCCATAATCAGCTCAATCTAATTGATCACATTTATGATTTTTAATATTCTTTTCTTCCACTTAGAGAGATTTCTATTATCTTACAATTGTTTCTTTCCAATTGGCACTGTTCTTTTGCACCATTGTCCTAAAACGTCCTCCCATTATTTCATTTTATCTACACATAGAGACTTATACAGAATCACTTATTTCAGTTTTTATTTTATAAAAATATCCACTTCACTTAAGTTAGGTGGAATGCATAGTACTCTTTGAAGTGATCTTAATTTGTAGGCTCTGATTTTCCATTCATTTATTTAGCTGTTATTACCTACATTGCACACATGCAAAGAGGTTTAAAGATCCCATCCCTTTCATGAGATGTTCTGATGGGTAATTTTCTATGTCAATTTGGCTGGGCCACAGTGCCCAGATATTTGGTCAAACATTATTCTGGAGTTTCTGTGAGAGTGTTTTTGCATGAGATTAACATTTAAATTGGTGCGCTTTGAGCAAAGTAGATTGCCCTCCATGATGTCAGTGGGCCTCACCCAATCAGTCAAAGGCCTTAACAGAACAAAGAATGACCTCCCCCGAGTACAAAGAAATTCTGCCAGCAGACTGTCTTTGGACTAGAATGGAAAATCTGCCGAGTCTCCAGACTGCTAGCCCACCCATCAGATTTTGGACTTGGCAAATCTTCACAACTGTGTCAGCCAATTCCTTAAAATGAGAGAGAGAGAGAGAGAAGAGAGAAGAGAGGAGAGAGGAGAGAGGAGAGAGGAGAGAGAGGAAAGAGAGAGGAGAGAGCGACCTGGTTTGTTCTGTTTCTCTGGATAACCCCAACAATATAGATGCCTTTGAGATGTAGATGTATAGAGAGATATAGACATGATGTAGATATCAACATAGACATAATATTAGGTTTCTATTGCTGCATAAATTACAATAAATGTAGCAGCTTAAAACATCATGCATTTATTATTTCAGTTTCTGTGGGATCAGGGTCTGGGCATGGCTTAACTCTGGGTCCTCTATATAGATTCTCATCAGTCTGCACCCAAAGTATTGACAGATCCTGTGGTGTCACATAAGATTCAACTAATGATCTGCTCCTCGTAGTTGTAAAATCGAGGTCTTCACTTCTTGCTGGCTATTGGCAAGAAGCTACCCTTAGCTTGTAGGATCCCTCAGTTCAGCCCAACCAATGGAAAGTTCCCTCTTAATAGTCGACAAGGAAGGAAGAGACTCCAGCGAGACAGGTGCTTCACTTTATATAACGATCACATAATCATATATCCTATCACTTTTGCACATATGCAAGAGCTTGAAAGTCACAGTTCCCACCCATGTTCTAAGTCCCCATATGGGAGTCACATAAGGGTATGAACACCAGGAGTCAGGGGCCATGGAGCAACCTTAGAGCCTGTCTTCTACAGCATAATTTTTCCACAGGCTAAACAATTTTAGATAAGAGCAGCCACATTTTTAAGTCAAGTTTTTCTTTCTCTTCCTCTCATGAATATAATGAAACTCAGGGTATATTCATTCACATGTAAAACCAATTATCATATTCACTTCCTTTTGGATGTCAAGTTACCCAACTTTTGCCTTTATCAAAATAGAACCAGAATAACTATAATTCGGAACTACAGTCAGGCCAGGCCAGTTGCTAAGAAGCCAAATGTGATCTCTTGGTGGCTATTTTTTGCTGTGCTACAAAAGCCCCTTTGTTGTTTCCTTGTTTTTTCTTTTTACATTTTTGTTAACTTTAATTTAAGTACCTATGAACAAATTTGAGACATAATATACATCTTGCATAGGCAAATATATATATTTTCATTGCATTAATTTCTATATTTTTCTTAATCTCCTTTGTTTACTAAAAAGAAACATACATAAATCAAAATTCAGTATTTTAATTTATTTTTAAAATATCAGCTATGTAGTAACTAAGCTAAATATGTTCACATATCAAGATATTTCTAATATATTTACTTTTATGCAAGGTCATAACCAACCCCCTTCCTTTTAAAGTTTCTTACATTAAAAATATATTAAAATTTCTTTGTTGTTAGCTTGATTTTCCTTTCATGAGCATTGTTCTCGATATATTACAACATTTCTTTGTCCCTATATATGCAACTTTTAAAACACATACACCTTTCCCAAAGTAAAGCACAGCAGTATAATAATAATTTGAATTCTACTGAACTGTCTCTCTGACCTTGGTATAAGACCAAGGTCTTACACTGATGTATTTCATATTCTGTTTCTCATTTTGTCCTTTTGCTCTAACTTTTTTTAATGTTTCTTAAATGTTTTACTACTTATAACAAAAGACTTTTAAAGAGATTTAACAGTAACAGTTCAATTTAGAAAGTCAAATTAATGCCAGGTTACTACTATAAAAGTAATCCATGCTAAAAGAGAACATGTATCTATTAAGAGAAGATACTATTTACTTTTTCTGAGTACTCTCTACATAAAATAGGCTTAAATTAATGTGATTTGACCTTGGCTTTTAGAACAATGTTATTAATGTCATATGGATTATGTTGATAATTAGAAAATATGTCTGACTCCTATTGTAATTATTAATAGAACTTCCTAACAAGATGACTAAAGAGGGCATATGATCTCTGTATTTTATTTGAGATGAACCACCTATTGTTTGCATTTCTGTACCAAAATGTTTATTCACCCAAAGTCATTGCTCCTCTTGCAGCTCTCTTAGGTAGTGATGCCCCAGCTCCAGCACCCAAAGTACCATAGGCCTAGGAAAGGAGCAGGTTCAACATTCTCCTATTTCCACACAACACAAATTCCAAACCATTATTTTTCTACCTGTGTGCAAAACACATTCTGCCTCTAAGGTCTACCTGGAGGGTGTAGAGGTTAAGGGCTTGAGTCGTACCACTTACCCCAAAAAGGGATCAAATCTTAAAGCTATGTACATGGAGAATAACTCTGGAACAGAAAACAAAATACCATCCTGAGTCCTGGATAGCAGTTCCATAGCAAGCCACAGAATTATTCAAGCAAGGCAATCACCTCCTCTCATGGGAACCAGGGTTCACCCAACTCTAAAGCCTGCCTCCCACAGCCCCTGCTTGTTCATGCTGTTCCTGAGCACAACCCTTGCGTGGCCTTGCATGATGTGCAGCATCTCTCTCCCCTGGGATGTGCGTGTATATGACTCATGAACTGCTATCTATCTCATCTGTCCAGTGACAGTGTCATGTGTTTGGCATCTCATACTATTTAGGGCATGGAACCCTCCTTCAACAATGGGATGAGCATGAGGCAATCAAAAATGTTTTGATTTTTTTTGGTAAAAAGGACATTGCAGAAGTTAAGGATCTTGAGATGGGAGATTATTCTGGATCATCCAAGTGGGTCCAATGTGATCAAAAGGTTTTTATAAGAGGAAAGCAGGGGAGTCAGAGTCAGAAAGAGAAAACCTAAGGGCTGAAACAGAGTCAGAGAGGAGAGAAGATGGCATGCTGCTGGCTTTGAAGACAGAGGAAGAGGCTGCAAACCAAGGAATGCAGGTGGCCTCTAGTAGCTGGAAAGAGCAAGGAAACAGATTCACTGCTGAAGCCTCCAGAAGGAACAAAGCCCTGCTAATATCCTGATTTTAGAATTCTGGCCTTTAGAACTGTGTGAGAATAAATTTGTGCTATTTTAAGCTACTAAATTGTGTTAATTTGCTACAGCAACAATAGGAGATTAATAACACTTGTCATTTTAAAACATACCTAATGTCACACCTCCATGTTTTTGCACTACCTCAGCACTACCTCAACTCAGAATAGTCTTCTCCCTGGAGATTAACCTAACACCTAGTTATCTTTTAAATCAGCTCAAGTATTACAGCCTCCAGAAATGCTTCCTCCATACCTTGCCTTCTCCACCAGGCTCAGGCTCAATAAATTTCTCCTCATCCATGTTCCCATAGCACTCTGTGGTTATTTCAGAGAAAATGAAGACAGCTCTAAGCGAGAGCAGACTCAGCCAAGGTATTTTATGGTTTGCTAGTGAAAAGGTCATGCCCTGGACTGTCATGGCTAATCCTTGATCCTCAAGTTACTTGGCCTATTAGCATTTCACTCCCTCCTCATCACCTGACTTCTAGAACACCATCCTATCTTTTCATTTTCCTACCTCAACACACTCACCTTCAGTTTTGTTTGCTGGTTCTTCATTGTCTCTCTTAACCCTGAAACCCTAGGCCTGGGTGATGTCAGAGATCAGTAGCAGATCTCTCCTCTGCTCTGTTCAGCTTGCTCCCTTAGACATCTCACTCAGCCACAGGGCTTTAAAAACCAACCGCATGTCTGAGACTAATAAAATTTTATCACCAGCCTAGATCTTTCTCCTTCAACTCCAGTATAATTAATCCAACTATATTTTCTATGCTTTCATTTGAATGTCTAACACAATTCTTAAACATACCACGTGCCAGACAGAACTTCTGATCCCTGCCCCTACCCCACCAGCTCACTCTCTCAATCTCTTCCTTCTCAGTGATGCCGTCTTTAGCTGCGCAGGCCCAAAACCTTGAAGTCATCTTTGACTTCTCTCTCACGCATCTTAAGTTTGATTTTCTAGCAAAATTTATTGTCTTAACATCCAAAATATATCAATTATCCAACCACAGCTCACAACCTCCACTGCTATCACCACATCCAAGCCACCATCTCTCACATAGATTATGACAGTAGCCTTCTAACCCACCTCCCTTCAGACTGGTCTCGGGGAGTAGTCAGAGTGACCTTGTTAAATCGTAGGTCAGATCATGTCACACTCAAGACCCTCCAGTGGCTTCCCAACTCTCTCACATTTACAGAAGTCAGTCCTTGAAGCCTCTTCTAGGTCCACAGCATCTGGCCCTAATATCTTGCTAGTCTCATCCTCTACCCCTTACTCACTCCACACAGACTCCTCATTGTTGCCACCTCAGGGCCTTTGCATTTGCTTAATCTCTCCCCCAGGAATGCTTTTCTCTCAGACATCCCATGGAGTCTTCCCTGAACTCCTTCGAGTTTTTACTATAATGTAGTCATTTCAGTGAGGCCTTCTCTGACCAAACTATTTAAAATTACACCTATCTGAATGCACCACCTAGTCCTCTTCTCTGTCCTATTTTTCTCCTAATAGTTATCACTATTGAATCTACAACTTATTTTACTTATTTATCTTGGTTACTCTTTTAAGTTTTTATTTTCCCATTCATCTGTTTTGTTCACTGCTACATCGCCAGGCCCTAGAATACTGTATGGCATATATAAGTGCTGAATAAAAATGATGGAAAGAAGAAAAGAAAGAAAGAAGGAATCATAATAACCAAGGTTTACTGAATGCCTACTTTTGTCAAGCATTTTGTTAGTCATAATGCAGAGATTATTTTATTAACTCCCTACAACTGCTCTAAAAGAGACATACTATTATTTGTCCTTAACAGTTGTGAACCAGGCTTAGAGATTCTAAGTAACATATTCAAGATCAACACCTATTATAGTAATTGATACTGAATTAGTATATTCTTTTCATACATATTTTATAAGACCAAATTACCACCAGAAGGAGCCCTTTTGGAAGAATTATTCTCACATCTATGAAATGGGGTTATATCACTAATAATGTTTCACATTTAGAACATACACACATATATAAACATCTGGCATAGCAAAATTCTCACAGAAAAGATTATAATCATATTTAAAATATTCCAAATATTATAACTCCCCCAGAGAAATGTTTTGAAGCACAGTAAATAATTTCAGAATTTTGCCGTGGTATTTCCTTTCTTCTTGCCTCTCATTGTTTACAGTTATTCTTTCCATAGTTCATTAGACTATAAAAATCATTTTGGATTTTTAAAATTTAAGGATGGCAGAAATATCTTGTCAAGTTTTATGTCGCTTTAATACTTGAGACTTCCTAATCTTGAAATGAATCTGAACATAAGTGAATGAAATTTTAAAACCATAAATAAGTTTCTGTCTTCTTTGAAGAAGATAGAGACTACCCATTTGTCAAAAAAAAATACTGAATTTTTTTTGAAACTGCAATATTTTTATGTGTTCTATATTTTTAGCCAAGTTGATCAACTACAATAATTGAATTGAACTATCAGTTTGGTTGGAGAAAATCAACATAGATTTTTGTGGATATTCTTTTTTAATTATAATTTTTATGTCAAGAAGTTAATAATATTTTCTATTTTTCATCAAAATGTAGTATATAATAAAAGATAGTCCTAAAGCCAGTATTGAAACATTTAGTAATCATGAAATTATTAATATTTAGAAAAGTTTTCACTTTCTTGAAAGAAACATCAAATTTTATTCATATATGACATTGTGCTTAATCTCTCATTATGGAGACTTGGAATAGTTGGAAATGTGGTAAAACTGGTGTTATCTAAAACCAATTTAAAATTTATTCTTACACCATCTTTCAAATTTTTAAATTCCAAATGGACTTGATCATTAAACTCAAATTGAGAAAAAGATATGAAATGTAAATGTATAATTAAGTCTAGTTATAGCACTTGATAATATATTCCTAAGCAGAATTGAAAATATTCATTAAAAATCACACCTGAAGATAAGAGCACTTTGGGAAAGGAAATATCTGAAGAAATTTATAAGGATCTAAAGAAAGTTGATTAAGTAATGTGTTGCCTGAAAAATAAATTGCTTTGTAAATATTAATGATTCCAATAATATTTTAAAAAGGTAATAATTCTCTCCTTCATTTAATTCACAATTTTATTCATTTTGCAAACTTTCAAATTTACATGTTGTCAGCCTAAAATGCAAATGTTTCATCACTGTTGTCAGCTTAAAAATAAAAAATTTTATAAATTCAAAGTGCAATTATGTGGCTGCTTCCGGGAACTTAAGCTTTATTCTATCTCAAACATCTCAAAAATAGACAATACAAACATAAAAAAGACAAAGCTAAGGTTATTTTGACCTAAGTAATGAACAAAACCTTAAGCTAAACCAAGAATATTTCTAACAGAATTTATTCTCTTTTCACATAATGTTCTTTTCATCTGTTTATAACTATGAAAAGGCATAGAAAATAATTTATTAGAGTTAAAGCATAATATTTCTGAAATATAAAATAAAGTAGCTGCAATACAATAAAAGTTCCTGAAAGTTAAGCCTATAATACCTGTCAAAATATTCTTTTGCTCAAGTTAGCTATTTTAAACTAATGTAAGAAAAGTATATTTTTCTGAAATTTTTGTTTATAAACAATTTAATTTTAAAGATATTAGTACCTCAAATTTATACATCTGTATAAAGAAAGTCTCTTCAAACTTGGCAACTGCTTTAAATTTTAAAATATTTAAATATACATATAATTACATAAAATTAGGAAACCTAAAATATTAACAAAATTAGAAATTACCTGGAACTGATTTTTAGTATATTATTTTTATTTGACTTCAAGTGAAACTCAGAGAAAGTGATACCATGGGGTAATTTCTATCACATTACCCTCTCTTCCTTCCTCTCCAGCATGTTGTAATAATTTTAAATGAGTGGTCTTCATTGGTGAAGCCCCAACTGAACCAACTGAACTTAGTATCTTTTCATTTTTTTTCCTCATTTTTTATTACATAAAAAATTTCAAAGGAGTCAACCAATTTTAATCACATGTGGTCATTAATCAAATTATAAATACTAGCATAAATCTGAGTTGTAAACTAGGATACTGTCTTTCAATTCAATTGGCAAATAATTATTAAAGACCTGCGATGCATAAGGCATTAGTCACAGAGGTCAGGAGTAAAATTATAAATGCTCTCTATGACAGTCTGTCTCCTGGTACTCATGCCATTGAGTAATTTACTCTCCTTAAATGTGGGTTGGACTTAGTCACATGCTTTTAGAAAATAGAATATGGCAAAGTGATGGAAGGTCCTTTTCAAAATTAAGTTATAAAAGACTGTGACTTTTGTTTGTCTTTCTCTCCCTCTTGTGTTCACTTTGATAAAGCAAGTACTTACATTGTAGGCTGTCCTATGAAGAAATCCATATGGCAAGTAATTGAGGAAAGCCTTTGGCTAAAATCCAGTGAGAAACTGAGACCCTCAGTGCAACAATTTGAGAGATACTAAATCCTGCAACAACTACTGAGTGAGCTCAGAAGCAGGTCCCATCCCACTTGAGCCTCAATATGACTGTAGCCACCCCACCCGACAACATGATTGAAGCCTTGTGAGAGACCCTAATCCAGAAGACCTGGTTAAGATGCATTTGGATTTCTGACTCAATAACACTGGGAAATAATAAATATGCATTATTTTAAGCTGTTAAAATGTTGGAACAATTTGTTATATAGTAATAGGTAACAAATATACTGTCTTCCAAAAATGTATAAACTATTAAAAGAATAACTTTAATATAAAGCAAAATATGATGTGTAAAGAGGTTTTTAAAAAGAAATATGGTGGCACAAAAAAATGTCTATTTCTGACAAGAAGTATTTATTAGGAAGGAGACTGCAAAAACAGAAAAGTAAAAAAGATTTTTTTTTCCAGAAGCACTAGGGAATCTATCCTTTATTCTATAAGAGGTGAAGAACTATTAAAGGGTTTTCTGAAGTAGAAATTATGTGATAAGATCCATGTTTAGGAAAAAAATTCTGGTGCTATTATACACACTGGATGAGAAGTGAAAAACAAAATAAGTAGGTTTTTAAAAGGCCATTGCAAAGGCATGGATGAAAAAGAATGGGAGTCTGAGTCACGAGGAAGTAGCGGTAGGAATACAAATGGGAAAATGGGTGTGAAGTAAATTTGGCTTGGGAGCAAAACTGATGGGATTTAATGAACAAAAGACTATGGGAAAGCTGAAATAAAGAGGGAAGTTGAAGATGGCACTAAGAGTTCGGTCCAATTGATTTGGAGAAATGCGGCCACTATGAAACAAGGGAGGTAGCACAAATGGAGGAACAAGTGAAAGGGACAAAGTAAGTTTGTCTGAACTGCACTTGTTTGAGTAACAGCGGGATAACACATGCAGTAGTAAGTCGGCAGTTTAAAACACAATTATGATATTTAAAAACTAAGTCAGAACTGCAGGTAAAGATTTGGGAATAATTAACTTGGGGATGCAGGTTAAAGCCATGAACAGAAATGAGATAGTCCACTGAGTGCTTAAAAATCTTGTATTACTTTCTACTAGCCACAGGATAAAATATAAAATCATTAGCTGCTCACCCAGCTTTAGCTGTTGCACACTCTAACATACACTCTGTGTTCCAAACACACAAAATGACTAACAGGTCTCCCAAGATAACTCACATTTTTCTACCCCAAGCCTGAGCCCTTGCAGTTCCTCTTCCTGAAATACCCCCTCCCCAAATATTCATTTAGCCTTCATGGAAATTCAAATCTCGCCTCTTTTTTTTTTTTTTT